>JAMXBD010001486.1:0-360210 GCA_024138025.1 Combretum micranthum | reverse complement strand
GAGAGTGATATGTTAGAAAAATGTGGGAAGGAGCAGAATCCTCTTTAAACTATGCCAATCAACTTGAATTCATGTTATAATGATAATTAGATTCATGGATATTCATAAGAAATTGTAAAGATTAAAAATAGAGTTAAAAACTTTTAAAACCACAAAAATAATCCAATAGCTTCCACTAATAAATTATTCGTGGAATCAAAATTACAATATAAACCTTACGTTTCTATAATTGACTAATACTTTATATAACATCCCCTAATTCTTAGTGAGAAATCAATATAAAATATTGAATTAGTATCTCATGGACAATTTCTAAATTAGATTAAACTCCGCCGCTTCCGCAATTGTAATTTAATCTCAATTTATGAATTCATATGAACCCTAATTTCCCTTCCGAGTTATCAGAATTTTATACACCAAAGATATTATGAATAATTAGAATCAATATGAATTACATGATTCTAACTACTTTATAACATGGTTTCAAAGATCAATTTTAGCATGTTTAAAGCTTCATCAACTTCCCACAAAAAGGATTGTAGCATCATGGAAGATGATTCAAAAATAATATAAGAAATTGCAAATGATTTCATTATGATCAGATTATTCAGATTATGAATTGCATAAAAGGAAAAGATTAATATCACCAATTCAAAATATCAAAGCTTCACTTGCAATTTCTCTTTCAATATCTCTTCAAAAATCTCTATGAAATGCTAATTCTAATCTATGTATTGTAGTTGTATTTCAGAGCTGCTTGGATGATTCTGAAAGTGAGGAGAAGACCCCTTATTTATAGGAAAAATTTCCTAATAACTCATTAAAGAAAAATGGCAGTTTCATCCAAAGCCGGCAGTTATGGATCCTATGCCGGCGGCTTACAGGTGGCGTATCTTCAATTTCTCCTTTGCCCAGGCAGTGCACAGGTAACTCTCAACGTCAGTTACACATGTAGGCTGCTTCTACGCCAATGGCTTAGATGTAGATCTAGCCGGCGTATGTGATCAGAAATGAAAGGTTGGGCCGATTTATAACGAAAACCGTCCAAAAGTCGGCGGCTTTGACACCGACGTACACTCCAACAGATTGTCTCTTCAATTTCTTCCAAGCATTTGTTATCTTCATGTCTCTTCAGATCTGTGACTAGCACTGCCCCAACGCCGGCGGCTTAAAGAGCCGGCGTATCTTGTAATTCTTTCAAAGCTGGTGATTTCAATTCTAGGCTGCCGGCCTTCCATTGTACGCTGGCCTGTTGAACTTCTACACCGGCGGCTTAGAGGTGGCGTAAAGTTGGTTGAGTTAAAGGCTGGCAAAAGCTGGCAGTGTTGGTAGCGGCCTTGGGTGTAAGCCGTCTGAATGCCGGTGGCTTTGGAATTATGAAATTGCCGACGTATCCTTCAATTTTCCAAATTTCTCTTCAAAGTTTCTTGTTTTGATTTCTTAGTCCAAAGTAGTCCTGAAACATGAATTTTAATCAAAACAAATGTCCATTCTTAGCTCTTATGAATATCAATAAGTTGTATAAATATGATCTTATCATTCCCTCACACTTGAACTTTGCTTGTCCTCAAGCAAAATGAAGAACAAAATGAAATCTCTTATAGATTAGTACAATTTTCCCAATTTAACCACAATTTCTTTTAACTTGTTTTTCTTGTATTATTGCTTAACCATACCAATTTCTTGTAATTAGAGTACTATAATCAAAATTTAGGAATTAATCCAACAAAACAAGTTTTAATCTCAACTTTTAATAAAAGAACATTCTATTCAAAAGCAAATACTATCCACTAAGGAAAAATACTCATTTGAACTTCATTGGATTTCTAGCTTTATATATTCTAAGTAACACTAAAATGAAAGTGTGGTATCTATTTTTCCTTAGAATTTCTCCTTCTTCATTATAGTCTCCTTTATTTGCATATTTGCATTCATTTTTCTTTTTCTTTTTCAAGCATTTATTTTCTTTTTAGGAGGTTTTTGCCTCCATCTTTTTGCTTTTCAAAGCTCATGAATTGAACTTTTGCCATTCTTCCCCTTCTCGTTATAGTGAGTTCATTGAGCCGGTACATCCCAGGTTCATCACCTAAGTGACCAGGTTTCAAAATACCCTAAGAACTCTTCTCACTTTAACATTCAAGTTCAGATACTCATAACTCAAAATTCAAGTCAGAGGAGTAGTGGCTATACTTGTTTCTTTCTTTTGGAACGTAATAACAATATAAGACTTATTTTTATGAAGGATCACTAAGTTTAAAAGTTTCTTCTACCTCTTTCACTAGTGTTAAAATTCAAAGGAATATATACAAACTAAAATTTCCTAGAAGTAGTCCTGTTATTTTTCACAAAAGGACTCGATCAGCTCTTAAATTTCCAATTCCAAAGTTAAAAATAAAGTAAACTTGTTTTCTTAAGGATTTTAACTTAGTTTTAACTTAGTAAACCAATCACAACAGCAGGTGAGTAAGATACTTTTAAAGTCAATTTCATTGCTTTCAATTTTTACTTTTGTACTATCTCCAATTTCAAGAGATTTTTGAAAAAATTGTGGCATAATTTCCTCATAATTTGCTTTCAAACCAAAAATACAAGGTGGTATTTTCAAATATAAATAACAGCAGACAACAGATCATATTTATCACTTCAATTCAACACTTCATTCAATTTTATCCCTTCCCCCACACTTCAACCAAATAGTGTCCTCACTGTTTTGCAACAATTTAAATCATAGGAAAGGAATAAGAAAAGGAATTTGATACTTCCCTGAAGTCATCAGTTGTTTCATAATCATCAAAATTTGCTTTATAAGAGAATTTGCTTTGCTGCTTTCCTGTAATCACTACAAAAGAAAAACAAAAACAAAAATAAAAGCAGAAAAATAAAGGAGTCCACCCACAGGAACTTGGGTGCTCAATAAATATACAGGCCAAGATAAAAATATAAACAATAAAGATCAAATGAAAGCTGGCAGGGTCTCTAGCTTTCTGGCCCTGGACTGGGTCTGCTGCTATCCTTAGGAGTATGTCTCTGAGTGTTTCCTGGGCTGGCTGTCCGTGTGTGCTCTTGTCACGCCCTATAAGGTATTCTAAACGTAACAGCTCGCCCACATACTAAATAAGACTCTCGAATTCCTTATTCGATCCCTTCGGGAGTCTTATATAGATGTAAAGCGTTCCTTTACAACAATAGAATACTCAACCAATGGAGTTAAATAGTTTAATGTGGCATTCATTAGCCATAGATAATAAACCAAAACACATAATTATACTTTACAAAATCTAAGGGGCATTCCCCCGCAAAATAATATCAAGTCCATTACAGTCATCCAGAGTCCTTTAGTTTCCAATGGAAGTCTATACAAAAAGAATGAAGTAAACTTCAATGGGAAACTCCTATCTCCGATACCTGTGCTGTGGCTTGCCTTGGTCTAAGCCAGATAAACTTGTGCTGCAATAAGTAAAAACTATAGGGGCGTAAGCTAACTAGCTTAGTGATTAATAACTTCCATATCACAATTAAGTATAATTCATTCAAACAAGTGATTAATCAAGCAAGTGTATGTTTCAAACAAATGAGTTTAGCAAACATATGACCAGCCGGAAATTATATGTGGATGGACTTGCGCCCTCCATCCCGGGTTAGCAGATTAACGATTCCTGCGGTACGACGCCGTTTAAGCTCATAATCAACTAACAATAATTCGTTTTATGGATCACGATTAACCAACAAATTCGTTTTATGGATAACGATTAACCAACATATTCATTTTATGGATCACGAAAAACCAACCAATGCCAATGCTCCATCCCTATCGTGATATGAATGAATCCAATTACAATTGAAGTCAAATATACATTAATTCAATTCTTTAGATGACCAACAAGTATTCACAGACATTCAAATTAAGATACTAGCTAATCAGTCAATAGCTTAACACCCGGTTTCGATATTTCTTAAGTTTCATTCCACACATCAACAGCAGACAAATATTATAGTTCCCATATAACCCATCATGCATATTCATTTTTATCTTTGCCTACACCACTAGTGCCACTACATTAAAATCACAATCATTAATTGAGAGTGGAAGTAAAACTCACTCGGCCATTGGACGCCAGTCTTTCTAGTAGTAATAATCGGGCGGTAAGGTGTCGTCTTGCTCGGGATCACCTACTAAGTAAGAATAATCCTAATGAGATTCTCATCATGTAACTAATCCAAAGTATGCATCTAGACTAGATGAATTCGGAATTCTCGCTATTTGCGGAAGCTCCAACTTAAAACGGCCATAACTTGGTCATTTTAATTCGGAATTTCACAAATTTTATATCGATCTCTATCTACTTCGAAAGATCTATCTATTTCTAATATTAAATTCAATTTTTGAAAACATTAAGGTCACGGAACAGTAGGATCAGATCTGTTTCGTAAATCCTCCAATTCCGAAAATTTGTTTTGTTTTTGATAAGAAATGTTCCTAGTTGATGATTCATGCATGGATGGCATATGAATGAATTCCTAACATGAATATCATGTAATGGACTCTATATATACATGGTTTTGATGATCTTTGATGATGGACTCTTATGAATTCCTAATTATTAGGAAATTCCTTAATGATTCCTTATACAAGTCATTATTACCAATCTTACATCCCTAATGTTTTTATGATTTTATCTTTAGAATTTATTTATCACCTAATTAAAAATGAGTTCCCAACATCCATATTAATCATGACCTTCATCATGCATAAAATCCACATTTTTCATTGAGTAATTATGTGTTTGAATGGGCTACTTAGAAAAATCCGAATTTTGAGATTTTCATTTTCTTGTAATTTCCTTATGAGAAAACTTGTTTAATGCATCGAAATTGAGCCTCAAATATATCTATTATCTAAAGGCTTCATTTAGCTCATAAAACATGCCACCTAAGCTTAGATACTAAATGTTTATATGGGCATCCCCCAAAAATACAAATTTGTCTATACTCCATAAATCATATTTTTCATTCTAACTTTACTACTTGTTTTACATTTATATCTTGCCTAATCATCTAATCTTATGGAAATCATTCCTTCAATATACCTATTACACATACCCTTCATTTTTCTTGTGAAATATGAGTTTAAAAAATGATTTTGGTGGTTTTTAAAGTAGGGCTCCAAATCCATCCGAATTTCCAACAAACCATTTCCTACAAAATCTTTTATTTTTCAATGTTCTTGCCTCCTATATAGAAGATCTACTATCTACATCTCTATACATATACAATACTACATTTTTATGATCACCAATGCATGGAAATCAAAATAACTCTATGGTCATACATGTAAATGAAAATGTGAGTGTCTAAACTTTAGATCTACTAATATAATGCATGAATCATATATCTCATGGCATGAACATCAATATATATACAAGATCTCTACTTTACATGCATGAACAAGATGATATCTTAACATAAACTCATCTAAACACTAGATCCATGTCTTGTGATGGCTTGATATTCTTGTTCATGTGTTTTCATGTCCCTAGCATGAGCTCATTGGGATTAAATGAGAAAACACACAAGATATAGCTTTTCCATAACAAGATTAGGAAGAAACAAAGCTTAAATCAACATACCAATGGAGTCTTGAAGTAGAAAAGAGGAGAAAACAAGTTGGAAATGTGAGAGGAAGGGGGAGGAGAGGGGGGCTCACGGCACAACTAGAGGGGAAAGAGGGGTTTTGCTCTTGAAAAGAATTTTGAACAAGTGAAAATGAAGAGAGAGAATGAAAAATATGTTTATATATGAAATGAATTAGGGTTTTAGTTGAATTAATTAAGTAAAAATAAATCCAATGGAGAGGGCAAGCAAGAGGAGGGGGGGGGAGTGGTGGGGTGCGCCGGCCATTAGCTAGTGTGTGTGTATTTGAAATTTTGATATTTTGTAATTTAGATGATTAAAATGTAATAATGTAATAATTAGTTAAGGGACAAAATTCATTGGAAAAGAAAATTGAAATGAGTAATTATAAGGATGTAAGAATAGGGTATGGGTAGTGTGTAGTATAGGTTATACTTGTGAATAGTAGACAAGACATCTACTTTACCAGTTGTAACGAAAACACGGGAATAGCTATAACTGTAATTTTTATAGCTCAGAAAATTATAAAATTGATATTTTTGGAATCCTTATAAAATTACGGTTCTAATGAATATTCCGAAACATTTTTCTGAGTTCGTGGTCCGGGGTACGCTTTTCCGTAATTGAGCTCAGGAAGGCCCGGAATTGAAAAATTCCCGAATTTAAAACTTTCGAAGGTCTAAAATATACTTTAGAACAATAATTCAACTTTATTCACTTTATAAAACTTCTTTTATTATGAAATCGAAAGAAGTCGGATTTAGGGTTCCAAGCTCCTCTCACTAAACTCAAACCGGACCGGATTAGGGTTTCGCTTCTAATTCTGGGGTTTCTTAGCTACTGAGAATACCGGGGTTTACAGCTCTGAACTGAGCCTATCTGAGTGATGTGACTCAGAGGAAGTCTCATATGTCATGCCAGCCCCTATCTCTGGGCTAATGCAGCAGATGGCCATCCTCAATGCCTCAAAGATAGACTTCCGAAACTTCTTGTTTTTCTTCCTTCTCTTGTCTATCCCTGAGCTCCTGGTTTTGGCTCTTCAGCTCCTCAATATCTAGCCTAAGCTAGTTCATACCATATGCTGATGAAGTGCCTGCAGGAGGAGGAGGAGCAGATGTGGATGGAATCTCAAATAGAGCATCTCCAGGAAAGATAATCTAGAGCTCGACCTCCTCCAAAACTGGTGGATGTGCTCCTCTGGGGTTTTTCAGCAATCCCCAGCCTTGGAATGGTGCAGATGATATCTTCTTACACTCAAATATCTCATCATCCTGTGGAGGCTCAAAAATGTCCATCCCCTTTAGTAATCGAGTGATATAGCCAGCACAACATAGGACTCGAGTCCTGGTATCATCTGTCTGCCAGTAGATAAAGTTCGCTATCTCCACCCCTAAATCAATCCTGTAGCCTCTAATAAGGCTAAACAAGTAGGACATGTCGAAACTAGTCACCTTGCTGTGACTAGTCTTCCTGCAACTCAAAGTGTGTGCAAGAATGTGGTAGAGCAGCTTGAGCTCAACAGCACAAAAAGACGTGGCCAGTGATTTGGAGGGGACAAAAGGCTCATTTGCTCTCTCAAGAGCAACCAGCTAAAACCAATATGCCTCCTGGGTCATGTGATCTTCCCCTTTAGGCCAACTGTTCAGTAGATTCCTATTTTCTTGCTCATTATCATACAGTCCCAATAGGTGGCCTATCTGCTTTAATTTGACCTCCCTGATCTGCCCAAATGCTTGAAATTGAAAAGTGGACTCCTCTCGGTCTGGATGTTCTTTAAAGTGGACAAGAACTCAATCGTCAAGTTCTTGTATGCAGGCTGCCGAAAATCAAATAGCCGGATCCAAGCTGGATCTTGGATAATTTCTCTGATTTTGTCAATAATCCTAAATTCATCCAGTAGGCACCAATCTAAATACTGTGTATTTAAGAAGTCCATTTTCACGAGCCTCTTTTTTTCTATCCTTGGCATGCTGCTGACTGGACAGCAGATCTCTAGTTTGTGGACCAAATGTAGAGGCGTCAGTCATCTTTGTCGTTTTTACCTTGGAACCATTCCTGCAAATAAATTGATCTTAATTAGAAACGAGGAATGCACAATTTCAATGAAATTCTTAATTTATGCCTAAACATGAGTTAATACAATTTGGAGATCATAGGCATATAATTAAGTGAAGCTAAGAAATCATTGAATTGCATGGATCATTTACACATGCATAATATAATCAAAGCTGGCAGCTTAGGTTGGCCAGCTTAGAATTGAACGTTGGAATTTCAAATTTTTTCAAATAAAAATGATTTTCAAAAATTTTTCATTAAAAGTCCCAAAAACATTTTCATACTGAAATTTTCATCAAAATTGAGCATAATTCCAAATTCCAAGTTCAATTCTTGCATAATTGATCACAATTCTTGATTTGGAGCTACTAAGTAGTATGAAAAATTACAAATCCAGCAGCTACAACATCATCTCCATAAAACCCCAAATTTCGAAAATTAACTATGCACATGAGCTCAAGAACCCTAATTTTCCAATTGACACTAAGCATAGATCAATACAACACAAATTGGAATAACAATACATGGAACCAAAATCCACTTTCAACAAACGATCAAAATCATCCCAGCAATCAATTTCATTAAGAACCGAAATCTATATCAATGTCAGTATACCCAAATTGATAGAATATATATAGACACAATACAATGTAATGGATTTGAACACAGGATTAAGAGCAAAGATCATGGGATTTACTTACTTGGGAAGCTGAATTCAACGCAATGAGATGTGGGATGGTTGAGTGAGAGCGAGAGAGACTGAGTGTGTGAGAGGTGACTATGAGAGAATGAGAAAGAAGAGGAGGGATCGTACTATTAATAGCAATCTGCAGATTGTACGCCGGCATTTCTGTCTTGTAAGCCGACGGCTTACAGCCAGTGTAACAAAAAAAATTCATACCGAGAGCATCAGGCTGGCAGCTTACCCATTTACACTGCCGGCTTACACGTATACGCCGGCTAAAAGCTGGTGGCTTATATTCCCAGGTGCCGGCTTTGATCGGGATTTTTCAAAAACCCCAAGAAATCTTGAACATACGCTGGCTCTAAGCCGGCGGCCTTCACCTTCCCATTGCCGATGTAAATGTTGTTCTCAAACGCTGGCATGTAAGCCGGCGGCCTTTACTTTCCATTGCCGGCTTCTTTGCGGTGCTCACCTACTCTGTACTGACATTTACCGGCCTAAAGCTGGGCGGCTTTGAACCGGCTTTCCTTGTTTTTTCAAAGCTTGCTCAAGGCTGGCAGCCTTGAGCCGGCCTTTAGCTTTTTCAAATTTTTTTTTTTTTCAAATTCACCTGCCACACTAAAACTAAGTTAGTAAAAAAAAAAAATAAAACTATTCTAAAATTAGACATGGGTTGCCTCCCAAGAAGCGCTTAGTTTAAAGTCGCTTAGCCCGACTTTCCTGATCTGATTATGGTTCTTTGAGATTCATGACAGTAGTAGTACTGTCAAGATTTTCCCCTCAAAATAATGTTTGAGCAGTTGCCCATTCACTTTAAAAGTCCGATCATCCTCAGTTTTTAATTCCACCGTTCCATATGGAAAAACTTTGCAATCTCAAACGGTCCCGACCATCTTGACCGTAATTTTCCAGGAAACAACTTCAAACGAGAATTGTAAAGTAAAACTTTTTGTCCAGGCAAAAATTCTCGTTTGATGATGTTTCTATCATGCCATTTCTTTGCTCGTTCCTTATAGATACGAGCACTTTCAAATGCCTCATTCCTCCATTCTTCCAGCTGATTCAATTGAGCAATCTGTTTTTACCTGCAGCTTTTTCATCAAAGTTAAGAAATTTTATGGCCCAATATGCCTTGTGCTCAAGTTCTACAGGAAGATGACATGATTTACCAAAAACAAGCATATATGGGGACATTCCAATAGGGGTTTTAAAAGCAGTCCTGTAAGCCCATAATGCATCATCTAATTTTGAAGACCAATCTTTTCTTGATGCATTAACAGTTTTTTCCAAAATCTTTTTATCTCCCTATTGGAAACTTCAACTTGCCCACTAGTTTGTGGATGATAGGGGGTAGCCACTTTATGTGTAACACCATATTTTGCTAAAAGTTTTTCAAATTGCTTGTTACAAAAATGAGACCCCCCATCACTAATTATAGCTCTGGGCACCAAATCTGGTAAAAATATTCTTTTTCAAAAATTTTAAAACTACTCGGGCATCGTTTGTTTGTAAAGCAACAGCTTCAACCCATTTTGAAACGTAATCAACTGCCACAAGTATATATTTATTTGAAAAAGATGAGGGAAAAGGACCCATAAAGTCAATCCCCCAAACATCAAAAAGCTCAATTACCAGAATATTGTTTTGTGGTAATTCATGCCGTTTAGAAATGTTACCTGTCTTTTGACATTGAGCACATGACATAATGAAGTTCCTGCAGTCACGAAACAAGTTAGGCCAATAAAATCCAGATGATAACACTTTAGCTGCAGTCCTTTGAACACCAAAGTGTCCCCCTGCTTCTCTTGAATGACAGTGTTCTAAATGCTCAGCTGATCAGATTCAGGTACACATCTTCTAATTATTTGGTCAGCACATTTTTGAACAGATATGGTTCATCCCAAAAATTGTTTTACATCATGCAAAAACTTTTTCTTTTGAGGATAAGACAAACCATATGGGATAATCTTACTCACCAAATAATTCAATATCAGCATACCATGGCAAATCTAGGATTTCTACTGCATGCAATTGTTCATCAGGGAACTTTTCATTAATGGGAATGTCTAAACTATCAGATTCAAGTCTAGACAAATGATCAGCAATTACATTCTCAGTTCCCTTTTTATCTTTAATTTCAAGATCAAATTCTTGCAGTAGTAGTAATACCCATCTAATCAACCTAGGTTTTGCATCAGCTTTAGCAAACAAGTACTTGAGAGCTGCATGGTCAGTATATACTACCACTTTAGAACCTATCAGATAAGGCCTAAATTTATCACATGCAAAGATAACAGCTAAAAGCTCTTTCTCAGTAGTGGCATAATTTCTTTGGGCCTCATTTAGTGTTCTACTTGCATAGTATATAACATGAAATATCTTACCTCGTCTCTGACCAAGTACCGCTCCAACCGCAAAGTCGCTGGCATCACACATGAGTTCAAAAGGAAGCTCCCAGTCTGGCGCAATGATTACTGGTGTAGAATGAGCTTTTCCTTTAATGAATTGAATGCCTGCAAACATTTGTCATCAAAATTGAACACCGCATCTTTTTCCAGAAGGTTGCAAAGAGGTTTGGAAATCTTGGAGAAGTCCTTGATAAATCGTCTATAGAAGCCAGCATGTCCAAGAAAACTTCTGACTCCTTTAACAGTCGTGGGTGGTGGTAACTTCTCAATGATCTCCACTTTGGCTTTATCCACTTCAATTCCTCTCGCAAGATTTTGTGACCTAATACTATCCCTTCTCTTACCATGAAGTGGCATTTTTCCCAATTCAAGATCAGATTGGTATCTTTGCATCTTTGTAAACCGAGGCTAAATTCTCAAGACAAAGATCAAATGACTTTCCAAAGACTGAAAAATCATCCATAAAGATTTCAATGAAATTCTCAAGCATATCAGAGAATATAGCCATCATACACCTCTGAAATAGCAGGTGCATTGCAAAGTCCAAAGGGCATCCTCCTAAAGGCAAAAGTGCCATAGGGACAAGTGAATGTTGTTTTCTCTTGATCATCGGGTGCAATGGAAATTTGATTGTATCCAGAATATCCATCAAGAAAACAATAATAGTCATGCCCTGCAAGTTTCTCCAACATTTGATCAATGAAGGGAAGGGAAAGTGATCCTTTCGGGTGGCATCATTCAATTTCCTGTAATCAATACAAACTCTCCACCCAGTCACAGTACGAGTAGGAATCAATTCATTTTGCTCATTTTTACTACAGTCATACCACCTTTCTTT
Organism: Combretum micranthum; assembly: GCA_024138025.1. Taxonomy (NCBI): domain Eukaryota; kingdom Viridiplantae; phylum Streptophyta; class Magnoliopsida; order Myrtales; family Combretaceae; genus Combretum; species Combretum micranthum. The sequence continues at coordinate 348,593 of JAMXBD010001486.1, read as the reverse complement.
GGTACTACTTGAACTGGACTAACCCATTTACTATCAGAGATAGGATAGATAATACCTGCGTCAAGTAGCTTCAGAACTTCTTTCTTGACAACTCTTTAAGTGTTGGGTTAAGTCTCCTTTGTGGTTGAACTGTAGGTTTACACTCAGCTTCCATAAGAATTTTGTGAGTGCAAATCATAGGGCTAATACCCTTAATGTCTGCAATGGTCCATCCGATTGCTTCTTTGTGCTTTTTCAACACTTCAATCAACTGTTGTTCTTGTTCATTTGTCAATGCAGATGAAATGATGATTGGCAAAGTATCGCCAATTCCGAGAAAAGCATACTTCAATGGTCAGGAAGGGGTTTAAGTTCCAAGGTCGGTGGTTGCGTCAAAGATGGAACTTGCTTCTGCTCATTTGTACCCAATGATTCATAATATCTGGTTTTGATCATTGGTACATCTTCCAGTATTTCTTCATCCTCTTCATCACTCCAATTGTCCAAGTCTCTCAAGACGGATTCCATAGTCTCCACACCAGTTTGTTCCTCAAGCGACTCAGAAACCAGCTCATCAATGGTATTGATGGTGTAACAGCATCAGTATCATCAAATTTCTTCATTGCCTCATAGACATTGAAAGTAACCTGTTCATCCATCACCCGTAATGTAAGCTGCCCTTGTTCCACATCAATTAGTGCTTTACCTGTTGCAAGGAACGGTCTGCCCAAGATCATGGGAACTTCCCTATCTTCATCCATGTCTAAGACTACAAAATCCACAGGGAAAAAGAATTTGTCAACTTTAACTAGGACATTTTCCACAATACCCTAGGGTATTTTACACTTCTATCAGCAAGTTGCAAGGTTACATGTGTATCCTTGCAATCTCCAAGTCCTAGTTTTTGAAATACCGATAAAGGCATTAAGTTGATACTTGCACCAGAATCAATTAAAACTTTATCAAAATGACAATCACCAATGGTGCAAGGAACAGTAAAACTTCCCTGATCTCGAGTTTAGTGGGCAGACTGGGTATGTTTCTGTAGGATCATGGAACATTCTCCAGTGAGTATCACATTTCCATCAATCTTCCTCTTGTTGGATAGCAATTCTTTGATGAATTTGCATAGGAAGGCATTCCTTGAATCACTTCTAAGAATGGAATGTTGATGTGCAGCTTCTTGAAAACATCCAGGAATTTTGAAAATTGCTCATCAAGTCTTTGTTGCTTTAATCTTCCTGGAAAAGGGACGGGAGGAACATATGATTTCACCTCTGGTGGTTTTTGAATAGTATCCTCCACCTTTCGTTTCCCTTTGTTGTTTTGTGGTGGAATTTCCTCTTGATCCTTGATAGTTTCCTCAACTGGAGCAATCTCCTTACCACTTCTCAGGGTGATTGCATTTACAGACTTGGGATTCTCCTGTGTTGCTTGGTAAAGACCCAGATGGTCTATTACTCACTTGCTGTGCAAGTTGATGGAGTTTCCCTTGCAAATCTTGAATGATTGCATTCTGATTACTGAGTGAGTTTGTTGTAGTGACAATGAAATCCCTAGTAATGCGTCAGTGGATGATTGAATTTGCTGTTGAGGTGGGGCATTTCTTGCATATCCTTGTCCTTGGAAACCAGGTGGTGGCTTTAGAACATTGGCATCATTCCGATATGACAGATTGGGATGATTCGCATATTCGGATGATATGTGTTTCCAAAATTACCCTTTTGGAAATTTCCCACATAATTAGAGCTGCTCATCATTTGATGATGATCCATGCGGACACTCGAAAGAAGAGTGTGGACCTGAGCAAATCTCACAACAAAACACTTGTTTTTTATTGGAAGAATTTGTAGTTGTGAGTTTACTTACTTGAGTGATGAGGGTTGCCATTTGAGCCTTGAGTTGTGATATATCTTCTTTGTCTTCCAAGATGCTACTTTAGATCTTGTTCTTTCACAACTCCAATTATGAGCGCGGAAGCTAATTCTTCAATAATCTCACTAGCTTCCTCATATGTTTTTCCCATCAGTGATCCTCCCGATGTAGCATCTACTAAGGACCTCAAAGCTTCATCAAGACTGAGGTAGAAATTTTCGATAGTAGATTATCGGGTAAACCATGGTGTGGACATTTTCTGACCGCCTCTTTGAATCTTTCCCAAGCATCATATAATGATTCACCAGGGAATTTGGTGAAGTTGGAGATCTCATTTCTTAATCTGGCGGTCCTTGCTGGAGGGAAGAATCTCTTCAGAAACTTCTTTGTCAGATCACCATGTAGTGATGATCTGGAGGTTGGGAATTGTACCATGCCAAGGCTTTATCCCTAAGAGAAAAAGGGAAAAGCTGTAGTCGGATGACTTCGTTTCTTACACCATTAAGTTTGACAGTGTTGGTGTACTGGAGAAATTTGGCAAGGTGTTCATCTGGCGTCTCATTCGGATATCCTCCAAATTGATGTGACTCAACCATTTGAATCAGGGACGGTTTAAGCTCAAAGTTGTTAGCCTCCACAGTGGGCATTTTATGGGGGATCTGAACAGTAGGTACTGTATAGTCTCGAATTGCCCTTGGAGCGGGAGCAGCTGTTGCAACTGGTTGTTGTTTCATTGTTTCCTTTCCTTGATTTTGTGCCATTGCTCCTCTTCTTTGGTTCTTCTTCTCTGTTGATGCAAGGTTCTTTCAATTCAGGGTCTAAAGGTAGAAGTTCAGAACTTCTACTTCTTCGCATAAAACCTGCAAAGAGAAAAGGAAAAAATCAAAACTAAACTTAAACCTAAACTACTAGCAAAGCTGAAGGTAGTCTAATATTAATAAGATCCCCGGCAACGGCGCCAGAAAACTTGATGTGCTAATTAGTATTGAATTTTAAAGCATCTTATCCAGCAAGCGTACTGGGCCTTATCTTGTAATATAGCATGAGTCAAGTGTCGATCCCACAGAGATCTATTAACTACTAGAATTATCAACTAATACTAATATCTAGGCAATTGATCTTTTAAATGATTAGATTAAGATTAAACTAAATTATCTAATTAAGTATCTATATGAATGCATGAGCTTTTGAAGAGAGTGATATGTTAGAAAAATGTGGGAAGGAGCAGAATCCACTTTAAACTATTGCCAATCAACTTGAAGTCATGTTATAATGATAATTAGATTCATGGATATTCATAAGAAATTGTCAAGATTTAAAAACAGAGTTAAAAACCTTTTAAACCACAAAAATAATCAATAGCTTCGCTAAATAAATTATTCGTGGAATCAAAATTACAATTATAAACCTTCCGATTCTATAATTGACTAATACTTTATATTAACATCCCTAATTCCTTAGTGAGAAATCAATATAAAATATTGCATTATATTCATGGACAATTTCTAAATTAGATTAAACTCCGCCGCTTCCGCAATTGTAATTTAATCTCAATTTATGAATTCATATGAACCCTAATTTCCCTTCCGAGTTATCAGAATTCTTATACACCAAAGATGATGAATAATCAGAACTCAATATGAATATTCATGATTCTAACTATCTTATAACATGGTTTCAAAGATCATTTTAGCATGTTTAAAGCTTCATCAACTTCCCACAAAAAGGATTTAGCTACTCATGGATGATGATTCAAAAATCAGATAAGAAATTGCAAATGATTTCATTATGATCAAATATTCAGATATATGAATTGCATAAAGGAAAAGATCAAATATCACTAATTCAAAATATCAAAGCTTCACTTGCAATTTCTTGGAAACTTTAATATCTCTTCAAAATCTCTATGAAATGCTAATTCTAATCTATGTATTGTGTGTATTTCAGAGCTGCTTGGATGATTATGAAAGTGAGGAGAAGACCCCCTATTTATAGGAAAAATTTCATAACAACTCATTAAAAAAATGGCAGTTTCATCCAAAGCGGTAGTTATGGATCCTACGCAGCAGCTTACAGGCGTTGTCTTCAATTTCTCCTTTGCGCAGGCAGTGCACAGGCAGCTTTCAACGTTAGTTACACATGTAGGCCGCTTCTACGCCGGCGGTTTAGATGTAGATCTAGCCGGCGTATGTGATCAGAAATGAAAGGTTGGGCCGATTTATAACGAAAAACGTCCAAAAGCCGGCGGCTTTGACAACCGCGTACACTCTAACAGATTTGTCTCTTCAATTTCTTCCAAGCATTTGTTATCTTCATGTCTCTTCAGATCTGTGACCTACCCTGCCCCAATGCCGGCGGCTTAGGAGCCGGCGTATCTTGTAATTCCTTCAAAGCTGGTGATGTTTCAATTCTAGGCTGCCGATCTGTAGATAAAGGCCTACACTGTCCCATGTATGCTGGCCTGTTGAACTTCTACGCTGGCAGCTTAGAGGCGGCGTAAAGTTGGTTGAGTTAAAGGCTGGCAAAGCCGGAAGTGTTGGTAGCGGCCTTGGGTGTAAGTCGTCTGAACGCCGGCGGCTTTGAATTATGAATTGCCGGCGTATCCTTCAATTTTCCAAATTTCTCTTCAAAGTTTCTTATTTTGATTTCTTAGTCCAAATTAGTCCTGAAACATGAATTTTAATCAAAACAAATATCCATTCTAGCTCTTATGAATATCAACAAGTTGTATAAATATGATCTTATCACCTTGTACATGATATGTAAGCCTTTGTGTGACTGAGGTAGTCATTCCTAGGCTTTAGTATTGTGGTATGGCGGCAGCCATGTTTAGGATACCCCTCGGGGCATGACAGGTTTCAATCTTGACTCTAAGGTTCTACTAGGGGCTTACAAGATTCATCTTCACATTGATCTTAACCTGTCTAATACCCATAGCCCTCAAGTTTGTGAAGGATTTTTCAAAAATAGCCAAGCCACTGACTCAATTGACACAAAAGAGCGAGAAATTTGTTTGGATGGATAAAAGAGAATAGAATTTTTCCAAGAATTGAAACAACAATTGGTATAAGCACCGATCTTAGTTCTGCCAGACCCGGAAAAGTCTTATACGATGCATAGTGACGCTTCAAGGAATGGCCTTGGATATGTACTAATGCAAGAAGGAAAGGTTATTGCCTACGCCTCTCGAAGTTAAGGCCCCACGAGCAAAACTACCTTACACATGATGTGGAATTGGCCGCGGTTTTTTTCGCCTTGAAACTTTGGAGACATTATTTATATGGACAAAGGTGTGAAGTATATACGGATCACAAGAGTTTTAAGTATTTGTTCACACAAAAGGAACTGCACATGAGGCAGAGGAGATGGTTGGAACTGATAAAAGACTAAGATTTGGGAATAAACTACTGTCCAGGGAAAGTTAATACAGTTTCAAATGCCCTAATTTGGAAAAAAATTATGGGGAAGTAGTGCTTTAATCATAAGCCAAGAGATCTTATTAGAGATTTTGAGAAGTTGAGGATTGAGTTCACAGACCAAAGTGCAGAGCTTAAGATAGCTATTTGGTAGTGGAACCAACCTTGATTGAAAGAATCAAAGAGGCTTAAAGGTATGACAGAGCAATACAAAGGATTAAAAAAGAAACCCAAGCGGGGAAATATCTGGACTTTGCAATAGACAATGAGGATGTAAGCCCCGGAAAATTTCAGTAAATAATTCTAAGGTGAACTTCGAAAATAAACCCCAAATATTACTCTAAATTAAAACCGAACTTCAACTAGTCCAAAAACATGAGCGAATCCAGAAATTTCTGAATCTTGAGAAAATAAGAATTCTTAAAAAACAAAATATGAACTCAATATACTTCAAACCCAAAACCACTACGTAACGACAAATTCCATACTTAACTCCAACTTGTGAAATCGAGTAATATAAAGCCCAAAAACAAATTATTAAAAAGTAAATAATGATTAACCTTCGGAAATAAAACTCAATTCAAAGAATTCTGAAAACGTCGAGAGATATTAAATACTTACAAAAATCAAATTTAAAATAAATTTTCTCAAATCAAACATGTCGTATAAACATAAAGTATCAGTTTCCAAATTGGCAAAGATCTAAATCGGAAAACCACCCGGAAACCCTAACCGGAATACAATAGCTTAAGTCCGGCAATCTAGCGCCCTTAACCCTGGAGGCCGAGGTGTAGTTTAAGTGTGTAGAATAGCTCGTGGTAATATAAGTTTGTTTAAAAATATTAGATTGGTAAATTTTTTACCTATTTCGAACCCGTTCGGATACAAACTTTGAAAAGCGTATCCTAGGGCTCGAGATATCACAAATATACCATTAGTACCATTAGACTCGTAATTTCATAAGATTTCCAAATATATCAGTTATATAATTTTTCAGTTATAAAAGTTACAGTTATAACTTTTTTATTTTATTTTCATTACTACCGATAATTAATTAGTCTTTTGCACTATTCACTTATATTTCATTACACAATTTTATTATTTTTATAAAGCCTTATATTTTTAGATAAATATTTTATATATTATAGAAAATTTTGTTTTTCTAAAATTTAATTTGTTTCGTGTTTTTACGAGATTAGATTCTGTTTAAGACCAGATACTAAAAATAAAATAAATTAATTTAATAATTGAAAAATATTTTTAAAATATTTTTATTTTCATAAAATAATTTTTTAGAATTTTTCGAGTTATAAAAATATCATTTATAACCCATATTCGCGTATTTATAAAAATATCATTTATTTTATTTTATTAAGAAAATACTCTTACAACCCATACGTTCAAGTACATGTTTCACATATCACTTCTTTTTCACTTTAATCTTTTTACACTTTATTATATCACTTCATGGCAGATTTTTCCTTCTTTATGGATGCCATTGTCCTTTAATTACTCCTAATTTGAATAAAATAAATATATTCTACTCCTTCTTAAAGAAGCTACATTATACATTTATTACACAATTCAATTTCAAGTCAAATTTCAAACAAACCCTCTCTTCCTCTCTCTCTAATTCACGTGCAGCATGCTCCCCTCTTGGCTGCCTTGTTTTATTTTTTCTTCCTTCATTCATTAATACTCATTTTCTCTCTCTCTCTTTCATTTACTCCTTTTACCCTTTTTCATTCCTTAACCTTTTCTCTCTTTTTTCTCTCTTTTTCCTCTCTTTTCTTCTTCATTTTGTTCTTGTTTCTTCAAGAACACAAGCTACCCCCTTCTTCTTTTATAAGCTTCTACACATATTTCTTCAAGAATCTTGAATAAAAACTCTTGTTCAAAGCTTCCATAGGTGATATAGGTAAAGAATAGTGAGAGTTTCATGCATCAATTGACATTCCATTAGGTTAAAAGCTAAAGATGATGATGCCAAAGTGAAACACTCCATTTCTCTATGGTTTTTCTTTTGTATCATTCTTATTTTCTTGTTTAAAGTAGTTACATTTCATAGATCTAATTTTTTATAGCTTTGATTTTCGTTTATTGCATAGATCTTGTTATTTGAGTTATTAATTTGTTATTGCTTATGATTTATGCATATATTCCTCGTTCACATGTGTTCATGCATTTATAACTAGTGTAGTAAACTAGATCTAGTGTTTGAGTTCATAAAATGCATTAGACTTTGTTTTATGTTCATGGATAACTTGTAATAGCATGATGATAGTAGGAATGTTTTAGAAAACTCAAGATCTATTTTATTTTCAACAAAATCATTTTTGAAAATTAGGATGAAAATGGAACCATATTTAGAAAGTTGTTTTTCAACTTCAAAATGTGTATTTTTCATTAAAAATGAAGAGCTTAGGGTATAGATTACATATATGAGTGATTTTGATGAGTAAAGTTTAGATCTATGAGTTTATAGTTTACTATCATGGGTTTTCTTTTATGTTTATGTTCATATTAAGTGTAAACCTTGGTTTTGAACTCAACAAAAATTGTGAAATTCGTATTTTGGCAAGACCGCTATTTAAAAACCACTTTCCAAGTGTCAAATGAAATTTTTACTTAAGATAATGAAGGCTTAATATATATATATATATATATATATATATCATCAAGACTTCTTTTTACAAGAATCAAAAGTGATTTTCAAAAGTTATTTTAAAATAAAAATCTTATTTTCGGATTTTGCCAAGGCATATTTTAAAAACATGTTTTCTAACTCAAAAATGAAGTTTTTATTTAAGATATGAAGGGCTCTTAAGATATGATATGTAAAGAATGGATTTTCATGAGTTTAGATAGATTTTACCAAAAGATATATCCAAAAATAAAATTTGTAAATTTGGATCCCAACCAAGACCAATTTTGAAAACCCATTTTTAAACTTCAAAACAAGACTTTTATTAAAGGAATGAAATCCTTAAGGGATAGGTTTGATTAGGAAATGGTTTTTGAAAGACTAAATGAGTTTTACAAAGAAAACAAGTTCAAATGAGTTTTTCAAAATTCGGATTTGAAAATAACCACAATTTAAACACCTATTTCCAAATGCCAAAATGATAATTTCGATAGGAAAATGGAAGTCCTAGGGAATATATATAACAAAGACCAAGTTTTGACAAGATAAAATAAGTTTATCAAAATATAATCCTAGAATAACAAATGGTTTGCAAGAATAGGTTAAACAATGTTTTCATTCTTCAAAATTTTGTAAAATTCGTACTTAGACAAACCACCTATGTAAACACCTATTTTCTAACCCCAAAATGAAGGTTTTTATTGAAATAATGAAGGTGATGATTATATAGATCATCAAGGTTGATTTTTGATAAAAGAAAGTATGATTTTACAAGAAGAAAAACTATTTTTCTTAAGTCTAGTATAATCTAAAGTTTTGCAAAGTAAAGTTTTCAAAAAGAATTCTTGGCATTATATGTATACATATAGGTAGATCATCTCATGATCTTCATGACAATAGCTTGTAGGTAATACATATATGCATGATGCATTGTAGAAATAAAGTATGAAAGTTGAGTTTATCCAAAATTTGTAAATTCGGATGATTTCAAAGCCATGCCTTAAAAACTCATTTATCAACTTCAAAACTTGTGTTTTATATGAAAAATGAAGATTTTAGGTCATAGATATCATTAAGTAGTGATTTTTATAAGTTGAAATAAGTTTTGATGAGATTAATGTATAAAACAAGAAATAGAATCAAGATGGGAAATTTTGAGTTAGTAGTCAATTTGTGAAATTCGTAATTTTGAATGAAAGTCACAAGAACACCTATTATCCAAGCTCAAAATAAAAGTTTTATGTTATGAATGGAGTCCTTAAGTAATATGTACCATAAAGTCTTAAATTTTAATGCATTAAACAAGTTTTTCCCAAAGGAATAATTCAAAAAGTGGATATTCTAAAATTCGGATTTTTGAGTAAATTCTATTTGAAAACATATTTGCAAAGTGTAAAATGCAAATCTTTATGTAAAAATGAAATCCTTAGTGGCTACACATGGTTGGGCTTTAATTTTCTAAGTGTCAAATGATTTTTACTTAAAGGAATCACTCCAAAACTAATTTTATAAAAATTCGGATTTTGGAATCAACTCTACTTGAAGATATGTTTACAAAGTGTAAAATGGAAATTTTTATGTAGAAATGAAGGTCATAAGTAATAGATATAATGAAGACTCAATTTTAACAAAAATAATTATACTTTCTTAAGTAATAAATCCAAAACAAATGGAAATGATCAAAGTTAGAAAACTAGATTTTTCATAAGCACTTGTTATTATGGTCTTCCAAAATAAAAAGTTATAAAATTTTCTTTTAGCAAAAATCATCAAGATCATGCATACATTAAACTCATCTCATGTCATTCATGTTAGGAAATCATCAATATTGCATGTATAACTAATCTATATAGTAGAAACATTATAAACAATTACAAAACTATTTTTCGAAATTGGAACTTGCCACTGTTCTGATCTGATCTGATCTTTTCGAAGCTTCAAAGTTTTCAAAACTTAAATATAATGTTAGAATTAGATAGATCTTTCGAAGTAGATAGAAATTAATATATAATTTGCGAGATTCCAAGTTAAAATGACCAAGGTATGGCCATTTTAAGTTGGAATTCCGCTTAGGACAAGAATTTACGAATTTGATAGTTTGTATGAGATAGCTTGGACTAGTTAAGTGACAAAATACTTATTAGGGTATTTCTTCCTTTTTAGGTGACCCGATATCGACGATTCCTTACCACCAGATTACTTGTACTAAGAAACTGGTGATCCAATGGCTGAGTGAGTATTACTTCCGATTTCATTTACTGTATGTGATTGTAATAATAGTTGCACTAGATATTTGGTAAAGATAAAATGGATATGCATGATGGGGACGAATGGGGACTATGTATGCTTGTTTATTATATGAGAAAAGGAATGTAAGAATATCGAAGCCGAGTGATTAACTATTACTTGTATAGATGAATTAGAATTGATTGTCTGCGATTATTGATTGATCATTTAAAAGAATTGGTATAATTGATTATTCGGAATTGAAGATGAAATTGAACTCATTCATATCACGATGGGGATGGAGCATTAGCATTTGTTGGTTTATCGTTGTACCTTAAATGATTTTATAGTTTATAGTTGTTCGTAAGCTGAAACGGTCTCGATTCGTACCGTGGGATTCGTTAATCTACTAACCCAGGATGGAGGGCGCAAATCCATCCTCATATGATTTTCGACAGGTCATATGTTTGTTGAATTCACGTGTTTGATGCATATCATGTCATGCCCCAAAGGGTACCCTAAACACGACAATCAACCACACCCGATATTTAAACTTAAGTATGACAACCTTAGTCACCCCATAAGTTTATATATCGAGTGTAAGGTGTACTTGCACAACTTTTAGGATCACACTTTGATTCGAGTAGTCTTAGAAAGCATACATAGCATTAAGAATATAAATCACAATAAGATAAATAATTAAACTTTACAAAAGCCAAGGGGGCATACCCCCGCCAAATAATAGGAGTCTACATCGTTTAGCTCCAATTACACATATCTGAATCTACATTAAGGAGATTTTCCTAGAAGTCCATGCCTATACTAGGTCCCGACTTCCTCAAAAGTTCTTTAATCCCATGTGATAAACCTGCACAAAGTGTCCTCTCGGAACATCCAAAAATAGGAACACTGCAACAAAAACTTTTGGGGTATAAGCTAATTGCTTAGTGAGATTCATTTTCCAAGTAACATACTCGGTCAAGCTAAAATATCTATACAAGCAAGTTATAATTAAGCAACCATATGAATGCACAAGCAAATGAGCAAGCAAGCATATAACTTTCCGATAGTCATATGTGAATGGATTTACGCCCTCCACTCGGGGTTTGGGGTAGTTCATAAGTCATGCAACTACAGTTCCAAAGTTGGTCCATAAGACATGCAACCACAATCTTAATGTTGGTTCATAAGTCATGCAACCATAGTTTCATTATTTGAATGGGGTGGTCCATAAGTCATGCAACCCTAGTCCCCTTCATCAAAGACCCGCTGCCTCCTAAATACACCTTTGTCCCACCAAAGGCATACTCGACAATGATATGTGACTCACTACGTGATATGCATGTACAGTTTATTCATATAATCATGGCATATTACTTAGGTAATTTAAAAGTGATCATACCGATTTCAGACACTCCAAGTCTATACTAGCTCATACAAGGTTATTGCAACAAATCTTGCCTCGATATACTTATCATTCATTCATGTAAGTTTAGATCGCCATTCAACCACAATTTTATCTTTTTCCTAACTCTAATGCCACTACTACTACAAGCACATCCAAGAGCATAATTAGTTGAGAAATGAACTCACATGTCCATGTAGTGAAAATCCACTAGTCGTAATAGTCCTCGGGAAGTGGTAACCCATCCTCCAATTCACCTTAAATACAAAGAATACCCTCAATGAGTATCTCTTATGAAGTTCTATTAAACTTAACAAGTTTATTTACTAAGTTCGTCAATTTTCGCCTAGGTTGAATCCTTAACTTAAAAAGGTCATATCTAACTCATTTTAGCTCGGAATTAAGCTTATAATATACCGATTTATACCTACTTCGAAAGAGCTATCTATTTCTAAAGTTAATTCAAACATTTAAGGTCATTTAAGGGTCGGAAACATACTGTACAGTAGGGTTGCGAAAATCCAAGATTTGAGCCTTTGTGAAAAATTGCTATATCTACTCTATTTAACTACTTAGACCAACTTATTTTAGTCTTAAACTTGCAAGGAGATTCTCAAAACAAAATTAAGAGATTTCACACTTATCTAATCCCAAACATAAAGCTCAAATGAGACTTCTAAGAATCCATTTTCATAAAACCAAAATTTACAAGTTTAAACTCATTGTCTTGTTTTGAGTAATTCTTTTACTAAAACTTACTTAGTTCAATGAAAATAATTTTCCTATATTGTATATCATCAAAGCATTCCATTTTCAATATAAAATACTTGTTTTGAGATCTAAAAGAAGGTTTTAAAAATTGGTCTCCCCTTAATTACGAATTTCCTCTTTGAAGTTTACAATGACGACAAGACCTAAATTTTGTCTTTTACAAAACACTTGATTTAAGCAATACCTTTTAGGAAAACTCATTTAAACTTATGAAAATTCATTCCTTAAGATATCTATACCAAAAGCCCTTTATATTTTTGTCTAAATCTTCATTTTAAAGTTGGATGATGGGTTCCAAAAATGGGTCTTGGTCTAGATCCAAATATTCATAAATTTATTTTGAACATATCTCTTGAGAAAATTCATCAAAACTCATGAAAAACAACCCATTACATATTATATCTCAAGAACCCTTCATTTCTTGAATAAAATCCTCATTTTGAGTTGGAAAACATGTTTTTATTTTAGGTATTTGTCTTGATCCGAAAATACAATTTTTGTTTTTGAAAATCAACTTTGATTCTTGTAAGATGAAGCCTTGATGATATACATCCATCAAACCTTCATTTTCTTAACAAAAACTTCCATTTTAAGACCTGGAAGAGGGTTTTTAAAAGGGTACCTTGACAAGTTACGAATTTTACTTTCTCATTCAAACTCAAATCTAGGATCTACTCAATATTCATCCATAAAAACATAAGAAAAACTTGATAGTAGGCCTTAAACTTCTAGATCTACACATAAACATAACTAAAGCTTTGTAAAACTCTAGATCTACAAGTTATCACATAAACAAGAAGATAAACAAGCCTTCAATATAACAATAATACTAAGAACAAAAGAGATCATCATCTAGAGGAGTGTTTCAATTCTTGGCATCATCATCCATAGCTTTTGAAGCTTGTGGAATGTCCTTTGATGCATGAAACATCCATATTATCATCCTATAACATCTTATGAGAGCTAAAAGAGAATGATTATCTCAAATATTTGCAAGAAAAGTATGTGGGAGTATGGAATGGAAATGGTGGCAGCTTGTTTATCAAGAAGACAAGCCAGGAAGAAGAGAAAAGAAAGGGAAAAAGAGAGAGGAAAAATATAGGGTTTGTAAAGGTGAAATAGAGATGGAATGAGATGCTTAAATAGAGATGTAAGTGTGTTAAATAATTTTAAAAAAATAAAACAAGCAGCTACACAAAGAGGGGGGGGGGGGGGGGGGGGGGGGGGGGGGGGGGGGGGGGGGGGGGGGTGGGTGGGTGTGTGATTTAGTTGAGTTGAAATTGTAATTTTGAAAGTGTAACTTGTAGCTTCTATTTCTAACTAAAGGAACTTTTAAAATATCAAATAAATAATTAAAAATAATGAAAAGTGGCTAATTTTTGGGGAATGGTCAGCTGCCATTTTGGGAAATGGGAGTGTAAGAAAAAGCAAAAGAAGACATAATAATGTGTAGTAATGATAATGAATGTGTACTAGAGGTATGGGTTGATAAAGTGGCTTTTTGACTAAGAAAATATATAAAATAAATTAAGAAAAATATTTTTATTTAAGTGGCAGAATTTTTATGATTTAAATAAAATAATCAAATAAATTATTTTTTAGAAATTTAACAATTAAGTTACCGGTAAGAGAAAAATAAGCTTATATGAGCTATAATGATATTTGTAAAATCCGAAAAATTATAAACTTAATATTTTTGAAATCCTTATAAAAATACGAGTCTAAAATATTAAAGATATATTTTTAATTTTTCGAGCCCCGGGACACGCTTTCCAAAGCAGTATCCAAACGGGTTCAAAATAAGCCGAACATAAACCAATCTGATTTTTTAATAAATCAAATATTATTACGGACTATTCTAAACACTTTAATTATTTTTCAACTCTTCGATTTACGAACTCGGGTTTGCAGGAACTAAACTATAGGGATTTACTCAATATTCGTTGACTTAAGGTCTCCGGTAGACTTTCCGGCTTAAGGTTAAGGCTTAGGAAACAGGGGTTTACATATCACTTGTCTGACTAATCACTTGATTGCATGATGTGTTATAAATGCAATCCTGGAAGTACTTACTCACTAAGCTAGTGTAGCTTATACCACAATAGATGTTTGATTAAACAGGTTATCTCGAGAATGCTAAGTGGGGACCGTGATGGTTGAAGCCGAGAATGACTTTGGGATTTCGGCAAGAAAAGAGAATACTTGAAGTTATTAGCTAGGTTTTATTATTTGCCTTGTAATAGTTTTATGTAGTGAAATCTTTTGATGAACTGTAACGGAAGTGCAATGTTTTGTATTTGGACTATAGTAAATTGAAATTCCTTTACATTGTTACTCAAGTTATATCAACGTAAAATGTATTACTCCGATGAGTTTCCTCCATGTGTTAGACGCCTTGTACATAGTATGGAAGCCTTCGCGTGATTGAGGTGGTCATTCTTAGGCTTTAATATTGTGTACGCTAGACTGCCGCATTTAGAGTACCCTTCGGGGCGTGACAGAGGATGTGATTAGAATGAAGGGAAGGTTGTGTGTGCCGAAAGATGAATAACCAAGAAAAGAAATAATGAGTGAAGCCCACAACTCTGGGTACACCATGCATCCTGGATGTACCAAGATGTACCAAGATTTGAAAAGCCACTATTGGTGGAATGGCATGAAGAGAGATATAGCAGAATATGTAATGAAGTGTCCGGTTTGTCAACAAGTGAAAGTGGAACAACAAAGGCCAGGAGGATTGTTAAAGCCTTTACCCATCTTTGAATGGAAGTGGATCATATATCAATGGACATTGTGTGTGGTTTTCCAAAGAATTCTTTAAGTTGTGATGCCGTATGGGTAATAGTGGATCGGTTAACTAAGTCAGCACATTTCTTACCTATAAACATGACTTATTCAATGGATAAGCTAGCTAAGATCTACATTTGAGAGATTGTGCGGCTACACAGCATACCAACAGGGATCATTTCAGATAGAGGCCCGAGATTTGTGTCTAAGTTCTGGATAAGTCTACAAAAGAGCTTAGGTACCAAATTGCACTTCAGTACGGCATACCACCCTCAGACCGATGGACAGTCTGAGCGGACAATCCAAACCCTAGAAGATATGTTAAGAGCCTGTGTGTTGGAATTCAAAGGGAGCTGGGATAACCATATACCTCTCATCGAGTTTGCTTACAACAATAGCTACTACTCAACTATTCAGATGCCATCCTACGAAGCCTTATATGGACGGCGTTGTAGGTCCCCTCTGTTTTGGGATGACGTGGAAATGTTAGCTATCGGGGCAGAATTGGTACAAGAAGCGGTCGATAAGGTGAGGGTAATCCAACAGAAAATGAAAGAGGCTCAAGACAGGTAAAAGAGCTTGGAATATTTGAAAAGAAGGGATCGAGTTTAAAGTGGGCGACCATGTGTATTTGAAAATAAGCCCAATCAAAAGTATAAGGAGAATACGTACACAAGGAAAGTTGAGCCCAAGATATATTGGACCCTTCGAAATTTTGGAAAAAATCGGAGATCTACCATACCGGCTAGCCTTACCACCAAACTTGTCAGGAATTCACAATGTGTTCCATGTATCGGTATTAAGAAAGTATCTACCCGACCTGGAAAGGATTTTGGAATTGGAACCCATTCAGCTAAAAGAGAATTTGACAAATGAAGAACATCCCATAAAGATTTAGGATAAGAAAACCCAGAGGCTACGAAATAAGGAAATTCATTATGTTAAGGTGTTGTGGAGAAACCATGCCTTTGAGGACGCAACTTGGGAAGCTGAAGAGGAGATTCGGAGAGAAAGTACCCGAGTTGTTTGATGGACAAGTAATGTCAGTTCAGTTTTGAGGATAAAACTCCGTTTAAGGTGGGAAGGTTGTAAACCCCAATTTTCCTAGTAGTCAAGTAAACTCCAGAACGAAACCCTAAACTGGATTAGTTCAAGCTTTGTGAGAAAAACTTAGAAACCCTAGATCGGCTTTCCTTCGGTTTCATATCAAAAGAACTTTTATATAATAACTTAATGTGGAATATTTTTTAAAGTTTATTTCAAACCATAGAAAGTTTTTATTACAAAAAATTTTCTATTCCTGGCCTTCCTAAGCTCCATTATGAAAAAGCGAGCCCCGAAACTAAAAACTCAGAAAAATATTCCAGAATGCTCTTTAGAACCGAAATTTTATAAGGATTTCAAAAATATAAGTTTTATAATTTTTTGGGTTATAAAATTTACAGTTATAGCCTTTTTCCCATATTTTCTTTACTACCGGTAAAGTAAATGTCTTGTCTATTATTTATTACTATTCACAAGTATAACCTACCATACATACAACCCATACCATTGTCTTACATCCTTATAAACACTCATTATATTTTCTTTTCCAAGAAATTTTTATCTCTTAACTAAATTATCATGTTTAATACTTTTATTACATAAATTACAAATTCAAACAATTTCATCTCTCCCTCTCTCTTTCCCCTCACTTGGCTGATGCATGACCCCCCTTTTATGCCTCCAAATTGATTTATTTTATCTCTTTTTATTACTTAAAACAAACTCTAATTCACTTAATATAAATAATCCTTTACTTTCTCTCTCCTTCACTTTATTTCATTTGTTCAAAAATCACAAAATCCTCTATCCATTTCTCCTTGTTGCTGTAAGCTCCAAACCCTCCACACACACACAACAAACTTCTTTCTTCTTCATTTCTTCACTTAATCCAACCTTAGGTGATGATTCTTAAGCTTTCCTACCATTTAATCTTGTAATGGCAAGATTATTCATGTGTATTTTCACCTTAAATCCCCATGAGCATTTGCTAGGGATAAGAAAATGCTAATACATGAATATCAAGCCATCAAAAGAGTAGATCTTGTGTTTGATGAGTTTTTGGTTGAGATATTAATGTTCATGTATATAGAAGTAGAGATCTTGCATAAAAATATATGTTCATGTTCTTAAACTCCTTCTCATGCATTATAAGTAGTAGATCTAGCAGTTAAACACTCATATTATACTTGACAATCATGTTCACATAAATATTTTGTATCTTCATGCATTAATACTCATAAAGACTTTACCTTGTATGTGCAAATGTTGTAGTTAGTAGATCTTTATGTAGATAAGACAAAGAACTTAAAAAGGAAAAGTTTTTGTTAGAAATATTCAAAAGAAAATTCGTATGACATCAAAGCTATATTTTGAAAACCCTTGTATCAACTTTAAAACTCATGTTTTATGTGAAAATGAAGGGTATAGGTAATAGGTATCATTAAGTAGTGATTTTTATAAGTTGAAATGAGTTTTGATGAGATTAATGTGTAAAACAAGATAGAATCAAGATGGAAAATTTTGAGCTAGTAGTCAACTTGTAAAATTCGTAACTTTGGATGATGCCTATGAAAACACCTATTATCCAAGCTCAAAATAAAAGTTTTATATATTAAATGAAGTCCTTAAGTAGTAGGTATAGTAAAGTCTTAATTTTAATGCATTAATAAGTTTTTCCTAAAGGAATCATTCAAAAAGTGGATTTCTAAAGATTCGGATTTTTGAGTAAATCCTATTTGAAAACATATTTGCAAAGTGTAAACTGCACATTTTTATATAAAAATGAAGGTCATAGGTAGTGTATGTTATGAAGACTCAATTTGAACTAAGATAACTAGAAATTCCTGAGAATGAATTCCAAAAAACAAATGTGTTGTCAAAGTTGGAAAACTAGATTTTATAAGTAGTTGTTATTGTGGCCTTGCAAAATAAAAGTTATAAAATTTTCTTCTAGCAAAAATCATCAAGATCATGCATACATTAAACTCATCACATGTCATCCATGTTAGGAAATCATTCATATTTCATGTATACTTGATTTATCAAATAGATACATTTCAAACAATTACAAAACCATTTTTTGGAAATGGAGATCGTTACTGATCAGACCTGATTCCTCTGTTTTGTGACCTAAATATTTTCTAAACTTGAAAATAATATTATAATTAGATAGATCTTTCGAAGGAGATAAAAATGGATATATAATTTGCAAAATTCCGAGTTAAAATGACCAAGTTATGGCCGTTTTAAGTTGGGACTTCCACAAATAGCGAGAATTACGATTTTGATTAGTTTTGATATATAGTTTGGATTAGTTAAGTGAGGAAATACTTATTAGGGTATTTCTTCCTTGTTAGGTGATCCCGAAACCGACGAATCGTTACCACCGGACTACTACTACTACTAAAAGACCGGTGAATCATGGTCGAGTGAGTATCACTCCGATTTCAATTATTGTTTTGTGATTGTAATGGTAGTTGTATTAGATACTTGGCAAAGATAAATTGAGTATGCTGTTGGGAATTTAGGAATCAAAACACAGCGGAAATATATTTTATTTTTCATAAAATAGGAATCCTACATCCCTAATGGCGGATCCATGCGATTCAATCAAATTAGTATCCATGTTTCTTGACTAGATTTGAACAAATAGGGGTTTCTTGAATATACCTTATATTGATGCTTCAAAACGATTAGTAGATCGGATTTGCAAGAACCATAGTCTCGTAATCTGTAAGCCCCGAAAATTTCAGTAAATAATTTCAAGATGAACTTCGAAAATAAACCCTAAAAATCACTCCAAATTAAAACCGAATTTCACAAGTCCTAAATCACGAATGAATCAAAAATTTCTTAATCAGAAAATGAAAATCTTAAAAATAAAATAAGAACTCAATGGTCTTCAAATTCAAAACCACTACGTACGAAAAATTCCATATTTAACTCCGACTTATAAAAAGGGTAATATAAAGCCCAAAAACAAATTATTAAAAAGTAAATAACGATTAACTTTCGAAAATAAACCAATTCAAAATTCCGAAAACGTTAAAAGATATTAAATACTTACAAAAATAAAATTTAAAATAAATTTCTCAAATTAAATATGTTGTATAAACATAAATATCAGTTTCCAAATTGGCAAAGGTCTAAACCGAAAAATCACCCGGAAACCCTAACCGGAATACAATAGTGTAAGTCCACAATCTAGTGCCCCTAACCCTAGAGGCCGAGATAGTTTAAATATATAGAATAGCTCATAGTAATATAGTTTGTTTAAAAATATCAGATTGGTAAATTTTTGACCTATTTCGAACCCGTTCGGATACAGACTTCGAAAAGCGTGTCCCGGGGCTCGAGATATCAAAAAATACCAATAGTACCGTTAGACTCGTAATTTCATAAGATTTCTAAATATATCAGTTATAAATTTTTCGGGTTATAAAAGTTACAGTTATAACCTTTTTATCGTATTTCCATTATTACCGGTAATTGATTAGTCTTTTGCACTATTCATTTTTATTTCATTACAAAATTTTATTATTCTTATAAAGCCTTATATTTTTAGATAAATATTTTATATGTTATAGAAAATTTTTTTTTCTAAAATTTAGTTCGTTTCGGGTCTTTACGGGATCAGATTCTGTTTAAGACCCGATACTAAAAATAAAATAAATTAATTTAATAATTGAAAAATATTTTAAAATATTTTTATTTTCATAAAATAATTTTTTAGAATTTTTCGGGTTATAAAAATATTATTTATAGCCCATATTCGCGTATTTTGATCATACCGGTAACATATTTGTTAAAATACTAAAATAATTCAAATAATTATTTAATTTTAATATGAAAAATCTGCTACAAATATTTGGAATAAATTTTCTAATTTTATTTTATTTTAATTTATTTTATTAATAAAGTACTTTTACAACCCATACCTTCAAGTACACCTTACACATATCACTTCATTTTCACTTCAATCTTTCTACACATTATCCCACAATTGATGGCAGATTTTTGACCCTATTTATGGCTGCCATTGTCCTTTTTTACTCATATTTTGACTAAATTAATTATTTCACTCCTTCTTAAGAAAGTTACATTACACATTAATTACACAATTTAATTCAAGTCAAATTTCAACAATTCTCTCTTTCTCCCCTTCACGTGAATGCGCCCCCCCCATTTCTGCCTTGTTTTATTTTTTTCTTTCTCATTCATTTAATACACTCATTTTCTCTCTCTCTTCATTTACTCCTTTCCCTTTTTCATTCTTAGCTTTTCTCTCTCATTTTCTCTCTTTCTTTCTTCTTCTTGTTCTTATTTCTTCAACAAAACAAGCTGCCCCATTCATTCTTGAGCTCCACCATATTTCTTGAAGATTTTTAAGCAAATCTTCATCTCAAAGCCTCCATAGGTGATATAGGTAAAGTGTAATGAAGGTTTCATGCATCAAATGACCTTCCATAAGCTTAAAAGCTTAGGATGATGATGCCAAAAATGAAACTCTCCTTTTCTCACTTTTATTATCTTGTATTTCAATTATTTTCTTGTTTAAAGTTGATATATTGTAGATCTAACTTTTTATAGCTTTGATTTTTGTTTATGCCATAGATCTTGTTATTTAAGTTGTTATTTTTGTTATTTCTTATGATTTATGCATAGATCTATCATCCACATGTTATCTTAGTGATTCATGCATTAAAACTAGTTTAGAAAACTAGATCTAGAGTTTTGAGTTCATAAATGCATTAGACTTTGTTTATGTTCATGAACAACTTGCTATAATATGATGATGGTAGGAAAGTTGTAGGAAACTCAAGATCTATTTTATTTTCAACAAAAATCAATTTTGAAAATTCGGATGAAAATGGAACCATATTTAGAAAAGTGGTTTTTCAACTTCAAAATGTGTATTTTTCATTTAAAATGAAGGGCTTAGGGTATAGATAACATAAATGAGTAATTTTGATGAGCAAAGTTTAGATCTATGAGTTTAAAGTTTGTTTTCATGGGTTTCATCTAGGTGTATGTTCATATTATGTGTAGATCTTAGATTTGAACTTGAACAAAATTTGTGAAATTCGTATTTTGGCAAGACCAATATTTAAAAACCACTTTCCAAGTGTCAAAATGTAATTTTTTCTTAAGAAAATGAAGGCTTAATATATGAATCATCAAGACTTCTTTTTACAAGAATCTAATGTGATTTTCAAAAGTTATTTTCAAAATAAAAATTCATTTTCGGATTTTGGCCAAGGCCTATTTTAAAAACATGTTTTCCAACTCAAAAATGAAGTTTTTATTTAAGAAATGAAAGGCTCATAAGATATGATATGTAAGGAATGGATTTTCATGAGCTTAGATAGATTTTATCAAAAGATATAACCAAAAATGAATTTTGTAAATTCGGATCCCAACCAAGACCAATTTTTAAAACCCATTTATCAACTCCAAAACTCATGTTTTATGTGAAAAATGAAGTATAGGTAATAGGTATCATTAAGCAATGATTTTTACAAGTTAAAATGAGTTTAGGCATGAGTAATGTGTAAAACAAGTAATGGAATTAAAATGGAAAAATTTTGAGTTAGTGATCAAATTGTCAAATTCGTAATTTGAGATGATGCATATGTAATCACTTAGTATTTGAGCTCAAATTGCAAGTTTTATGTGTTAAATGAAGTCCTTAGACAATAGATATAGTAAAGCTTAAATTTTAATGCATTAAACAAGTTTTCATAAAAATATCAAAAATGAAAATTTCCAAAATTCGGATTTTTGGAATCAATTGAAAACATATTTACAAAGTGTAAAATGGAAATTTTTATGAGAAATGAAGGTCATAAGTAATATATATAATGAAGACTCAATTTTGACAAAAATAATTATATTTTCTTAAGTAACAAATCCAAAACAAATGGAAATGATAAAAGTTAGAAAACTAGATTTTTCATAAGTTGTTATTATGGTCTTGCAAAATAAAAAGTTATAAAATTTCTTTTAGCAAAATCATCAATCATGCATGCATAGCTCATCTCATGTCATTCATGTTAGGAAATCATTCATATTGCATGTATAGTTAATATATAGTAGGAACATTACAAACATTTACAAAACTATTTTTCGGAAATTGAAATTGTTGCTGCCCTAATCTGATCCGAACTTTTCGAAGCTTCAAAGTTTTCAAAACTTGAAAATAATATTAGAATTAGATAGATCTTTCGAAGTAGATAGAAATCGATATATAATTTGCGAGATTCCGAGTTAAAATGACCAAGTTATGGCCGTTTTAAGTTGGAATTCCCGCTTAGGACGAGAATTACGAATTTGATAGTTCGTATAAGATCGTTTAGATTAGTTTGAGTTGAAATACTTATTAGAGTATTTCTTCCTTTTTAGGAGATCCCGAGATCGACGATTCCCTGCCACCGAATTATTATTACTAGAAGACCGGTGATCCAATGGCCGAGTGAGTTTTCTCCTTGTTTTGTTACCTTGATTGTGCTTGTAGTTAGTTGCATTAGATTATAGGAACAAGATAAAAATCGATATGAATGGGGATGGGATATATGATGAGGCTGTGATGAATGTATGCCAAAGAATACTAAAGCATATCGAAACCACGATTTGATTGGATAACTGCACCGTTCATATTATTTCTGTTATGTGTATGATATTGGCTGGTCACTCTAAAGAATGTATAAATATTTTGACCTAAGCAAAAAGTAAATTGATCATGCATCGCATCGGACATATTGCATTTGGTAGCGTGCTACTCCTACGCAGGTCGATCGGTATGGTCCGAGGACTCGTTTGGATAATGAGACCCGGGATCAGAGCTCATTCATAGGAAACTAAGGCGCATCGGGGATGCATTCCATGTGTGAGCCTAGCCGAGGCGAGTGCTATGAGCCGAGGGCTTGGGGACTAGCAGCAGTCGTGTAGACTTCAATACCATCCCTAACCCAAGATACGGAGGGCGTAAATCCGTTCTGTGTGTGGGTTCCGGATACCCATACATAATTATTTGCTCATGTGTTTGTTCATGCATAGCATATGGTTGATTATAACTTGCTTGTTATGGTACGGAATTAAGGAAATTCTCACTAAGCTAGTGTAGCTTATGGGTCTGTTTGTTTTGGTTTTTTTCCGGCAGATACAGACACTTTTTCAAACTTTTTGCTAATAAATTATTTATCAAGAAATAGATATAGATAAAAAAAAGTTAGCAGTTCTCATCAAAAGATCAAATAGAACAAATATAGATAAAATTTAGATGCAAATCGGATATATTTATACATATCATTTTAAAAAAGATATAGATACAGATGAAAAACAGACAATCCAAACAAACCCTATACCCCTATAGTTGTTTAAATGAACAGGTTATCTCAAGAATGCAAAGTGGGGACTAGATTGATTGGAGCCGAGAATGACTTCGGGATTTTATCAAAGAATACGAATGTTTGAAGT
Organism: Combretum micranthum; assembly: GCA_024138025.1. Lineage (NCBI taxonomy): Eukaryota > Viridiplantae > Streptophyta > Magnoliopsida > Myrtales > Combretaceae > Combretum > Combretum micranthum. The sequence goes on along the minus strand of JAMXBD010001486.1, from coordinate 324,970 downwards.
TATTAGCTAGTTTATGATTTGTCTTGTAATAGTTTATGTAGGGAAGTTTGTGGATGAATGTAATCGAAGTTGAATGATTTGTATTTTGAAGTATAGTAAATTGTATCTGAAGTATAGTAAATTTATATTTTCTTTACATTGTTACTTAATTGTATCAACATAAAATGTATCATTCCGAAGTGTCTCCTTTATGTGTTAGACGCCTTGTACATAGTATGGAAGCTTTCGCGTGACTGGGGTGGTCATTCTTAGGCTTTAATATTGTGTACGGCGGACTGCCACGTTTAAGGTACCCTTCGGGGCGTGACACAATCCCCTCTATGGTATCTACATGCGAACGACTGTATGCTAGCACTCAAGAACACGAATCCAATTGGTGTAGGAATTATTTTTCTTCTTTTTTCTCTTTTAAGTTTGTAGAATTTCCCTGTCGTCTAATATGACGTCAAAGAGTCTAACCTAAAAGGCTGTCTATAGATCTATATATATAGACATATAGGAAACCCTAAAGGAAATCCTAGAAGATATATATGATGAGATATTTATTTAATATTTAATAAAATACATTATTTCATTAAATTTTAATTATCTTTCATAATCATTTTTTATTCCTAAACTATTTAAGAATAATAAATATAATAATTCCTATAGGTTTAAATATAAGCCCATAATATATTTCATTCGCTCTTTTGTATGTGACCTTGTAGGTACACCTAATGTTGGCAGTAGGTCTTAAACACCTTTCAGACCTATAAGACAACATTGGTCTCTAGCAAGACATTATGTCTACCCAAATTAGGTGAATATCAGTAATCCGATTTTTGTCTGATCTATAATTTATGTCATTATCCTTTTTGTCACATGATATCGAGATTGAGCATAAGACATGCAGAGTATCATTCTTATATTGTTCAATCTTATCATTTCTCGATTTCCAAGTGATCTAATAATACAAATGAAATTCATCACACTATCAATTCATTTCAGCATGGCCATGCATTTCTCAGTCTCACTTATCGAGGGGCCGAGAGATATCTCTCTCATAACGAAAGGGACAAATCCCATCTTAATCACTCAATTTCCTCTACATGATATACATGATGCCTAAACTTAACCTTTATAATTATCCGGTTAAAGACAACGTTTGATTGAGTTGAAACATAACGTTTCTCATATTGGAACCTATGGTGATTTCAGGTTTAAGGATACGTTGACATAGTTATTATGAAAATCACTTATGAAAATATTCCATGTAGTGATCTCATAGTGAGTCGATTCAACACACTGTCATCTAATATATGCCTATGAGTTTCATTTGTATCACCATACAAATAGACATCCCATGTTCACTAAATGAAAACTCATACTAGATTTGATTCATTATTATTCCCATAATAATGAGCATCTAGGACATTTAGAATAAAAAATTATTCATGGATTTCTATTATAAAGTAAATATGCAAATAATACAAAAGAAATGCCTCTGTTAATTTATATATATATATATATATATATATCAAATGACAATATCCAGTAATTGGCCTAGGGCACAATCACTAACATATGCATGATGGGGTTGAATGAGAATTATATATATGTTTGATGTTGTTGTGAGAACTTGAATTTAAATAATATCGAAACTAGGTGATTAATCATTGCTTGTATAGATGAATAAGGAATGACCGTCTGTGGATATTGATTGGTCTCTTAAAAAAATTGGTATAATTGATTATTCGGAATTGAAGATGAAAATGAACTCATTCATATCATGATGGGGATGGAGCATTACCATTTGTTGGTTTTCCGTGATCCTGAACGGTGTAAAAGTTGGTTAATTGTGATTCATAAAACGAATTATTGAGTTGGTTAATCGTGATCCATAAAACGAATTATAAGTTGGTTGACCGTGAGCTTAAACGGCATCATACCACAGGATTCGTTAATCTGCCCGGGATGGTGTCACGCCCAGAGAGGTATCCTAAACGTAACAGTCCGCCACATGCTATATAGACTCTCGAATTACTACCCGAGCCCTTCGGGAGTCTTGTATAGATGTAAGGCATCCCTTTACGACAATAGAATACTCTATTCAATGGAGTTAAGAAGTTTAATGTGGCATTCGATAGCCTTAGATGATAAATCAAAACACATACATAAAGTTACAAAGTCTAAGGGGCATTCCCCCGCAAAAGAATATTAAGGTCCATTACAGTCATCCAGAGTCCTTTTGGTTTCCTGTGGAAGTCTAACCAAAACCGAAATAAACCTCTAAAGAAAATGCCTAGCTCCGGTACCTGAGCTGTAGCCTGCCTTGGCCTAAGCCAAATGAACTCATGCTGCAACAAGTAAAAACTATAGGGGCGTAAGCTAACTAGCTTAGTGAGTGAAAACTTCCATATCACAATTTCAACAAAACATTCAAACAAGTGATTAATCAATCAAGTGAAATGCATCAAACACGTGAGTTCAACAAATATATGACCAGCAGGAAATCATATGTGGATAGACTTGCACCCTCCATCCTGGGTTAGCAAAATAACGAATCTTGTGGTACGACGCCGTTTAGGCTCATGGTCAACCAACTCAAATATTCATTTTATGGATCACGGTTAACCAACATATTCGTTTTATGGATCACGATTAACCAACATATTCGTTTTATGGATCACGAAAAACTAACAAATTCATTTTATGGATCACGATTAACCAACATATTCGTTTTATGGATCACAAAAAACCAACAAATGCTAATGCTCCATCCCCATCGTGATATGAATGAGTTCAAGTTTATAATTGATGTCTAATAATCAATTAACCCAATCCTTTTAAGTGACCAAGCAATACTCGCAGAACAATCATTTCTACTCTACTATACAAACAATGAGTTATCACCCGGTTTCGATATTCTTTAAATCCAATTCCACACAACAACAACAGACAAATATAATTCCCAAATAACCCCATCATGCATATTCATTTTTTTCTTTGCCTAGCAACTAGTGCAACTATCTTTATAATCACAAGCAATAATTGAAATTGGAAGTAATACTCACTCGGCCATGGTACGCCGATCTCTTAGTAATAGTAATCGGGCAGTAGGGATTCGTCGTTCTTGGGATCACCTACCAAATAAGAATAATCTAATGAGAACTTCATCACTTAAGTAATTCAAACTATGCATCTAAACTAAACAAAATCGCGATTCTCGCTATTTGCGGAAGTTCCAACTTAAAACGACCATAACATGGTTATTTTAACTAGGAATTTCGCAAATTTTATATCGATTTTTATCTACTTCAAAAGATCTATCTATTTATAATATTATTTCCAAGTTTTGAAAACATTTAGTTACGGAACAGAGGGATCAGATCTGGTTTGTAACCTTTTCCATTTCCGAAAAATTGTTTTGCACTTGATCAAACTGTATCTAGTTGATGATTCATGTGTATATAAAATATGAGTGAGTTCCTAATATGAATGAAATGTGATTAGTTCAATATATGCATGATCTTGATGATTTTTGATAATGAAACTTTAAGAACTCCTAATTCTTACAAGACTCTAACAATTTCTTCTTGAAAATCCAGTTTTTCTAATTTTGCATCTCTTTAGTGTTTTGGGATTTCATTCTTAGAATTTACTTGTTATCTAAATAAAAAAAATGAGTCTTCATCATCTATACTATCCAAGACCTTCATTTCCACATAAAAATTTATATTTTTCACTTTATAAGTATGTTTTTAAACAAGCTTTTCATAAAAATCCGAATTTTGGAAAAATTCCTTTCTTGCATGTTTCCTTTGAGAAAACTTGTTTAATGCATCAAAATTTAAGGCTTTTACTATATCTATTACCTAAGGACTTCATTTAATACATAAAACATGCAATTTGAGCTTGAATACTAGGTGTTTACATAGGCATCATCCCAAGTTACGAATTTAACAAATTGAACACTAACTCAAAATTTTTCATCTTAATTTCACTACTTGTTTTACACATTACTCATATCTAAACTCATTTCAACTTATTAAAATAATTACTTAGTCATACCTATTACTTATACCCTTCATTTTTCATGTAAAATATGAGTTTCAAAGTGGTTTCAAGGGTTTTTAAAATGGATCTTAGAAATCATACGAATTTTCCCTTGAACATTTCTAACAAAAATCTTTCCTTTTCAAGTTTCCTTGTCTTATCTTTATAAAGATCTACCAACTATCACATTTATATATACAAGACTAAGCTTTTATGGACATTAATGCATGAAAACACAAAATATTCATATGAACATGAATGTCAAGAAAAATGAGTGTCTAAATGCTACATCTACTACTTATAGTGCATGAAAATGAGTTTAAAGACATGAACATATATTTTTCATGCAAGATCTCTACTTTTATATGCATGAACATAATGATACTTCAACAAAAACTCATTAAACACAAGATCTACTCTTGTGATGGCTTGATATTCATGTATTAGTGTTTTCTTATCCTAGCATTTGCTCATTGGGATTTAAAGTGAAAACACACAAGAATACTCTTGCCATTACAAGATTAAGTAGAGATAAAGCTTGAAATCATCACCTAAAGAAAGATTTAGAGAAGAAATGGATAAGAAATGAACTTGTGAGTGTGTGTGTGTGTGTGTAGAGGGGGGCTCTCGGCAACATGAGGGAAAAGAGAGAGTTTTTCACTTTTCAAAATTTTTGGAAGAGTAAAAATGAAGAGAGAGAGTGAAAATGAGTTTATATATTAAGTGTATTAGGGTTTAATTGTATTAAAAGAAGTAAAATAAAACAAATAGAGGGGGAAAAGAAGGGGGGGTATGCCAGCCACATTAAGGGAGAGAGAGGGAGTGAGTTGAATTTGATTAAATTTGTAATTTAAGTAATAAAATGTAATAAAAGTAATAATTTAGTAGAAAACAAAATTTTCTTGGAAAAGAAAATATAATGAGTAGTTGTAAGGATGTAAGAATAGAGCATGGGTAGTGTGTAGTGTAGGTTATACTTGTGAATAGTGGTAAATAGAGACAAGACATCTACTTTACCGGTAGTAAAAAAAAATACGGGAAAAAAGCTATAACTGTAATTTTTAGCCCGGAAAATTATAAAATTTATATTTTTGAAATTCTTACAAAATTTCGTTCTAAGAAGTATTCCGGAATATTTTTCTAAGTTTTTAGTCCTGAGGCTCGTTTTTCCGTAATGGAGCTCAGGAAGGCCCGAAATAGAAAATTTTCCGAAATTAAAACTTTCTAAGGTTTGAAATATACTTTAAAGCAATAATTCACATTAATTTATTTTATAAAACTTCTTTTGTTATGAAACCAAAGGAAAGCCGGATCTAGGGTTTCTAAGCTTCTCTCACTAAGCTTGAATTAGACCAATTTAAGGTTTTGCTTTTTGGCTCCTGGAATTTACTTGACTATTAGGGAAACCGGGGTTTAAAGATGGAGGGCGCAAGTCCATCCACATATGATTTTCGGCTGATCATATGTTTGATGAATTCACGTGTTTGATGCATACCATTTGTCTAAATAATCACTTGTTTGATTGATGTGTTATAATTGTGATCATGGAAGTTTTCACTCACTAAGCTAGTATAACTTACGCCCCTATAGTTTCTATCTATTGCAGCATGAGTTTATATGGCTTAGACCGAGACTAGCTACAACTCAGATACAGGAGCTAGGCGTTTTTTATAGAAATTGTATTCAGATTTGTTTCGACTTCCACAAGAAACCAAGAGACTCCGGATGACTGTAATGGACCTTTAAATATTCTTTTGCGGGGGAATGGCCCTTAGAATTGATAACATATTGCCTATGCATTTTGACTTATTATCTAATGCTATTGAATGCCAAATTAAACTCTTTAACTTCATTGAATAGAGCATTCTATTATCATAAAGGGACACCTTACATCTATACAAGACTCCCGAAAGGCTTGGATAGTAATTCGAGAGTCTTATATGGTATGTGGCGGACTGTTACGTTTAGGATACCCCTATGGGTTGTGACAAATGTTAATCCTATTATTTGTTGTGAGTTGTGTACAAGACCACATGCACCTAATAAGTGTCTCACTAGAAAACCTTTTTCCCCATCATCATCAATTGGAGGTCCTGAGGAAGACAATTTTTTGAACAATTTCCAAAGGAATAATCAAGGATCTGATTCCAACATTTATAATCTTGAATGGTGAAATCACTAAAATTTTTCTTGGAGGAACGAAAGCAATGCTTTGAGACCATCACCTGGATTATTCCATAATCAAGCTTCAAATCAGAATGCTCCACCTCAGCTAAGGCAATCAAATATAGAAGAGCTCATGTTGAGTAATATGTAGACAATTGATACCATGTTGCAGAATCAACAAGCTAGCATTAGTAACTTAGAGACATAGTTGGGTCAGATGTCTTAACAATTAAGCAAAAGATCACCAAGGTCCTTAATTAGCAATACAGAGAAGAAACCTAAGGTGTCAATGTAATCATGTTAAGGAATGGTAGACAGTTAAAAGAAGGAAAATAAAAGGTAGAGGAATCAAAGCTCAAGTCACCAAAGGTGAAACCATATGTTCCTCTTGTTGCATTCCAAGGGAGGTTGAAGCAACAGCAATCGGATGCTCAATTTTCAAAATTTATTGATGTGTTTAAGAAGCTTTAAATCAACATTCCTTTTGTAGAAGCACTCTAGCAAATGCCATAATATGCCAAATTTATAAAGGAGCTGCTTACAAAGAAAAGGTAGATTAATGATACAGAGCCTATGATGCTTACAGGAGAATGTTCAATAATACCACAGCATGATTTATCTCATCTTCCTTAGAAATAGCGAAATCAGGGGAGTTTCATTGTTCCTTGCACTATTAGAAATTTTCACTTTCATAAAGTTTTTATTGATTCAGGTGCCAGTATTAACTTGATGCCCTTTTCCTATTTTCAGGAAACTTGGATGAGGAGAATGCAAGGAGACACATGTCAGTTTACAACTTCCTAATAGAAGTGTCAAATATATAAAGGGCATAGTAGAGGACATTCTAGTGAAAGTGGATAAGTTTATATTTCCAATTGGCTTTATAGTTCTGGAAATAGAGGAGGATAAAGAGGTTCCTATAATACTTAGTAAATCGTTCCCTGCAATAGGTAAAGCTTTAATTGATGTGGAACAAGGTTAACTCACTTTGGGAGTAATGGATGAATAGGTTACATTTAATGTTTATGATGTAATGAAAAAAATTTGATGATGATAAATCCTGCTATACCTATTGATGTGGTTCATGAGCTTATATCTGAGTTTGTGGAAAAGGAAATAGGTGTAAAGACCACAGAATCTATTTTAAGGGATATTGATTAGTGGAGTGATGATGAGGAGGAAGAAGAATGTATGGAGAAGGTGTCTAAAATCAAGATTGGACAATATAAGGAGCTTGACATTAGTGAAACAAAACCAATGCCATCAGTGATAAAACCCTTAGTGCTTGAACTTAAACCCTTGCATTGTCATTTTAAAATATGTTTTTCTCGAAGTAGATGATGCACTACTAATAATCATATCTTCTTCTTTGATAGGTGATCAAGAGCAGCAATTATTAAAAGTTTTAAGAGAGCATAAAGAGGTAATTTTTTGGACTATAGCTAACACTAAGGGGATTAACCCTTTAATTTGCACACATTGGATTTTGTTGGGGTCAGACTGTAAACCCACAGTGCAACCATAGAGAAGATTGAACCTAATCTTCTGTCAATCTTGTGCCTCTTTTAACCATTGTTAATCTCCACTATTTTATCGATTATATCTTATACCGACCTTGGTTCTAATGGCTACACTTTCCAAATTATCCCAAAATAGGGGCGACCTGCATTTTCGTCCATACAAATCCTATACGGTGGTATCCCAATACTAGAATGATAGCTATTGTAGTATGAAAATCCCTCTAGTGGCAAGTGTTGATCCTAACTTCCTTTAAAATCTAGCACGCATGCTCTTAGCATATCCTTCAAGGTTTGTATTGTTCTTTCTATTTGGCTATCTATTTGAGGATGATACGTGGCGCAAAACTTTAGCTAAGTTCCCATGGCTCTTTATAAACTAACCTAAAACCTTAAAACAAACCTTAGGTCCCAATCTAAAACAATCCCTATTGGTACACTATGCAATCTAACAACCTCTTTGATGCATATTCGTGCCAGCTTTTCCAAGGAATACGACATATTGATAGGTAAAAAATGAGTAGATTTAGTAAGTTAATCCACAACCATCCATATTCCATCATAACCAGCATTAGTCCTTGGTAAAGAACTTACAAACTCTATTGATATCTAATCTCACTTCCATATCAGGTTGCAGCAACCCAACTGATCTTTGATGCTCAGCTTTCACTCTTTGACAGACTTCAAATTGAGCAACAAAAACTATTATATCCTTTTTCATTACATTCCACCAATATGCACTTTTAAACTCTTGATAGGTCTTAGTTTCATCTCGATGAACTGTATATCCTGAGCAATATGCCTCATGCATAAGTTCCTTCTTCAAACTTGTATTATTTACCCAACCTTTATTTATCCTTAGAACTCCTTCTCCATCTATATGAAACTCTTTAAACTTTCCTTATGTAATACTTTGAATGATCCTTTGACACTCCAAATCTTGTTTTTGTGCTCCCTTAATCCTTCACAATAAGGTTAGTTCTACAACCAAATTTGCAATCTCAATCTCTAGATCTCGCAAGGTAAACTCCAAGTTCATCCTTTCAAAGTCTCTTATAAGCTCTTTTTTCCTGTGAACATCGAGGCTATTTCTCCATAACTCTTACGGCTCAAAGCATCTACAACCACATTAACCTTCCCTAAATCATAGTTGATGCTTAAGTCATAATCCTTGATCAACTCTAGCCATCTATGTGGCCTCATGTTCAATTCCTTTAGAGTGAACAGATACTTCAAACTTTTATGATCAGTGTAGATTTCATACTTTTTTCCATACAAATGATGACACCATATCTTCAAAGCAAACCTGATGGTTGCTAGTTCCAAGTCATGCAATGGATAATCTCCTCATGTGGCTTTAACTACCTTAATGCATATGCAATCACTTTTCTATTTTGCATTAACACACATCCTAACACAAACTTCTACATGTCACTATAGATGGCAAAAGAATCCTCATCATTTGGTAGAACCAATATCGGTGCTGATGTCAACCTTTTCTTTAACTCTTGAAAACTTTGTTCCCTCTTCTCATTCCATTCAAACTTTTCACTTATCCTGGTTAACTAGGTTAAAGGTAAGGCTATCTTAAAGAAGTTTAAATAAAATTTCTATAATATCCTACCAAACTTAAGAAACTTCTCACTTCATATATTGTTCTAGGCCTTTTCCATTCAACAACAACCTTGACATTTTCAAAATCCATAGAAATCCCTTCTATTGATACTATGTGTGTAAGAAAAGATATTTGTCTTAACCAGAAATCATACTTTGATAGCTTAGCATATAACTTATTTTCTCTGAAAAGCTATAATACCATGCATAGATGCTCATCATGTTGTTCATTTGAAGCAGAGTACACTAAGATGTCATCAATGAAAACTATCATACATACATCTAGCAATAACTGGAAAAAAAAACACTATTAATCAAGTCCATGAAGATTGCTAGTGCATTCGTCAATCCAAAAGACGTAACCAAAAACCCATAATGACCATGTCGTGTCCGAAAAGCTGTCTTAGGTATGTCATCATCTTTAATCTGAATTTAGTGGTATCCAGACCTTGAATCCACACGAGAAAACACTTTTGCATCATGCAACTGATCGAGTAGATCAACTATTCCTGGTAGAGGGTACTTATGCCTAACAGTGACCTTGTTCAAGTCTGTGTAATCTATAGTGATAAGTGTATTTTAATCTATTCTATTCATAGGAATTTATGGCTAAATTGATATATTTTTGGATAAATTCCTATGAATGTGGTGCTTTTAATGTTTAACTGTTATTTTTTAGCTCTATGAATCAAAAGAAGAAGAACTAAAGTGTTTAGAATCAAATTTGGAGCAAAATAGCAACAATAGTTGAAGATAGAAAAAGTCGAACCCTGCAAAAGCATTACTCGAGGCCAAAATATTAAGGTAAAGCAAGGCAAAATTGGTTTGTTACGCCTTGATTTTAGCGATCGACATGACCCTCGACATATGTTCAGAGTTGATCGAGTCCTAGATTTGAATAGAAGTCTCTCTAGCACCATACTATCAAGCCTTAACCTTAACCCACGATGAAGACTGAATGAACACTAGACCTTTGGTTGATCGGCTAGTTTAAGAATTCAAGAATGATACATTTCATATGAGTGGGTATGTCAAGCATGTGCTTTCATAGGATTGGAGTGATGATGAGGATGAGCTTGATATTTCCCATGACACAACTAAGGAGGAAACTTTGGAAGAGGATGAATTGCTAGTGAAGCTTGACCTAATTGATGATCATGACATTAGTAATGAAGATGTAGTTGACAATTCACAAGTGGATAGAGCTGCAGGAGCTTGGTTAAGGCCACCTGCATTTGAGCAATTAGAGGCCAACACTAAGATGTTAATTCCATCTGTAAAAAAGCCTCCAAAACTTGAGTAGAAACAGCTTCCTAATCACCTCCAGTATGCATTTTTAGGTGAGAATGAGACACTCCCAGTTATCATTTCAATGGAGTTGTCATCTGAACAAGAGAGAAAGTTGATTGAGGCACTTAGAAGACATAAAGAGGCTATTGGGTAGATTATTGCTAACATTCAAGGAATCCATCCATCAATTTGTACACATCGGATCCTTATGGTAGCTAAATGCAATCCTACAGTCCAACCATAGAGAATACTTAATCCTATTCAAGTGATGTCTAAGAAGGGGGATATAATGGTTGTGCAAAACGAAAATAATGAATTGATACCCACTCGAACTGTGACTGGATGGAGGGTGTGCATTGATTATCGCAAATTAAATAATGCTACCTAAAAAGATCATTTTCCTTTACCCTTCATTGACCAAATGCTTGAGAGGTTGGCAGGGCATGAGTACTATTGTTTCTTGGATGGGCACTCAGGTTACAATGAAATACCTATTGCTCTGGAGGATCAAGAGAAGACTACACTCACCTATCCATATGGCACCTTTGCATTTAGGCATATTCCTTTTGGTCTTTGCAATACAACAGAGACATTTTAGAGATGTATGATGGCATTGTTCTCGGATATGATTGAGAAATTCATTGAAGTCTTTATGGATGATTTTTCTGTCTACGGAAGTTCATTTGATAATTGTTTAGAGAACCTGTCATCTGTGTTGAAGAGATGTCAGGACACTCACTTAGAGAAATTCATTAAAGTCTTTATGGATGATTTTTCTGTCTACGGAACTTCATTTGATAATTGTTTAGAGAACCTGTCATCTGTGTTGAAGAGATGTCAGGACACTCACTTAGTTTTGAACTGGGAAAAGTGTCACTTCATGGTGCAAGAAGGTATTGTGCTTGGCCATAAGATTTCAAAGAAGGGGATTGAGGTAGATAAAGCTAAAGTGGAGGTAATTTCAAAGCTGCCACCACCTCTAAATGTAAAAGGAATTTAGAGTTTTCTTGGACATACTAGGTTTTATAGGAGGTTTATCAAGGATTTTTCCAAGATTTCAAGACCTCTTTCCACTTTGTTAAAGAAGATTGCTCTGTTTGCATTTGATGAATCATGTCATTAGGCTTTTGAGCTTTTGAACAAGAAATTGACCACTACACCAGTGATTGTGGAACTAGATTGGGAGTTGCCATTTGAACTTATGTGTGATGCTAGTGATATGACAGTTGGTGCAGTACTTGGTCAAAGAAAGAACCAAGTTTTCCAAGTTATTTACCATGCTAGCAAGTTGATGAATGATGCAAAATGCAATTGTGCTACCATAGAAAAAGAATTGCTAACTGTAGTATTTGCTTGTGATAAATTCATATCATATCTTATTGGTTCCAAGGTTATTATCTATACTGACCATTCAACACTTAAATATTTGTTGGCAAAATCAGATGCTAAGCCTAGGCTTATAAGGTGGATCTTGTTGCTACAGGAATTTGATATTGAAATTAGAGATAAAAAAGGAGTTGCAAATGTTGTTGCTAACCATCTTTCAAGGATTGTAAATGAGAAAAATGAGCTACCTATCAATGAGATCTTCCCTGATGAATACCAGTATGCATTTTTACTTAAAGATCTACCTTGGTATGTAGATATTGTGAATTACTTGGTTGATGGAGTTCTGCCCTATAAAATTTCTCATCACTAGAAAAGAAAATTTTTGTTTGATGTTAAACAGTATTTCTGGGATGAGCCTTACCTTTTCAAAAGTTGTGCAGACCAAGTAATTAGACAATGAGTACTTGCATTTGAGATTGCAGACATACTTCACCACTGTCATATTCAAGAAGTTGGTGGTCATTTTGGTGCTGAAATGATTGTTGCCAAGGTACTTCAAAGTGGATTTTACTGGCCTACTCTGTTCAAGGATTGTAGATATTTTGTACAAAGATGTGATCAATGCCAACGAATAGGGAACATTTCCAAGAGGCATGAGATGTGATAAATTCATATTTTACTTAAATTTCCATTTAAAATCATGTTTATATTATAGATTTTACAGAAATCAATTGGAAATGGTATTTAAATGTTCTTAAATTGTTGTTTCAGATCATTGAGGATTTAGAATACAAATTCAAGCAAATTAGAGAAGATTTATACAATTTTAGGCAAGACCAGAAGCAATACCAACACTTCTGCAATTCAGCACCGCCGGCCTTAAAATGCAAAACAAGCGGCCTTCATCATAAAAAATGATACGTTGCCATCTTCGAAGAAATCTTTACCAGTGCTGCAAATTTTTTATACATACGTCGGCAAAATCCTTGGCTACGCCACCCACTTTCAGCCGGTGTTGCACATGTACATAATGCAAATTTTTAAAGTCGGATCGAACACCGCCGGTATTGAAGACAATGTATTTTTATTGCTGCTGTCGACAATTAATTTCCACATTAAAGGCCGATCATATTTAATTAAAGGCCACTGGCCTTTAATGCCAGCATAACTCCCCTACAACCCTTGATATATATTCATCATGTTGTCATTTGTGGAAAAAAAAAAAAAAAAGAAACCCTAGGCACAATTTCAATCTTCTTCTTTTTAGCTCCTTGATAGAATTAGGGCTTGAACACTAGAGATCTTTCTTGTTGATTGAATAAGGATTCCACACCGGGATTAAGTGGAAAACATCATTTGTGCATGGACTTTGGCGTAGAATTCCTTATCAAGGTGATTTCATTCCTTTTGTTTTGATTCATATATTGGATTTTGTTTAAAGCTTTCTCTTGTGTGATCTTATTAGGGTTTTTGGTTATTGATATGGATTTTTGGATTGTGGTTTAATTGTTGTTGATTGAATCCTTGTACATATTCGAATTATCAATGTTATTTCACAAATCATGCAATTTTAGCTTAAATCTGGAATTCATGAATGATTAGGATTGTGATTAAGAAATTCTCTTCTAATCAATTTTGTGATTATCTAATTAGGATTGCACTTCACATAGGGATATGGGCTGCAATTCTATTAGGGTTTGGTGAATTAGAAAATAATTGCCAATTAATCACTTTCCTAGGGATGGGGAACATTGATTGGTAATTTTAGGGTAATTGTTCACTTTGGGAAAAGGAATTGTTATCTTGTTCTTCATTGCTAAAAAACTGAACCCATTGATGATTTGGATTGATAAGTGCATTTTTGGTCAATAGCAGACATTCAATTAATTTCTAGATTTGATTGGCTCTAAACCTAATTCTATTTGAGATGTGGAAATCTAAAATTTTTAGTAGTTTATTTATATTAAAAGAAAATCTAAAAAAAAAGAGAAATAAGGTTTGATTTGCCTAGCTATGAATTTGGACTGATATAGTTGATAGCTAGTCCTCATTCCCTGTGGATTCGACTCGGTATTCACTACAATTTTATTAATGCACATGCACCCGATACACTGTCGGTTAATAATTGCGCTTTAAATGGAATTTCAAAAGAGACTAAAAAGAGTTTTAAAAAGCACATATAGAAAAAGTGTGATCAGTTTTTGGCACCATTGCTGAGGAGTGATCGGTGCTACTTTCAATTTTTAGGACTTTTGTAGACTAGGCTTTAATTGAAAAAATCTAAAAAAAATTGCTTTCTTCTTTAATTGTATATACTAGGCTTTGATTCTTTTTGTGGAATCTACTTGTTTTTCTTTTTCTCTTTTCAGGTGCTTGAAGAACAAGAGATGGATAATTCAAACGCACCAGTCTTCCCATTTTGTTGTACTAAAGAGCTTCAATCAGAAATATTTTCTTTCAAGCAGTATGAGGGAGATCCTGTGTCAAATGCATGGGGCAATACAACAATTTGATGCGTAAATGCCCCTATCATGGATTACCTACTTGGTCTCAACTATTAGTATTCCTTAGAGGAATAGAAGCCCATGATAGGATGATACTAGAGTCAGCTACCGAAGGGCAATTGATGGGAATGCCTGTGGAAATAGCGTTTGGAAAAATGGAAGAACTTATAGGATACCTATATGCTGATCCAGATTTCTCTTCTCCAGTAGTTTGTATGTAGTGTAATGGATCACATGATAGCTCTCAATGTCAAGGTGGTAGTTTAGAACTTCATCCCAATATGTCAAATCATGAAGATCACCATACTTGTGAGACTCCAAGGCATGAGACAGTTGTCAATTCTTCTTATATCCCCATAGTTCCAAATCCAGATAAAGAGAAAAGTTTTGAAGAGATTATGAGACGGTTTTAAAAAAATTCATGAGTAAGAAGAGGAAGATGAATGGAAAAGACACAATCATGTTGTCTCAAGCTTGTACCGAAGCTTTGAAGAATGCTTTGCCCCTTAAATTGAATGATCCAGGGAAATTTTCATTGGATTGCACCATAGGAGATAATAGATTCAAAAATGCTTTTTGTGATCTTGGTGTATGCATAAACTTGATACCTTTCTCTATGGCTAAGAAATTAGGATTAGGGATGCAATCAAGAAGACTGAGATGACAATTCAGTTGGTTAATCGCTCCATTAAAAAGACCAAGAGGGGTAATTGAAGATGTGCTTTTGAAAGTTGACAAATTCATTTTTTCAGTGGACTTTGTGGTACTAGATATAGAAGAAGATCCAGAGATTCCCTTCATACTTGGCCGCCCATTCATGGCCACTGCTGGAGCTGTCATAGATGTGAAGAATAGCAAGATAGTGTTAAAGGTTGGAAATAAAGAGTTGAATGTGAATATCATGAAGAGATGGAAAAAGAACCCTAAATCCACCAAAGCTGACACAACTGAAAGTGCAAGAGTAGATTCATGGAAGAAAAAGAAGACTAGTGATTTTGATCCTCCTTGAAGAAGAAAGTCAAAAAGTCAGGCTGGGACTATAAAACAAGCGCTGAGTGGGAGGCAATCCACTATTATCTATCTATTAATATCTTTTTCTTTTTGTTTTTGTTTTTCTTTGCTTTGATAGTGTGCCCTATTGTGCAAATAAGATGAAAAATAGGAGCTAATGCACATGAGTTGTAGACAACAAGAGGGATGCAAATGGACTTAAAAATGGAAACTTCTGTTTTGCTGTAACAGTTGGAACTCAACTATCATCAATTAACAAAACCAGAGAAGTACCGTTATTCCTTTTCTCCTTTATTTTTTTATTTCTTTCCTGTTGTTGAGCTAATTAGAAACAGTGAGGTCACTGTTTATTTTAAGTGTGGGGAAAGGGATAATAAATGGAGAATTGGAGAATGGAGTTGAGTATGACTGCTGCTGATGTCTGGATTTTGTTAAATTGCTGAATTTTTACATGTGACATCTGCATCTAAATTGAATGGTTGTACCCACACTTTGAAGTTTTTGTCCTTAAGTATTATATGGCAATTTGAGGCCAAAATTTTTTGAAAAAATTGCATGAAATCTTGAGATTGTATAGAAAATTGTTGAAACCATATGTGTAAGAATTGTAAATTGACTTGCTTAGTGTCTTACTCACCTACTATTGTGATTAGTTTACTTGGTTAAAATTAAGTAGTGAAATCTTTAAGGAACAAATTTACCTCGTATTTAGCTTTAGAATTGGAAATTTGAGAGTAAGTCGAGTCCTTTTGTGAAAAATAAACAGGTTTACTTATAGGAACAAGTTAGCTTGTATATAACCTTTGTGTTCTTTTAAGAATATTTTAACTCTTAGTAAAAGAGGCAGAAGAAACTTTTCATTTAGTGATCCTTTTTAAAAATAAGTCTTGAATTTGTTATTGCATTCAAAAGAAAAAGAAAAAAAGAAAAGAAACAAGCATAGCCTCTACTCCAATGACTCAAGTATTTGAGTTATGAGTATCTGAACTTAAATGCTAAAGTGAGAAAGAGTTCAGAGGCCCAAACCTGGTCACTTAGGTGATGAGCCCGGGATGTGCCATGTCACGTGCCATAGGATACCCTAAACATAACAGTCCACCACATGCCATATAAGACTCATGAATTACCACCTTAGTCCTTCGGGAGTCTTGTATACATGTAAGGCATCCCTTTACGACAATAGAATACTTGAACCGATGGAGTTATAGAGTTTAATTTAGCATTCAATAGCATTAGAAAATAAGTCAAAACACATGTATAATTAGTTACAAAATCTAAGGGGCATTCCCCCGCAAAAGAATATCATTTAGAGGTCTTTTACAATCATCCAGATTCTCTTAGTTTCCTATGGAAGTCTAAACAAAATTGAATACAACTTCTAAAGGAAACGCCTAGCTCATGTACCTGAGTTGTAGGTTGCCTCTATCTAAGCCATACGAACTCGTGCTGCAACAAATAAAAATTGTAGGGACGTAAGCTATACTAGCTTAGTGAGTGAGAACTTCTAATATCACATTCATAACACATCATACAAGCAAGTGATTAGCTAGACAAGTGATATGCATCAAACATATGGAATCAACAAACATATGACTAGCCGGAAATTATATGTGAATAGACTTTCGCCCTCCATACCAGGTTAGCAGATTAACGAATACTGCGGTACTACTCAAATATGCCGTTTAGGATCACAGTCAACTAACTTATTAATTCGTTTATGGATCACGATTAACCAGCTTATTAATTCGTTTATGGATCACAATTAACCAACTTTTACATCGTTTTAGATTACGGGCAACCAACCAATGCTAATGCTCCATCCCCATTTATGATATGAATGAGTCCATATTTATTTTAAATTCTGAATAGTCAATTATACCAATTCCTTAAGTGATCAATCAATAGTGCAGACAATCAATCCTAATTCATCTATACACGCAACAATTAATCACCCGGCTTCGATATTCTTGTTTTCCATTTTTCATATAAAAAACAACCATACATAATTCCCATTCATCCCCATCTTGCATATCCATTTTATCTTTACCAAATATCTAATGCAACTATTATTACAATCACATATAATAAATGGAATCGGAAGTAATACTCACTCGGCCATTGGATTACCGGTCTCTTAGTAAAAGTAACACGGTGGTAGGGAATCGTCGATTTCAAGGTCACCTAAAAAGAAAGAAAATACCCTAATAAGTATTTCATCACTTAACTAATCCAAACTATTTAACAAAACTAGTAAATTCGTAATTTTCGTTATTTATGGAAGTCCCGATTTAAAAGGCCATAACTTTGTCATTTTAATTTGGAATTTCATAAATTATATATCAATTTCTATCTACTTCGAAAGATCTATCTAATTATAATATTATTTTCAAGTTTTGAAAAGTTTTGGGTCATGAAAAAGTCTGATCAGTTCTGATTAGTAGCAAATTCCAATTCCGAAAATAATTTTGTGAATGTTTCTAATGTTTCTAGAATATAGATCAACTATACATGCAATCTTGATGATTTCCTATCATGAATGGCATGTTATGAGCTTGATGTATGCATGCTCTTGACAATATTTACTAAAACGAAATTTAAGAAACTCTTTATTTTTGTAAGACTTCATGAATATTTACTTTTAAGAAAACTAGTTTCCTAATTTTGATCATTTCCATTTGTTTTGGATTTATTTCTTAAGAAAATCTAATTATCCTTATTAAAATTGAGTCTTCATTATATCTATTACTTAGGACCTTCATTTCTTCATGAAAATTCCCATTTTACACTTTGTAAACATGTTTTCAAATAGGAGTTATTCCAAAATCCGAATTTTGAAAAATTTGTTTTTGAATGATTTCTTTGAGAAAAACTTGTTTAATATATTAAAATTTAAGACTTTATTATACCTATCCCTTAAGGACTTCATTTCTTAAATAAAAATTTCATTTTGAGTTTGGAAAATAGGTGTTTTCATGACAATACTCCAAAATTACGAATTTCTTAAGTTGACCAGTAACTTAAAATTTTCTATCTTATTTCTACTCTTTGTTTTGCATATTCTTCTTATCAAATCTCATTTCAACTTATAAAAATCATTATTTAATGATATCTATTACCTATACCCTTCATTTTTCATATAAAACACAAGGTTTAGAGTTGATAAAAGAGTTTTTAAAGCATGGTTTTGAAGTCATCCGAATTTTCATTTGAACATTTCAAACAAAAAATCTCCTTTTTAAGTTTTTTGTCTCATCTACTTAAAGATCTACTAACTACAACATTTATATATACAAGACAAAAGTCTTTATGCTTCATTAAAGTACTAATACACCAAATATTCACAAGATCATGAATGCCAAGTATAGTATGAGCATTTAAAGGCTAGATCTACTACTTATGATACATGAAATGGAGTTTGAAAACATGAACATAGATTTTTATGCAAGATCACTACTTTACTCTACTATTATATGCATAATTATGAAAATCATTAGATGAAAACACATTTAAACACAAGATCTACTCTTGTGATGGCTTGATATTCATGTAGTAGTATTTTCTTGTCCCTAGTAAGTGCTCATGGGGACTTAATGTGAAAATACTCATGAATAATCTTGCCATTACAAAGTTTAATGGTAGTAAAGTTAAAGATCCATCACCTAAGGCTTGAAATGGAAGGGAAATGAAGAAGAAATTGAACTTGAGTGAGTGTATGTGTCACGGAAAGAGAGGGAGAATAGAGAGTGTTTGTGTAATTTTTTTGAAACAAATGAAGTGAATGAAGAGAGAGAAATGTAAAAGAATATATATAGTAAGTAAATTAGGGTTTGTTTTAATTATAATAAGGAAGAAAAAATAAAACAATTTAGGGAAAAAAAGGGGGGATGGTGGTAGGGGTATTGCGCCGGTTCAAAAGAGGGGGAGAGAGGAGAGAAGTTGAATTTGTTTTGTTTAATAATTTATGTAATAATAAGTCTTAAATGTAATAATTTTTTAGAGACAATTTATCCTTGGAAAAGAAAATGTAATTGAGTGTTTGTAAGGATGTAAGGGTAGGGAGTGGCTTGTGAGTGTAGTAGGTTGTACTTGTAAATAGTAATGAATAGTAAACAAGACAATTACTTTACCAGTAGTAAAGAAAATACGAGAAAAAGGCTACATCTGTAATTTTTATAAACCGAAAAATTATAAAATTTATATTTTTGAAATCCTTATTAAATTTCGGTTCTAAAGAGTATTTCAGAATATTTTTCGAATTTCGAGTTCCAAGGCTCGCTTTTCCATAATGGATCTCAAGAAGACCCGGAATGAAAAATTTTCAAAATCAGATCTTTTATGGTTTAAAATATACTTTAAAACAATATTCCACATTAAATTATTTTACAAAAGTTCTTTTAGTTTGAAATCGAAGAAAAGCCAGATCCAGGGTCCCTAGGTTTCTCTCTCAAGCTTAAGCTAATCCGGTTTAGGATTTTGGTTTCTAGTTTTCGAAGTTTACTTGGTTACTAGGAAAACCAGGGTTTACATGCCGACTCAATGAACTCACTATAACGAGAAGAGAGGAAAGGCAAAAGTTCAAATTATGAACTTTGAAAAACAAAAAGATGGAGGAAAAAAACTCCCAAAAAGAAAATAAATGCTTGTATGGAAAAGAAAAAGAAAAGAATGCAAAGTACCAAATGAAATAAGACTTATAATGAAAAAGGAGACAATCTAAGGGAAAGGTTGATACCATATGCTTTCACTATTTGTTGCTAAGAGCATATACATGCTAAAAGTCCAGTGAAGTCTAAATAAGTATTTTTCACTATCCTTTGTTAAACACTGGGATTGAAACTTGTTTTGTCTGGATTAGCTACTAAACTTTGATTAAAGTAATCTAGTTACATGTATCTAGTTCGGTTTGAGCAGTAGGCATTAAATTGCAAGTCATGAATATCAAAAGAAATGATGCTTGAATTGAAAAAGATAGAGTTTGTACATTCTATGACAGATTTCAACTTGTGATCTTAATGATTTTGCTTGAGGACAAGTAAAAGTTCAAGTGTGGGGGAGTTGATAAAGTCATATTTTACTTAAATTTCCATTAATCAAATCATGTTTATATGTTATAGATTTTATAGAAATCAATTAGAAATGGTACTTAAATGTTCTTAAATTGTTATTTCAGGTCATTAAGGATTTAGAATACAAATTCAAGCAAATTAGAGAAGATTTATACAATTTTAGGCAAGACCAAAAGCAATACCAGCACTTCTGCAATTCAACACCACCGATCTTGAAATGCAAAAAAAGCAGCCTTCATCATGAAAAAAGCTATGCTGCCAGCTTAGAAGAAATCTTTACTAGCGCTACAAATTTTTATACATACGTTGGCAAAATCCTTGGCTACACCGATGGCTTTTAGTTGGTGTTGCGTGTGTACAACATGCAAATTTTTAAAGTCGGATCGAACGTCGCGGTGTTGAAGACGGCATACTTTTATTGCTGCTATCGGCAATTAATTTTCACATTAAAGGCTAATCATATTTAATTAAAGGCCACCGACCTTTAATGCCAGCATAACTCCCCTACAACCCTTGATATATATTCATCATGTTGTCATTTGTGAAAAAAAAGAAACCCTAGGCACAATTTCTATCTTCCTTTTTTTTAGCTTCTTGATAGAATTAGGGCTTGAACACTAGAGATCTTTTCTTGTTGATCGAATAAGGATTCCATACCAGGATTAAGTGGAAAACATCATTTGTGCATGGACTTTGGCATGGAATTCCTTATCAAGGTGATTTCATTCCTTTTGTTTTGATTCATATATTGGATTTTGTTTAAAGCTTTCTCTTGTGTGATCTTATTAGGGTTTTTAGTTATTGATATGGATTTTTGGATTGTGGTTTAATTGTTGTTGATTGAATCCTTGTTCATATTCGGATTATCAATGTTATTTCACAAATCATACAATTTTAGCTTAAATATGGAATTCATGAATGATTAGGATTGTGATTGGGAAATTCTCTTCTAATCAATTTTGTGATTATCTAGTTAGGATTGCACTTCACATAGGGATATGGGCTACAATTCTATTAGGGTTTGGTGAATAAGAAAATAATTGTCAATTAATCACTTTCCTAGGGATAGGGAATATTGATTGGTAATTTTAGGGTAATGGTTTACTTTGGGAAAAGGAATTGTTATCTTGTTCTTCATTGTTGAAAAATTGAACCCACTGATGATTTGGATTAGTGCATTTTTTGTCAATAGTAGACATTCAATTTATTTCCAGATTTGATTGGCTCTAAACCTAATTCTATTTGAGGTGTGGAAATCTAAGATTTTTAGTAGTTTATTTATATTAAAAAAAATCTTTAAAAAAAGAGAAACAAGGTTTGATTTGCCTAGCTATGAATTTGGATTGATATAATTGATAAGTAGTTCTCACTACCTGTGGATTCGACTCGGTATTCACCAAAATTTTATTACTGCACACGTACCCAATACACTATTGGTTAATAATTGCGCTTTAAAAGGAATTTCAAAGGAGACTAAAAACAGTTTTAAAAAACACATATAGAAAAAGCGTAATCAAGATGCCACAGCATGGGATACTAGTGATTGAGATCATTGATGTTTAGGGGATTGACTTCATGGGACCATTTCCATCATCCTTCAATAATAAGTATATCCTTGTTGCTATTGACTATTTATCTAAATGGGTTGAAGTTGTTGCCTTTCTAACTAATGATGCATGAGGTGTACTTAAGTTCTTGAAAAATAATATCTTTACTAGGTTTAGGACACCATGAACGATTATAAGCGGTGGAGGAACTCACTTTTAACAAGCAATTTGACAGTTTTCTTGCAAAGTATGGAGTGAGACATAAGGTGGCCATACCTCATCATCCTCAAACAAGTGGCCAGGTAGATCTATCTAATAGAGTGCTTAAGTGAATCCTTGAGAAAACAGTCAATTCATCAAGAAAGGATTGGTCACTAAAGCTTGATGATGCACTTTGGGCCTACTGAATTGCTTATAGGAATCCAATTGGAATGTCCTCATACCGTATGCTGTATGGAAAACTTGTCATCTCCCTGTGGAGTAGGAACACAAAGCATATTGGGCAATGAAGTTTTTGAATTTTGATAGGCAAGCTGCTGAAAACCATAGGTTACTCCAACTGAATGAGTTGGAAGAATTTAGGAATGAAGCTTTGAGAATGCTCATATTTATAAGGAGAAAACCAAGTTGTGGCATGATAAGCAAATCCTTCATCGAGAGTTCAAGCAGGGACAATAAGTTTTACTATATAACTCTCGTATGAAGCTTTTCCAAGTAAGTTAAGGTCCAGGTGATCAAGCCCATTTGTGGTAACCAAAGTCTTCCCTTATGGAGTGATTAAGATCAAGAAAGCTGGTAAGGAGCCATTTCGAGTCAATGGTGATCAATTGATACATTTTTGGGATGGGAGAAATTCGGAGGAATGATGTAAGCTGAGCTTAACATGGAAAAGTCCAGCTAAGGATTATAAATAAGCACTAGGTGGGAGGCAACCCACCATAAGATTCCTTTTGTGTTTTGAGTCTTGGCTTTCTCTACTTGCTTGCTATTGTGATCTCTCTTCTTTCTTTTGTGCAGGAACTGCAAGATTGAAACTAAATAGGAGCTTGGAATTTCAAGATGAGCTAAAGGAAAAATCTTCTCGATTATTGAAATTTTCAAAACCAGTTGAAACTCAAAAATCCAATGACAAGTAAAAACCAGGGAAGTACCAGTTTTTTTTTTTTCTCTCATGTGTTTTAATTTTCTTCCTTTCTTCGAACTGAAGAAGGAATAGTGAGACACTGTTCAACTTAAGTGTGGGGGAAGGGATGATGAGATGTGGAGTATGAATGAAGTAGAGTATGAGTATGACTACTATCGATGTCTGGTTTTTACATTACTGTTTGAATTGCATATCTAGGACATCTGATTTTTTGAAGCATGAATCCACACTTTGAACTTTTTGTCCTAAAAGCATTATATGGCAAATAAGGCCAAAATTTTTCAAATTTTGAATGAAATCTTGAGATTGTACAAAGAATTGTGGATAGCATTCATGTAAAATGTAAATTGACTTGCTAGATACTTTGCTTACCTACTGTTGTGATTAGATTACCTGGTTAAAATTAAGTAGTCAAATCTCTAAGGAACAAACTTACCTTGTTTTTAGCTATGGAACTTGAAATTTGAGAGTAAATCAGGTCCTTTTGTTAAAAATAAATAGGTTTACTTCTAGGAAAAAGTTAGCTTGCATATAATTTTTGAGTTCTCCTTTAAGAACTGTTTAACAATTAATGAAAGAGGTAGAAGAAATTCTTTTCTTAGTGATCTTTTATAAAATTAAGTTTTGAATTCTAGTTGTTTTCTAAAAAAAGAAAGAAAGAAAGAAACAAGCATAGCCTCTACTCTAATGACTCAAGTATTTGAGTTATGAGTATCTAAACTTGAATATTAAAGTGAGGAAGAGTCCTTAGGGGTTCCTTTTAAACCTGGTCACTTGGGTGATGAGCCTGGGATGAGCCGACTCAATGAACTCACTATAACAAGAAGAGAGGAAAGGCAAAAAGTTCAATATTTGAACTTTGAAAAGAAAAGAAAAGATGGAGGCAAAAACCTCCCAAAAATAGAAGAAGTGCTTGTCTCGATCAAAAGTAAATGAATGCTTGATCATGAAAATAAGACATATAATAAAAAATGAGAAATTCTAGGGAAGAAATAGATACCACATGCTTTTATTCTTTGTTACTTGAATTATATGCACGTTAAATGTCCAATGAAGTCTAAATGGTTATTTTTCCTTAGTAAATTGTTTTTTACTTTTGGAAAGAAGGTTCTTTAGTTAAACATGAGGATTAAAGTTTGTTTAGTTTATATTGACTACTAAATTTTGATTTTAGTACTCTAATTACATGAACTTAGTTGGTTTGAGCAATAAGCACCAAAATTGCAAGTCATAATCTACAAAGAGATGCTTGAAATTAAAAAGTTAAAGTTTTGAATATTCTATGATAGATTTCTGAACTTGTTCTTAAGTTGTTTTGTTTAAGGACAAGCAAAAGTTCAAGTATGGGGGAATTTGATAAGCTCATATTTCTCTTACTTTTCATTTATCAATTTATGATAAATTATTATAGATTTTTAAGAAATCACAAGGAAATGGTGCTTCATTATGTGATTTTGTGCTTCATTATGTGATTTTGTGTTTCATTGTGTGATTTTGTGTTATTTCAAATCATTAAGCAAAATGGAGAAATTTGATACAAATTTGATCATGAACAGAACACACACCAGCACTTCAACATTTCTACACTGCCGGCTTTGAAGACAGGATTAGTCAGCGTTTAGATTCTGCAATGTATGCCGGCAAATCTATATCTACGTTTTTGGCCTTAAGTCGGTGTTGCTTATCCACAATATTGAAGCATTTAACACCGGATTAAATGCCGCCCATGCTGAAGTAAAAATCCATAAAATTCTGCAATTTGATTAAACGTCGGCTTCTAAGATTTATACGCTGCCAGCATATGGCCGATGTAGCCTCTGAACAGAATGCAAAACTTTAACACTTGCAGCAACACCGCCGGCCTTCATTCAATTTTTCATCAGTATTTAAAGTTATTATTCTACACTGGCATTTGGAGTAGTAATGCCATTGGCGTTTGGCTGGTGTAGGCAAGGAATAATATCCAAAACTTTAAAGTCGTTGCCAACATGCCCTTTGCACCACCAGTGTAGTGAGACTTGAGAAGTATGTAATTTTAATGAACGCCGAAAATCCAAATATCAAAGTCACCGATGTTGAACCAGTGTAAAAGCTACGCTGATCAATTCAATTTGAATACTGGTAGCATTTGTGCTTTGAATATGAATCGACATTGAAAATCAGCGCTCTACGCCGCTGGCGTATGTTAAGTAATTACCGACATATGTGTCCTATCCTTTGAAATTCCAGAATTTCTTCTATAAAAATTTCGGCTAGATTTCAAGGTGTATTGATTATGAGAGCTTTTTAAATTAGAGAGAAAAGAAAAAACAAAATATATTTGTGTGTTTAATTCTTAGGGCACTAAAACCGTAATGTTCTAGCAACATGTAGAGATATTTTTAAGGTTTTGCTACAATCAAGCTTTGCCCTATTTTTGGATTTTTGGATTTGAAGACAAGATTTTGAGGAATGAAATTGTTATTGAGGTGTTTTCTATCCATGATCTCTTATATGTTTATTTGATTGTATGATGGAATGTTATGTTTAATTGATATATAAACATGCAAGGATGGACTTGATGAATTAGATTAATTTAACTTATTTTGATATTGCCACTTGATTATTTGGGAATTTAATTATTGTTGTTCATGATTTTTTTTATTAGTTCAGGGCCTATATTGATTAGACAGATTAGGGTTAGAAATACTTAGAGAGATTTTATAACCTGTATGAACATAACTTGAATTTTTGAAACAGAATTGTCATAAGGATATGCAAATCCTTTATGAAAATCATGAACTCACTTTTCTTAATGCAGTTTTAATTGCAATGTTGAATCACTTGGTGGTGCTTAATTTGTAATTTAAATTAGAATAGTGATTTTGGTGTGAGCGAATTGCTATTTACCTAATAATTATAGATAAATTGTCTTGGTATGATAATTTATGTTGTAATTAGAACTTTGCTACTCTAGGAGGTGGGCTAGTTCGAGTGAGTTTGATTAAATCCCAAGTAATCAGTTTCAATATCAACTTGAGGCATGAATCTAATTTGAATGAGAATATATTTGCATTGTTCTTGATTGTTGTTGAATTTCATAAACCTTAAACCTTCGTTTGTGTTGCTAGAGCATACAGTTTGAAGTGTTCATAATTGCTCATTGGTTTAGTAGTAGTTAAATCGTAATATAATGATTTAGTAAAACATCTTATTCATGATAGCTTAGCTTAGCTTAGGGTAATATTCAAAATCCTAGTAATGAGTCATAAGCTCCCTATGTTCGACCAAGTCTCACCAGTAATACTAGCTACATATCTACCTAGTTTCTACTGGCCAGTTAATCGATAATTTGTGCTTGATTTGGAGTTTAAAATTTAAAAGTGTATAGGTACAACAAGTCAACAACTCTCTTAAAGTTTTGATTTGAAATCACATGATAAGGAATTGGTGAAGCAAACCTTGGGCTATTGTTTTGCATCGTTGAAAACCTATCCTTAATTTTTGCCCTTAAAACTTTTGTGAATATTCATTAACCTAGTCTATCTTCTATTTTCAGTATGTTCTTCTAATTTTCTTTAGCTAGATAATAGATGAAATAAGAGTAAGGTAGTTGCCACCATCCCTCGGGATATGAACTAATTCTTTCTATGCTACTTCGGTAGATGCGATCGCCTAATTGTTGGTAATTGCTAGTTGAAGTTAGACAGAACCAATTAGTTTTATAAATTTTGAAAGCTTCCACTTCGAGTTGTTCTTTTAAAAGGTGTTTTATACAACTTAAGCCAATCAAAAACCAAACCAAGCATATACAAAGCCTCATAGATCCATCCTTCTTTTTTACAAACAACATTGGTGCTCCCCATAGAGAAACGCTAGGGCAAATAAACCTTTTGTCCAACAACACTTGTAGTTATGTTTTTTACTCTTTTAACTCCATAGGTGCCATCTTATAAGGCGGTTTTGATATTGGCACCATTCCTAGCATCAAGTCTATAGCAAACCCAATTTCCTTTTAAGGCGGTAGACCTGGTAGATCATCAGGAAAACATCAAAGAATTCACACACTATTCAAATACTTTAAATATTAGGCTTTCCCATCCCTTCGTCGAAATTATACATTATGCTCTTGTCTAGCTCATCAACTCTTTCTCCCAACACTTCTACAGCTCTAATCTCCATTTGATCACTCTTGAGAACCTTTCCTTCAAACTCTACTCTCTTTTTCCCTTTATTCATAAACGAAACTATCTTGAATTGACAATCCACCTTAGCCTTAGCAGACGTTATCCAAGACATCCCTAGAATGACATCATAATTTTGCATATCTACCACTATAAGGTCAGCAGTGGTTCTTGGTAATTCTTCCACAATGGACATCTCTTTATCACCTCTCAGTTAATAACCATACCTCCTGTAGGAGTTGAGATTCATAAATCTTTCTCCATCACCTCAACACATAAGCTCGCTCTTTTTACTAAACTTAAGTTGACAAAGGAATGCGTAGCACCAGTATCAAAGAGTGCATATGTAAGGGTGTCTTTCACTTGTATCGTTCCTCATTACCTTTTATTTTCATGTTACTAACTTGATTAATAAAGCTTTTATTCCAACTATCTAATGTGCATTTGTGTCAAAACTCAAAAGGTAAGGTTAAGAACATACCTACTATAAGACTAGAATCTTCTAATTCATCTTCATCATATTCCTTCTCTGATCCTTGTACTATGGAAGTCCCATGCTTAGTAAACATTCAAGCAGCACTTATAGATTTACTTCCTTAATTACTCCCCTCTTTCTTGTCCTAAGCTCCATTAGATCCCTTAAACTGTGAAGCTCCTCCTGGTTGAGTCCTTTGAGGAAAAGCGATTGATACATGTCCCACTTGGTTACAAACAAAACATGCAACCCCTTCCCTCTTTGGGCAACCATTAACCATGTGTCCACTTTCTTCACAAAAGAAACATGGATTCTTGAAATAGGGGCAATCTCTAGCATAACGGGATCCCTTGCACTTCCAACGAACAAGAGCGCCTTTCCTAGAAACTCCTCCTTTAAGTGTTCTAGATGTCTTAAGGAACTTATTCCTTTGGGGGCTAAACTCATTCCATGGTTGTCATACAACCTCTTCCCAAAGGCTTAGCCTCTCTTCTTGTAGCTTTCTACCCCATACCTTCTAGAATGTTCAATAACTCGTGCCTTTTCCACTAAAATAGAGATATGTTTGATCTCAAACTGAACAAGCCCTCTTTGATAATGAGGCTCACTCTAGTGCTAAAAGTCTGTCTTTTCAGGTCATCATTATCTCTATAAGCACTTGGAGCAAACTGTAGCAACCCGTTAAACTCATGTTCATACTCATCAATACTTTTATTCCCTTGTGCAAGATTCATCAAATCTGTGCAATACTTTGCTCTTAAGCTACTTAGGAAGTACTCCCGCAAAAACTCTCTTCTAAAATCTTTCCACATGATTGGCTTGGGTAAAATCGTTTCTTTAAGTCCCACCATATCCTAGCTTCAACCTTAGCAAATACGCTCCATATGGCACTTTAAGGGCATTAGGTACTTGAAACACATTAAAAGATCTCTCCACCTGAGCCAACCAATATTTTGCTTCTTCAAGTTTTCCTAGGAACCCTTCAAAACACCTGTAAACCCCTTAATTTTTCATAACTCTTAGAAAATAATTATAGAGCTAAAAACCAAAATTGAAACCCTAAAACCGTCCTAAGTTAAAATCGAACACTAAAAACTCAAAATACTATCAAATATGAATTTCATAACCTTAAGAAAAAGAGAGCCTTCAAAAACAAAATGGAAAATCTAATAATCGTTTGATTCAAAATCCATACACTAAACAATTCATCTATATGACCTCTAACACGTAAATCGAGAAGCTATATGCAAATAATATTTAATAAAAAATTATAAAACCTTAGACCCTTGGGTGAATTTCAAAATTAAAAAAATTTTAAATTAATACCAAAAGTTGAACCGAACAACACATAACCTTAGACTTGATTAAAAAATCTCGAGAACTGTAAAATATTAAATAAACCATAAAAATAAAGCAAAAATTAAATTTTGAACTGAAAATATAAGTATGACATAAACTCTTAGATTTTATAATCTTACGAGTAAATCTTAAAGCCGGAATTGAAATCAGAATCCTTAAAGTCAGTCAACAACAAGCCTTAATGAGATTAGATCCAATAATCCCGCGCTCGAAACCCTAAAACAATAAGAATAATATAATCTTGGATTATAGATTGAAATAATGTGATACAACCTAAAAAGATTAGATTTGTCAAAAATTCGCTTGTTTCAAACCCGAACGGGATCAATTTTCGAAATCAGGGTCCTGGCATGCAAAATGGTAAAAATATTCCAACAATATATTTAGACTCGTAATGAGATAAGGAATCATAAAATATCAATTGCAAAATTTTTTTACTTCTAAAAATATCATATATAGCTCGTTTTTGCGTTTCTTTATTACTATTGGTATTTTATTTGTCTAGTATACTATTAAATTTACTATTTACTACTATTCATTTATTTCTACTTTTTTTTACAATCTATCTCTTACAACTTACACATCTATTTCTTATATTTACTTTTCCAATACTACTTTTTACTTAGCTTCCCTTACACTTTACTTACTTTTCACCACTAAAATTAATTTTTATCACATTTCTCCCCCTCATGTCCCTATGGCCAGCACACACACTCTCTCCCCTTTCCTAATTTTTTTTCAATTTTATTTAGTTTAATTCACACTAATTTCCATTCCAAAACTCTATAATCCTCCTCTTCTCCCCTCCTCCTTCCTTCATTCTTTACAACGCTTCTTCCATGTATAATAAAACTCTACCAAAATCAAATCAAACTCTCTTTCTTTTTCTTTCTCAAAACCACAAGCTTCATTCCCCATCACTCAAGCAATTTTCATAAATTTTTCTCTTCATATATCTCCCATCTACCATCTTCCACCATCATCTACCTTAGGTAAACACTTAAACCCTCTCTTTAGTCCATGATAACATGACATGAACATCATGTATGTTTTGATTTTAGTACATCCCTATGAGCTTATGCTAGGGAGTGAAATCATGAAAACAACATCATGCTCATGTTTTTTTTTAATCGATGCTAAATTATGTTATGTTAAATTCAAGTTCCTAACATTACTTCCTATATATTAATATGTATAAGTATGTATATATTTTTAAAACCTAGAAGCTCAATAATCTAACATTTTATTTATGCTTTTATGTCCTTACTTATTTACTCATTCATGCAAATAAATAAGACTAGTCAACTTCTTGTCTTAGACTTTTCCTTCATTAGGTCAAAACAAAAGGGCACTTGTCCATAATCTAAGTCCTAGAGAGCCTAGAAAATTAATCTAAAACTCGCATAATTAATTTCTTGCTATTTTCTTATTTTATAAATTGGCCTTGTTCATTTCTAAGTCCCGAGAAGACTTGACTAAAAATCTAAGGCTTCTATAATTTTCTTCCTTTTCTTTTCTTTAAGCTTCCATATGCTTTTCATTTCTTTTTATGAAATTTGTCCATATCTAAGTTCCAAGAAGTCTTAATAACAAGCAAAGACTTCCATATTTTTTTCTTATATTTGCATATCTAATTTTTTATTTTCTTATTTCTTTACATGAATTTATAAATTATCTCATAATGTAACTACTAACTTCATATTCATACATAGTCATGTGATGATGTTGTTATTTTGATAAAATTTTCATAATGATAATGTGGATCATTTTCTTATATATAAAAATGAGGCTAAACTTCCAAGAAAAATGATTTTCAACACCTAGAAAGAATTTTTATTAAGGCATAGAATAATTGTTCAAGCGACACTCTTCCAAAAATATTAACAATAAATTTATCATAAATTTTTAATATTGATAATACTTTGTTATACAAATTTTTCTTAAGAACTTGTTGTAAACCCCTAATTTTTACGATAATTTCAAGCTTAAACCCTAAGCTGAAAAGTTAACCGGAAACCCTAAGTCAACAAATCCTCAGGAAACCTTAGCAGTTTAGACCTAGCAATCCCATGTTCTTAAACCGAGAAGTCGAAATATGAGTGGAGAGTGTAGATTGGTTTGTAATAATATTAGAATGCTTAAGAATATCATATGGGTAAATTTTTTGCCTATTCGAACCCGAGCGGATACAGATTTTGAAAAACGTGTCTCAAGGCTCGAGATACCAAGAATATGCTATTAGTACCGTTAGATTCATAATTTCATAAGATTTCCAAATATATCAGTTATATCATTCTTCAATATATAAAAGTTTCAGTTATAGCCTTTTTATCGTATTTTCATTACTATCGGTAATTTAATTGTCCAATCTACTTTTTTATTTCTAATCACACTATTCACAAGTACAATCACCTATACCCTATTCTTACATCCTTACAACCTATTCTTATAATCTTATATCATTTTCCTTACAAATTTACTTTTCCAATACATTTTATTACTTAAGTTACTTTTAAATTTTGAATTTTATTACACAAAATATCTCACATCCCTCTCTCTCTTCCCTAGCCCCTAGAACCGGTGCCCCTGCCCCTTCTTACTCTCTCATTTGTTTGATTTTTTTTCTCCAATTAATTAATCACACAACCCCTAATCCATTTTTCTATAAATACCCCTTTTTACCTATCTCATTTCACTTTCTCACTTTTTTAACTAAACAAAACTCTTACAATTTTTTTCCCTCTCTCTCTCCCTCTCTAGTGCCGTAACCCCCTCCCTCTTTTACACACACACACACACAATTTTTCTTCAAGTTTTTCTTATTTCAGACAATAAATAGATAATAGATCTTGATCATACTACAATAAAACATGTAATGGTAAGATCATACATCTATGGTTCCACTAAAATCCCCATGAGCTTTATGCTAGGGATGTGGAAACACTTAAGCATTATATTCTTGCCATCACAATGTTGTGGATCCTGTTATTTAAGCTGTTTTACTATTATTTTGCTATATTATTGCTTTATACTTTTCTTCTTGATATTTTGTGCATATATTCTTTTATTAAACTCATCTACATAATGTTCATAGTGCATTTGCATTCATGACTTGCATGATATACTAGATCTAGTTGTTTTGAGTACATAAATACCATAGATTTTTGTCTTATGTACATAAAAGACTTGTAGGAGCATTATAATAGTGAGAATATGTTAAGAAGTTCGAGATCAATCTTTGTTTCAACAAAAATGATTTTTGGAAATTCGGATGGAAAAAGAATCCTATTTAGAAAAGCTATTTTCCAACTCCAAAATGAGTATTTTACATTAAATATAAAGGGCTTAGAGAATAGGTATCATAAATGAATGCTTTTGAGGAGTAAAGCTCAGATCTACTAAGAGATAGTTTTAAAATAAGACAAGTTTACAAAAGTTATGTTAGCATTATGTTTCAATCCCAACACAAACTTAAAATTCGTAATAAGGAAAGGTTAATATGTGAACACCTATTTTTCAACCCTAAAACAAGAGTTTTATTAAAGAAATGGAAGCCTTAAAGAGTAGGTTTGATTATGATTTAATTTTAGAAAGATTAAATGAGTTTTACACAAGAAATAATCTCAAACATAAATTTCAAAATTCGGATTTAGAAATAACCCCCATTTAAACACCTATTTTCAATTACCAAAATGAGGTATAGGAGCCTTAGGGAATAGATGTAACAAAACTTAATTTTGACAAGGATAAGTGGATTTTATCAAGGTATAATCAGATCAAACAATGTTTTCATTTCTCAAAATTTTGTAAAATTCGTAACTAGGTAAAACCCCTATTTAAGCATCTATTTTCCAACTCTAAAATGAGGAATTTTATTAAAATAATGAAGGTGTTAGGCATGTAGGTCATTAAGATTGTGTTTTATAAGAAATAAAACTAGTTTTCTTAAGTTAAGTAATTTTTGCAAAGCAAAAGTTTCTAAAAGAATTCTTGTAATCAAATATCATTAAGCATATATATATAGATAGCACATATCATGACATTCATGATAATGAATTGTAAATATTGCATGTACATATAATATACTTGGTAGAAACCAAGCTTAAGAAAATAGTGCATTTCAAACCCCATAAAACATTGTTTAAGTACATGAGGAAATAGATTGATCAAAATGCATGAATCATGCATGATATTGAGTTATATATGTATATAAAAGTCTTTCAAGATATAATGATAGCTAAGTAACTATCAAAGCTTATGAATGATGCTTAGATTGAAATTACAATTTGATTTATGAGGTAGGAATCTCGTATAACGTTCTGTACCCTACTGTTCATGAACCAAATGACCTTTTTTGATGGAAACAACTTTAGAAATAGATATCTCTTATCGAATAGGTAGAAATCAGTATATAATATGTGAAATTCCAAGTTAAAATGACCAAATTATGGTCATTTTAAGTTGGAATTTCCTCTTAGGTGAACTTTGACGAACTTATTAGAATAAAATTTATAAGTTTTATTTAAACTTCATAGAAATACTCATTGGAAGTATTTTTTTTGTTAAGAGACTTAGGAGATGGACTAGACCTTCTCGAGGATAATTATGATTAAGAAGAATTTTGCGCCATGGTAAAGTGAGTTCACTTTCTTTAAATTACATACTTATGATTGTGCTTGTAATGATAGTGGCATTAGAATTAGGAAAAGATAAAATTGGAATGTGCATATAAATTCTGCTTGGTTGAATTGATGATAAGAATATCGAAATGGGAACTGTTATAAATATGTGTATGATTTAGTATAGAATTGAATTGTTTGAAATCTCTATGATCGCCTATAATTCACTTAAATAATATGCCATGACCATATAACTAAATTGTCCATGCATAACATTTATTGAGCCATACCTTTGTGGGAAAAAGGCATAATATCTAGGCAATAGGTGGGCCTAAAAACTCAGATATCGGCATGGGGTCGCCTGAATTAAAATGGAAGAGGAGTAGATACTTGAATCAACAATATAATTAATGAGTGGGTAGGCATGAAACAACCACTAAATGAATGAGAGAAAAATTGAAATCTATGGTCATATGGGCCTAAAACACCTAACCCCGAATGGAGGGCGTAAATCTATTCAACATAGGACTCCCGGAAAATCTTATGTATTATATACTTACGTGCTTGTGCATTTCATATGATTGTTTAAAATAACTTGCTTGTCTTATTATTTGATTGAGTATTTAATTTGGAAGTGAAATTCACTAAGCTCGTAAGCTTATACCCTCATAATTTCCTGTTGCTGTACAATTACTTATGGCTATCCCCAAGAGGCACTTTTCTTAGTTATAGCTTTTGGAAATTAAGGAGCTTTTTGGAGAAGTCGGGACCTAAATGTTAGGCATAGATTTTTAGTTAAATCTCCTAAATTATATATATATATATATATGTCGTTGTTAGAGACCTTTGTCGACCCTAAAGACTCTTAATATTTTGATAGGGGTATGCTCCTTAGATCTTTGTAATAGATTAATCTTGGTCATAACTGTTATGATTTATATTCTTATTACTATGTATGTCTTCTTAAGCTATTTCAATTCAAAGTAAGGTCCCCTACATGGTGAATGTAAGCCTTACACCCGGTGTCAAAACTCATGGGATGACTGAGGTTGTCATACTTGAATTTAAATATCGAGTGTGGTAGACTGTCATGTTTAAGGTACCCTTTGGGGTGTGACACTTATTTATAAGATATATGCCAATATTTTGATAAGCACTTTGAATAAAACAATTTTCCTAAAACAAATTTAAAAATCAACTCACTAATTAAAATCCACTTAGAAATAAAAATCGGTATACAACTTAAGGAACTAAGTTTTAAGAAGTAAATTCATCTTCTTTTTATAAAGTTAAGGAAATATAAATAATAGTTATAATAATTAGACCCCACTTGTAACAACTAAAAACTTTAGTTTTCTTCCAACAACCTCCTAAAGGTCTATATGTTGAAAAATTATGGGTTAAGAAAGAGTTATTATGAGAATAAAAGTTTAGGACAAATCATCCACTTAATTTTTTTCATATGCTAAAAACTTATAACCTTTTAGAGATAAGAAGGCATAGAATGATTTTTCCTCATAACCACATAAAGATTCATGTGATGGAAAATAAATATTTAAAAGAAGTCTGATATGAAAATGAAATATTATTGAACTCAAAATAAATATAAAATCATGATTTTCTTCAATTAAGCTTCATATTTACAAAATCTAAGAATTAAACTTAGGAAAATTTCAAGAACAAATACACATAGAGTTTTATGCCACTAATAAGTAAAAATTGTGTCTTGTAAAATAAATTATTAATTAAAATTTCCTTTCAAATATAAGACCTTTGATATTTCAAAATATATACTGAATTATGATTTTGCTGAGTCACATGTTTAGAAAACGGAAAATTTTATCATAAGTGAAGAAAATGATTTTTCATAAAACTCAACATTATTGCTTTCAATGAAATATTGTTTTACAAAGTTCTATTTTGGAACAACATCACTAGGATCATGCATATAATAGGAGTTATTGTCTATATTAAATGATTTGCAAAGGTAGAAATGTTTATATGTTTACTATAAAGTGTCTAAGAAAAGTAGAATTTTGAAAAATGAAAAATTTGAAGGCTAAAACTCGTAGGTCAAATCTATACCAACCCATTTCAAAAACCAAATGGCTTTAAATGTTAAAAATAACCTTAGAAATATATAGATTTTTTTGAGTACATAGAAAATGACTACTAATATGCAAAATTCTGAGTTCAAATAGAACGATCTTTCAATGCTTTTGAAGTACCACTACACCTTCAGCTTACATATGGAACTTTTATGCTGAGGTTCAATGCAAGGATATGGTGGGAATCCAAAAGTAGAGAGCTACTACCACCAATCACATGGGAGATATTTAGGCATGAATTCTTGGAGAACTTTTTCCCTGGAAGCTTGAGGATCCAATATAGTGCAGATTTCTTAAGTATTTCTCAAGGAGGTCGTAGTCTTGAACAATATGAAATAGAGTTCAGTAAGCTGTTACAATATGCCCCTGAATCATATAAGGATAGCGAGGAACTAAAAAGACAAGTCTTCTTAGGAGGATTGGATGAAGACCTTCATATCAAGTTGATAGAATTTGACATTAAAGATTTCCGAGAACTAGTAGAAAGAGCACGAATTGTGGATGGTGCTAAGAAAAGGAGAAGGACAGAAGGAAATGTCATGATAATTGAGGAAGAACCTATAAGTGAACCTAGCCTAAGCCTCAAAGTCGATGAGCTCGAAACATCGGCCAGCCCGAGTAGAAAGAAGGATAAAAAGAAACCGGATACCCAATGTTGGAAATGCAAAAAGGGACATCAACCAAGACAGTGTCCCAAGTTTCAACATAAGTGTTACTACTGCGGGAGTCCGAATCACAAAGTCATGAGGTGTCCAAAGAAAACTTCTACCACTTGCCTGATTTGTGGAGAACCTGGACATATCGCCAAGAAGTGTCCTGAGAAGAAAAATATGAAAGGGAGATACTCAGCAATAGCCCCACAAGAAATACGTGTCTACAACCTACAAGGACAATGGATTTGCGAGGAAGCCAACCAAGAGATAGAATTCGCTGTTTTAGAAGAAGACGATAGTCACGAATACGAGTTGATATCGGGCTACCCTTAGACACTAAAAATTCTTGTTATACCGATAGTTGCCAGTAATGACCGTAGACTATGTAATCGTCACCTTACTCCAGATGGAATAAAAATATGATTGTCGGAAATTTTGTATGTATCAAAAGAAGAAGGCAATTCAATTTTACCTTGAACACGCCAATACATCAAAAGCACAACTATTATCGCCTAAAAGCCAGAACCGGTAATGATAAAATCACAACAAGCAAATTCCAAATTTTTCATCTTGACCTCAAACTCCGTCAAGATGACCGTGTAGACAATAAAACAACAATACGGAATAAGTATAAACAATGCGTATTTAATACGTGCATGTCATATATATACTCACATAAGAATGGGAAAGCGAATTTACAACCTTCCTTCGTTAAGTAAATATACCAGTGTCATGTCGAGTCGTCGTCAGTTTAAGATTGAATCAAGTCAGGTGACAAATCGTCAGTCATCTGTTGTGTTGGTTAAGCTGAAACTCTTCAGAAAGAGTCAAGTAAAGTGAAGGTTGAAAGTAGCTAAAACCAAATCTTATTGATTCTATATGTGCTATATTGCATAAAATATTAAATACACAACGAAATTCCAATATTACTGACTAAAGATATATGAGAAATAGAAAATACGAAAGAAGAAATCCAACAATAACGATAGGCTTCCAAATCCTTTTGTGGAAGTAAAACTAATGAAACGACATAATGAAATCATAATACCATTTCAACAAATAGACGTAAGATAAAATTCCAAATATCACGAATGTTGATAAATGACGATATACAATTTCTCATCAACCTACGTACGCATAACAAGTTTTGAGGACAAAACTTTCTTTAAGGTGTGTAGGTTGTAAACCCCCAAAAATTTTCATAATCCTTAAAAATAATTCTAGAAGTATAAATATCGAAAACCCGAAAAATCAACTTGAGATTAAAACTCAATTCTAGACCAAGTCAAATACCGGAAACAAAACCCTAAAACTCGAACCAAGTTAAAACTTAATTCCAAATAAGAACAAAAACGAGTTTTCTCAATCTTGAGAAAACAAGAACTCTTGAAACGAAATATAAAGTCCAATTACCGATATAATCAACGTCCGTACGTCGATTAAATAATCTACCCAATTCCTAAAATGCGAATCGAAACGATAGATCCAAATACCGCTTAACAACGAGATAAAAAATTCTAAATCCTTCAGAAAAATTTTAGAATCACAAAATCCAAATTTTCAACAAAAGTCAAACTAAGTCAACTCATAAACCTAGACTCGGTTAAACAATTCCGAGAACTAAAAACTATTAAATAATCACAAATAAAATAAAATAAAATAAAACATAAAATTTGAGCTAAAATTTAAAATGATCAAAACTCGAAAATTATATCGATATTACGAATATCTCGACAAAATCGGAAATCAAAACGGAACCCTAAAAGTCAACAAGCCTAACGAACCCTAGTGTTTAAGATCCTGCAATCCCGCGTTTTCAAACCCTAGAAAACGAAATTAAGTAATAGCCTAGAATAGTTCGTAATAACGTAAGGTAACATAAAAATATCATATTCGCGAATTTCGAGTGACCTTCGGACCCAAACGGGATCGGTTCTCGAAAAGCGTGTCCCGGAGCTCGGAATATTAAAAATATTCCGTTTATACCAATAGACTCGTAAAAAATACAAGGATTCCAAAAATATCAGTTTTAGAATTTTTCGGTAGCTAAAAATTACAGATATCGCATTTTACGTATTTTTATTACTACCGGTACTTTAATTGTCTAGTCTACTATTCATAGTACTTTTCTACTATTCATTACTATTCACCTATCTCTACTTTTTCTTACACCTATTTCTTACCTACATACTATTTTCTTACTTTTTTCATTTCCAACACAACTTTAATCACATCAACTTTACACATTACTTTTTATTACACAAACAAATAAATAAAAACAATTTCTCCCCCAAAAGGACCAAAACCGGCGCCCTTTCTTTCACAATTTTTTTTCTTTTTCAATTATTTTATTACATCCAAAATCACTCCAAAAATTCTATAAATACCCCCTTCCTCTTCATTCTTTCACACAATTCTTTACACTACCAAAACTCTCTCAAAATCTCTCCACAAATTTCTCTTCAAGAATTCTCTCTACCAAAACTCTCTCAAACCAATTCCTCACAAAAATCATCTCTCATACATAAACTATCAACCACATATCACTACTCACATAATACCCATTTCATTCACCATCTTCATACCTCTTACATACCTTAGGTAAATATTTCTTCCATCTATTATTCATCCATGTCATGTAACTTAACATGACTATGGTGTTGTTTTGAAACTCATATGAGTAGTAAAAGCAACAACATGTTCATGTTTTGTTCTTGTACATAAGCTTCCTATTTTATTATGTTGTTATTATTATTGTTATTATAATTATGTATACTATGTATATATATTTATTTAGAGCATATAAGCTCATTTGTTATTTATTTACATTCAAGTTATGCAATTTATTTTTTTGTGATTATTAAGACTAGTCTTTCTAGTCTTAGACTTGTCCATATCAAGTCAAAACAATCTTTTATTTATTTTCTTTAATCTTTCGGGACTAGTCCATTCTTAGTCCCGGGATGCCTTGATAAAGCTAAGGCCAATACTGTGATCGGGATTCCTTGATGAAGCTAAGGTTCCCAATGCTTGATATTTTATTTTCTTGCTCATTAATTATTTTTAGTATTTTCTTATGTTCTTATTATTTTATATGCTCATGATACTTGCATTTGCATAATGTTAATGTCTCAACTAATAGAATTTTTTACTAAATGAACTCAAAGCTAAGTTTCCAATTATATGATTTACCACAAAAACATGAAGTTATTATCAACAACCTAGAAATAGAATAATACAAGTTTTCTCAAGTTTTCTTAAATAACAAAGATAGTTTTACCAAGAAAACATAAATAAATAT
The DNA here is from genome assembly GCA_024138025.1 of Combretum micranthum. Lineage (NCBI taxonomy): Eukaryota > Viridiplantae > Streptophyta > Magnoliopsida > Myrtales > Combretaceae > Combretum > Combretum micranthum. Next base: position 285,069 of record JAMXBD010001486.1, on the reverse strand, counting down.
TTTCCTTGTATTTTATGGTAATCTAAGTTTTTAGAAAAATAAATCGTTAATATCGAAAGTTTAAGACTTAAATTCTTTTCTAAACTAAGGAACAAACTAGTTTTCAAAGTTAAGACAAAAATCAACTCATCAAGTTATGAACCCACTTAGGAAAAATAATGATTTTCAAATTTCTAAAAGAAGGAACTAATTTTCAAAGGAATATAAATGAGGTAAGATTTATAATAATGGATTTTATAAAAATGATTCTTTTCAAAAGAAATGAAAGAACAAGTTTTGGAAAGCAAAAGCTTATATTTTAGAAATGAATATAAGAAGACAAAATTCATTTTCTAAAACCATCCTAAATACAAAATTATAAAAAGGTTTTGAACAACCTAATATACTTTTTGATAAAAATAGATCTTTTATCACTAGAAGCGAAATTTATGAAAAACTAAGGTTAAAAGGAAAATTTACTTGTTTTGGAAAAGGAAATGAAGAAAATAAAATAAGAATATACTCATTTATAACAACCTAGTAAAAATATAAAGTTTCTTTAAATACTTGAAAAGAAAATTTCAAAGTTAAAGTTTAAATGAATTGTTTTATGAAATAAATTGTTGAGACACTACCATTAGGATTTTTGCATATAAAGTGAGCATACCTATATATTCAAAAGTGTTTATCAAATATATATTTATATTGTTACAAAAGGATTTTCTTTAAAATGAAGTTGAGTTAGAAAATGGATTTTTGCAAAAGTTTAGAAAATTCGTTTTAAATCTGTACCTGACGTTTTCGGAACCCAAATGACCTTTTATGACCAAGATAAGTTTAGAAATGGATAGAACTTTTCGAATAGGTAGAAAACGGTATATCATATGCGAAATTCCGAGTTAAAATGAGCAAGTTATGGCCATTTTAAGTTGGAATTTCTTCTTATACGATTTTACCACGATTTTAAGAAAGTTTAGAATCTCCAAGAATAGAAATTCATGAAAGACTTATCCCGGGTATTTCTTTTGTCTAGGTGACGAAGGATACGAGAATACCCTAAGGATTCTACGACTAAGAAGATAGCGAAATGGACGAGTGAGTTATTCCTTCTAATTTCGTTACTTGCTTGTGCTTGTAATGTAGTAGCATTAGTATACTAAGAAAAGAAAAAAAATATATTTGGGGATTTCGGGATTATGCGTATATATATGATTCTATGTTTATGCGTGAATTGAGAATTAAGAATATCGCAACTTCGATCTGCTTGTTTAAATAATTTTGTTTACTTACTTGTATGATTGTTTATTGTTGCTAAATTGATTGATCGCCCTAATAAACCTTAATAAGGTTTGACCTAAGAACAATAAAACGTTCACGCATAGCATCCATCGAGTCACATCTATTTCTGAAGGCTGCTACTCCTACGCGTAGAGTTGGATTGGCTGTGATCGTGCGGTGCCACGGGCCATGTTCCTTCCTGGAGAATCCAAATCGCTCGGGGAAAGCGACTCTAGGTTCGGAGCCGAGCCAACCGAACGCTGTGGGTGAGGACCTGGGGACTAGCAGTAGAAGGTCGAGGACCTTCAACCCCGATTCCCTAACCTTTGATACGGAGGGGTAAATCCGTTCTATATATGGTTTCCGGATGACTATATATATTCGCGTAATCATGTGATTGTTGCATTGTATGCATAGCATATGTGTGATTAAATAAATAAACTTGTTTGAAAATATGGTGCGAATGAAAAGGAATATCTCACTAAGCTAGTTGTAGCTTATACCCCTATAGATTTTGTTGAAACAGGTATATTCGTGGATTAAATTTGAGGATCATGACATTAAGGAAGTCATGGACGGATGATTAAGGATATGGAATCATACGATGAAGAAATTTTGTAAGGTTCTTATATGTGCTAACCTATATGATTAGGGACGTATATTTATTTGAAGATAATAGAAGAATATGCCCTTAAGAATTGAAATGTGATATGCTTATGTTTTATATTAAGTATTCTCTTTGCCTTGTTACTTATTTATTATCAATGTAAATTGCGCTACTCCGATGCGTCCCCTTGGTTGTGATGTACGCCTTGTACATAATATGGAAGCCTTTGCATGACTAAGGTAGTCATTCATAGGCTTTAGTATTGTGTACGGCGGACTGCCACGTTTAGGGTACCCCTCGGGGCGTGACACCAATCGATCTCTTTGAGCAGGGGGTTTGGGGAATAGTAGTACGAGATCATCTAAACCTTTAAATACCATTCTCTAACCCTCGATACGGTAGATGTAAATCTGTTCTATATATGGTTTTCGGATATAAATACATAATTGTTTGTATCATGTGGTTGTTGCATAGCATGCATAGCATATGCGTGAAAATTAATAAACTTGTTTGAAATACTATGAATAAAGGAAATATCTCATTAAGCACGTTGTAAGCTTACACTCCCATATATTTTGTTGAAACAGGTATACTTGACACCTTGTTCAAGGACGGGACAATAAGGAAATCATTAATGGATTATTAACTTTACGGAAGAAGTAGAAGCATAGAAGGAATTTACTTTCTTGAAATTTCTTTATGAATAATATTGTTATGTCAATATTTTGGAGATTACTAAGAAATGTATTTATGTAAACTTGAAGACATTAGCGAAGATATGCCCTAGGAATTGTAATTGACTTTTTTATGTTTTATGTTAAGTATCCTCCTTGTTTTGTTACTTAATTGTTATCAAAGTAAATTAAACTAGTTTGATGTGTTTCCTCTAATGTGTTCTATGACTTGTGCATGATATGAAAGCATTTGCATGACAAAGGAAGTCATTCTTAGGCTTTACAATTGTGTATGGTGGACTACCACATTTAAGGTATCCCTTGAGGCGTGACAATATCAATTACACTTGATGAACTCTTGAAGCATGTTGCTTTGATATCACAAGATAGGAGGCTAAAGAAACTGCACATCATGCCTAATAGGAGGCAGGGCTTGACTTTTAGCATCCGACTCAACTGACTGATCTACTTCTTTTAGTATAACAGCTAGTGGTGTAAGAGTTCGGGTTCTCTAAGGTGTTGTCATGTCCTGAAGAGTACCCTAAACGTAGCAGTCTACCATATAAAATATTAAAACCTATGAATAACTTTCTTAGTGACGCGAAAACTTCCATATCATGCACAAGGCATACAATAGATAAGACGGAACAAATCGAAGTACTAACATTTACTTTGATAACCATTAAGTAATAAGGTAATATAAATACTTAACATAAAATATAAATAAGGTCAATTACAATTCTTAAGAGCATAACCCCGCTAATATCTTTAGGTGTCACGCCCCAAGAGGTACCCTAAACGTAACAGTCCGCCACACTCAATATTAAAACTTAAGTATGATAACCTTAGCCACTCCCAGAAGCTTTGATATTAAGTGTAAGGCGTGCCCTCACAAATTTAGAGGACCATCTATGGAATTATGAAGCATAAGAAGATAATAACATATTAAAAAGAGGATTCATAATATTCATTTGCTCAGAACAATGATCTTACAAAACTTAGGGGCATTTCCCCGGTCATAATTCTATTACAACAGTATTTCTACATCTTATCCAATACTAAACTTCATCTTGAAATTCCTTAACCAAAAGGGAAATACCTGGCTGGCTGCAGGGTCCACGTGGCCTCAACCACAAATATGTGAACTGCAAAAGATATCTATAAGGGTATAAGCTAATGGGCTTAGTGAGAACAATTTTCATAAATGACTTCTTATAATGAAACTCGAACAAGTTATTTAAACAAACAAATGAAATGCAACATACACGTAGGCAAACAAGGCATATAGTTTTCCGGGAACTAAATGTTGAATGGATTTACGCCCTCCATTCAGGGTTTGATGATACGTAACCTCAAAACAAGTAGTTTTAATTAAAAAGATTTATGCTTTCGATCAATATCGCTAAGCATATTAGGTTTACTTGAATTGAGCCTTGCTTTTGGACTTTCCGCCAAGCATTTCCTTCATGTCGCTAAGCAATCGCTTTCTGTTACTCCGCCAAGTGTTGCTTTCGACCTGAGCTACCATCCTTCTCACCCAAAGATAATAACCCAATGCAATGTGACTCACTTCATGGTATGCATGAATCCATTTATTTATGATATCATAGCATTATTATTATCAAATTTAAGGTGATCATCGAATTTCATACAAACCAAGTGTTATACTAAAACAAACATTAAATCAATTCTGGCCTTGATATTGTTAGGATCCTTTCATAAAATTATCTTACATACATATGCATTTGTCTTTTCTTAATTCTAATGCGACTAGATTACAAGCACAATCAAGTAAACCATTTTACGGAAATAAACTCATGATGCCATGTCAACAATTCTTCTACATGGATGAGTCGCTCACACAATCCTCTTAATCGAAATAGTCCTCGGGGTATAGGTATTCTACCTCGGAATCACCTAGTCAAAAAAAATGCCCAAAATGAGTATTTCTTGATGATTTTCTTGAATTTTGACAAAATAATGTCATGAGAGAGTCAAAGTTCGTATAAAGGACAATTCCAATTTAAAATGGTCATAACTTGGTCATTTTAACTCGGAATTGCGCACATAATATACCGATTTCTACCTATTCGAAAAGATTTATCCATTTCTAAAAATATTTTTATCAAACTAAACCATTTAGGCCCCGAAACAGTGGTGATCAGATACACCAGGAATTTTTCTATCTCAAAAACAATTTTGTTTCAAACTTTAAATCATTCAAACTTTGTTTGATAAATACTTAGTTATCTATATAGTTGAAAAATTCTCTTCTTATAGTTACTTAACTCATATTTATTCATGCTCAAGTGTTTGTTGTCCAATCATGTTTCTTGAGTAAAACAATGTCAATTAGGAGTTTAGAAAAATATAGTTTACAAGAATCCATTTTGTAAATCTTTTTAAATGAATATTTTGATTCTTTTTGTTTTCAAAGAATTACTTTATGTTTGACTTATTATTTTCCTAGATGACCTTTTTCGAAAAGTAATTTTCTTCTTTTCTAAATTCTCTACATTAGTGTTATTTTTCCTATTTATTTTCTATACGATTTTTCTTTAACCATTTGTTTGAAAAGATCTTAACTTGAAAATTTTCATTCCTTTCTCATAAGGTTTCCTTTATATTATGTTTTGATAGAAATCATTTTTGTATCAAAAATCATTTTCTTTTTTTAAGAACAAAGTGATATAGAAATGATTTAAAAAGCTTTTCAAAACAAAAGTAGTTTCTAAAATTATAGTGAGTTATTCTAATAACTTGGAAAGGTATAACTTTATATTTTTGTTAAACAATAGATTTTATATATTCATATAAAATTATTCCTAAGTGATAAAATCTCCTTTTTATCAAATATTTTTAGAGCTTAAAGAAAATTTGGACAATAATCTTAATGACATGATTTATGAGAAATAATAGCAAGCAAAAATAACATAACTAATAAATAAAGTCAAGTATTAGGAGTCTTAGCTTCTTCAAGGCTCTAAGACTAAGAAATAGACTAGTCCCAAAAAAATAAAATGAAAGAAATAAAAAATTATTTTAACTTGATGATGACAAGTCTAAGACTAGAGACTAGTCTTAAAGTAGCAAGAAATAAATAAATTGCAATGAAAGAAATAAATAAATTACTTTGCATGGAAATAAATAAATTGCAAGTGAGCTTATATGCTTTAAAGAATATATATATATATATAAATACATAATAATACTTAGATATAATAACAATAATATGAACAAAATAACAACATAAACATAAATAGATTTCCATGAACAAGAATGATACATGAACATAGTGTAGCTTTCATAACATTTAGTTTTTGGAAACTCACACCATGGTCATATAAAGTTACATGACATGAGAAGAAGAAAGTATGGAGTAAAGTTTACCTAAAGAAGGTTTTTGAAGTGTTATGTGGTTAAGGGTTTTGTGTAGGTAGAAAGTGGTTTGAGATTATTTTGAGAGAGTTTTGGGAGGATATTTGGAGAGAGTTTTGAGAGGAAAATTTGAGAGAGTTTTTATAGAGAATTTGTGAGTAGTAATTGTATGAAAGAAGTGAAAGAGGAGGGGGGTATTTTATAGGAAAATGTGGAGTGATTATTAAGTGATTTAAATAAAAGTAAAATAAAACAAAATTGAGAGAGATTTGGTGTGGGGGGGGGGGGGGGGGGGGGGGGGGGGGGGGGGGGGGGATGTGATGTAAAGGGAAGAAAAGAGATTTTATTTTGTATTTTTGTTGATTAAATGAAGTAATAAGTAAGGTAAATATGAAATAAAGTTATGGGAAAGGTAAAAAGTAAAAGTTATAGGTTATGGTGTTGTAAGAGTAGGTTGTAAAAAAAAATAGAGAGAAAAGAATAGTAGTGATAGTGAATAGTGTAACATAAAATAGATATGAATAATAAAGTATCGGTAGTAAGAAAACATGCGTATAATTACGATATATGTTATTATTACTTATCGAAAAATTATAAAACTGATATTTTTGAAATCCTTATTTTTATGAGTCTAACGATATATTCAGAATATTTTTACTATTCCGAGCCCCAAGACATGTTTTTCAAGAACTGTGTCGATCGGGTTCAAAATGATTCGCGGTTTTACTAATCTGATCTTTTTAAGTTTCCTTAGGTAATTACACACTATCCTACATACTAAACTCTTATTTACTTTCTCCGGGTTGCTTATTTAGGATTGCCGAACTTAAGCTATTACATCTAACTAGGGTTTTGTTAACTTTAAGGTTTCGGTTGACTTCTAAATTAAGGTTTTAAGCTAAACCGATTTCCAAAAATTTGGGGGTTTACAACCTACCCCCTTTAAAGAATGTTTTGTCCTCAAAACTTGGAAATTCATCTCTGAAGCTTTAAACAATCTTGGGTAGTTATGTCGTATCTTGTCCACAGTTCCATATGTTCTCTTGTGGAAAAGATTTCTCTACAAACCCTTGACATCCTTGATTTCCTTATTTCCTAACTTTAGAACCTTTTTGGCTAAAGATTTGTACTGGGTATTCCTTATAGGGGAGATCCTCTTCTAAGAGTACTAGCTCTATCTCCAAAACTAGTTCTTTGGTCAATTGTCGTATAGAGATGTGGAACATACCTTATACTTCCAACAGGTTTGGTGATAAGATTAGATGATAAGCTAGAATTCTAACTTGTTTTAGTATTTCAAAAAGATCCAATGTACCTTGAGCTCAAATTTTTCTTAGGAGCGCACAAATGTACATTCTTTATCCTTAAGTACACCTGATTTCCTTTTGAAATTTCCAAGGTCCTCAATTTCTGATCAGTCTCACTTCTTTTGTTTATCTTGTGCCTCCTTCATTCTTTGAAATTCATGATACATGCTCTTAATGTCTCTCCAAAGTTTGAATTGTTGCTTTGATTGTCCATTAGCCTGAAGATGGCATACGGTATCAAAGCTTAGCTTTGTCTTCAAAATCTCTTATAGATTAGTTCAATGCTTAGGCACAATTCTTATGTTCTGAGTTGATATGATTTCGACTGGTATCCCATGCAATCATACTACTTTTCTCTTCATAAGGCTTTGCCAGCTCGTCTAATCTTTAGTCAATCCGACAGCATTGTTTCAGATTGATAGTATTGGTAATCCATGGGAATTTCATTACATCTTTATTCCAATATCAATAAAGATTATGTTAATCTTTTCATCTCTTGGTGCTCTTATTCCTTTGTTGACACTTTTTCACAGAATTGGCTACGTTTGCGTTTCATCCCTTTTATCATTAATGATCTTTGAAATTCTAGATATAATTTGGTTCCTTTAGGATGTATCGTACATTTTGGGTTCTACTCATAATTTCCTTTCTTATTTCCTTATTCTAAGGCACACGTAATAATCCTTTAATTCCCTTGATATTATCATCGTCATCCATCAATACACTTTTCTTCTTATATTTTCCTCTTTATCCTTTGTATCCTCTCATCTTAGCGTTAGGCTTCCTTAATTCTTTTTACAAAGGTTGGTTATAATACCACATTAGCTAACTCCTCATTCATTCCTTGTCCCGTGATCTTGATGCTTAGCTTCTTAATTCCCTTTTATCAACTCCTTATGTTCTGTGAGCAAGAACGCTTGAAATTACAGTCCTTGATTAATTCTAGCTATCTTCTTTTTTCCTTTTTTGTTCTCTTGTTTAGAATAGACTAAATTATCGTCCATTTATCTAACAGAGATTTATATACTTGGTTCGAGTTGAATTAATCCAAAAGGTATCCTAGAAACTTGTGGTGCTCAAAACGAGTTCGAAAAGCATTCTTCTAAATCATCCTTTGATTTTATCCTTAATTAGTAGTACTTTGATCTTAAATCGTGAGAAATGTTTTTGCTCCGTATAGTTAGTCAAAAGATCTTCAACTATAGAGGATGGGTATTCATTCCTAGTTGTGACTTTGCTCATCTCTTGATAATCAATGCATAAACCTAGGGATTTATCTTTTTCCTTTACAATCTAAACCGGCGCATTCCAGGGTGATAAACTTGATTGTATAAACCTTGATCCAAAGGTTCTGTAGTTGTTTCTCCAACTCTTTAAACTCCATTGAGGCCATTTGATATAATGCTTTAGCAGATTGTACCGTATTGGCCCTTAGTCTAATCTCAAAATTGATCTTTGGATGTAATCCAGGCCATTCATCCGGAAAACTTCTTGAAAACTTATTGACAATCAGAGACATCCTTCAAGATAGGTTTCTCTTTATCTTTTTGTGTCATCAAGGTAGTTATTCTTTCCCTCTGGAACCTCCTCTATCAACTCGAAAGAATGTGACTCCTTTTTCGTTGCAATAGTGGATTCTTTACCAACGTTATCTTCCCTTCTTATGAGTTCTATGCTCTTTTTGCGATCATTAACTGGTTTTATCGAGAGATAAACAACTCATACTAAAGATTCACTTCTTATTTACTTAATTCCATTACTTTTGAAGCCACAAGCGAATGTATGTTCTTATATCCTTAATAGATGATCCTTCCATACTTCTTAGGTTTCAACATCCTTTTTCATGGATGTTTTAATCTTAAAGTTAAGAGTCGACGTTTGTTATTGGTGGTTTGAACCTCTTATCTATATTAGGTGTAACGAAAGAATGTGTTGCTCCAAAGTCCAAAAGAGAAAAAAACATTCTGACTTCCTAGCTGCATGCTTTCTGCGTAATCTGAAAGGGGGATTACTACTTTTATTTGCATATCTACTTATTCATGAAAATTTAAACTCTTGTATTGCTTGAAATAAAGGAATAATAAAGAGGTTTCAAGGCTTACCGTTTCCCAAGTCGCAATTATAGCCTCTATTGCAATCCAAGGTAGCCAAGTCTCCATCTTCTTCAGTTATTTTTTCACTTATCCATTGTCCCTCCATGTTGTAGATTCTGATTCCTGAAGCAGTGGATCCCGATCTGCTTTCACTTCTACTTCCATTTCTTCTCTCCGTCCTTTTAGGTACAACTCCTCCTGAGGGCCTTGTCAGAATATTACTCCCTTGTGGACAGTCATTGGCGAAATGCTCAATTTGCTTGCAGACATAGCAAGTATAGTTTCCTTTCTTTGGACATTTTGATATCTTCTGGTCTGAAACTCCACAAAAGAAACACTTTCCAAAAAACCGAGGGCACTTCTTTGGGTAGTGTGCTCCACTGCACTTCCAACACTTGACGTTTTTTGGCACAAACGTCCCACTGTTATCATTGTCCCTATAGTTATTGGGGAACCTGAATTTCTTTTGTGGGAGTATGGAACTGGATTCATCATAAAACTTCTTCTTAAAAATCAGGGCTTTTTCTTCTTCTATTCTTTCCCTCCTTTTCCTTGCTCCTTCAACAATTCAAGCTCTCTCCACTGATTCTCAATAACTTCTTATGTCAAATTCTTCCAACCTCATTCTTAGGTCTTCATCCAATCCTCCTATAAAGACTTATCTTTTCAATTCTTTGCTATACTTGTAGGAGTCGAGGGCATATTGCAGCAATCTACTGAACTTAGTCTCGTATTGCTCGATAGTTCTTCCCTTCTGAGCAATTTGCAAGAAGTTTGCACTATACCTTACCCGTAAACTTCCTGGGAAATAATTTTCCAAGAACTCGTGTCTGAACATTTCCCAAGTGATTAGGGTCATTAACTCTCTTTTCTTTGATTCCCATCATATTCTAGCGTTCAGACGAAGCATAAATGTTCCATACTTGATTTATAGGTAGTGTGGTACCTTATATGCATCGAAAGACATTTCGATTTGAGCAAGCCAATCTTCGGCCTCATCTAGCTTATCGTAAGCTCCATCAAAATAACGGTTACTTCAGATAAAATCAAGCAACGTACTCTTATATGGCCTTAGCAGTGGAGGTGTAGGTAAAGGTGCACTTTAGGTGTAAAGACCCGATCCTCTAAATCCCGAGACTTAGAGTACCGAATCCCCAACCACATATAACGTTTTCACATTATATGTAAGGTTGTCCTAAAACTAACAGTTTATGTAAATTGTTTGATCAAATCACTAAACTTTGTAAAGAACTTTTTAAATAAAACAAGATTGCTAACATAAGCAATCTATACTATATTTACATTGAATAAACATGGCTTTGTGTCAATACATGACACTACAAATCAAATTACATGTTCTTTCAAAACATCAGAATCCTAAGGGATCTTAGGTCATCACAAAAGGAACTTGGCTTAATTATTAAGCCATCTATACATAACTTCTCCATCGCAAAAGTCTTCCAAAAAGTCCAGGGTGATCGAATCCTATTCGTCCCACTCATCCAAAAATCTTTCGAAATCGGACCCATAGCCCAAGTCATCGTAATACTCGTCTCCAAAACCTGCAAAGCAGCAAAAGTGAGCCAGAGGCCCAGTACACAATAACCAATGCAAAACAAGTCATCCAATTGATGTAAATGCATCATAAAACAAGTGGTTATCTTTATTACATTTTGATTCACAAATCAACAAGAGGGTATTCAAACCCCGGTCACACTTCGGGAATCCAGGAATCCTGAGTAACAGCAGCTGCTCAGGGGGTTGATATAAGCAGTCCGAATACTTATATCTCCTATATCTATTTCATGAAGATAATAGCTTCATCTAGGGTTTAAAAGCCGTTGCCCGACTCTACTTAAACTCAGTCCATAACATGAGCTTAGTTCACAAGTTCCCATAAACCTTGAACTAAATCATGGTATTTCCCCCTAAGTTTAAGCAAACGTTACACAGATACAATTCCCCCTATCGGCTACCCACTTAACCAAAAGAATCGCTATTGCATCATAGCGTACCATTGCATCATGGTAAAGTCATTGCATCATGACTTGGTTAGGCGCCTAGCTAACATGTCATTGCATCATGACAGGTTTGCTGCTCCTCGGACCAGATTAAACAGCGTAATAGACATCCAATTCATCCAAATGTTAAATCGAATTAATTTAGGTCAAATTAGAAATGTCTGGTCCTAGCAAACATCAGACAATTATTGCGTACCTGAACCCGTTAGTATAGAACTAGGATCTCTCGGTGAGGAACTAACCGAAGAATCCTTAACTGTAATGGAAATATCACAATAATCAATGAATTAACAATTATGGATTTCATTAACACAATATATCTACATCTTATATCCACATGTCACAATTTATCAAAGAAATTCAGATAATTGAATATACAGTCACGAATAAGCATTTAAAAGTCCTATTATATCTCAAATTGTTTAATAAACACTTAATTGATCAAATAACAACTTTGGGAAATTTCTAGAAAAAGCTCTCAAATTGAAAAATTCAGGGGATACGCCGGCACTCAACGCCGGCGGCGTTGGGCCGGTGTTAACTGTTCTGAAAATGTACACTGCCAACGCTGGGAGCGTTCAAAGGTGTACGCCGTCAGCCTTTGCACCCTACGCCGGCGGCGTTGTTTCCAGAAGCCAGCGTACAAGTTAGAAGAAAGAACACTGGCTGACTTCCGAGCGAAAGCCGGCGGCGTTCAGTCGGCTTTAAGAAATTTGGTTCTGTGAACTTTCAACACCGCCTCTACGCCGGCAGCGTAGAGACTCAAATTGCCGGCGTACGTTCTGAAGAACAGACGTGGGCAATTTCTTAACATTAAAGTCGGCGGCGTTGCAAACGGCGTTAGGAAAAACCATTCTGTGGGCTTTCTACACCGCCTCTACGCCGGCGGCGTAGAATCCCCAGATGCCGGCGTACGTTTTAAAAACAAGGTTAAACGAAAATTCCAATCCCCTGTTTTTCAACTTTGCAAACTTACATCCTAATCCACTTTAAAACTTTCCTCAACTACACTTCCACTTCATATACTCACTCCAACATACACTACTCAATTCTAGCAACCCAAAGCATGAATTCAACATCACTAAACACTTCAAATTCCACTTTCATCAATCCCCACTCTAACTACTTAAACTATCTTTGTTACATCAAGACACTTCATATCAATACAACAATACATGCATACTCTCACACACTCATATAACACATACATAACTCATTCCATGCATGAACAACAATTTGATCAATATTAAACTCAATTCATCCAACTATCTATACATCTATTTCAAGAAAGGGAAACAAAACAATAATCACAACAACCTAAACTAAACCAATTCAAATACATACATATATATACCTTGTCTTGAGAATAACTTTGATTTTCAACTTGATATAACCCTAACTTGAGCTTGGAAATGAAGATGGAAATGGAGGAAGAAGAAGAAGAGAAAAAGGAGAAAGAAAAGCAAAATTCGGATAAAATTTTGAGCTGCCTCAAAAAGTAATCAAATTAGCTTAATTTTGACTTTTACACTTCCAAATTTACCCCTTAATGCATATATTAACTTTAGGTTGCATTTCACTTTAATTTGGACTCCATTTAGCTTACATTTAGGGCATAAATGCTACTTAATTACCAAGAACTCTATCAATTAATCTTTAACAAAATTGGAGTTGATTTAATAATCTAACCTAATTTAACATCTTAATGTGCACAAGACAACATTAATTATTTCATTACTCACACATTAATGCATATAAAACAAAATATTAATTTCAACATATACACATACAAGATCATATATCTTAAGCTACTAACACATAATCATACTCATTCAATTCAACTCCTTAAAATAAATTAATAAACACATGAGATTTGATTAAAATATAAATCTAGGTCATTTCATTAGGAGTACATGCTCCTTTGTACAGATGCTTCAATTGGCACTTGTTGTTGCGGTGGCGTTGATACAAGTGCCGGTGTTGGTATGTTTTCGGGTACAGATGTAGGTGCAGGCATGTTCCGGCAAATTGCGTCTAGCATGTGGGTCAGATGTCCTAGTGTGGTGTGCAAATCCATCTGAGGTGCAGCGGCTCCTTGAGCAGTAGGTTGCTCTGCTTCAACATCCGGTTGGTTGGAGGCACTTTGCTCCTCTCTACGTCCTCTTCTACCTCGGCTGTTTTAAACTTTTCTAGGTTAGGTTTTATTGTTTTGATAACTCAATTAAATTTTTGCAAGAAATTTGTGGATATAACGGAAACTTACATGCATAAATAGTTTACTGAGAAGAAAATTCAATGCAAGGTAAATTTTGAAATCACAAAACATAAGTTCATTTAGAAAATTGAAATTAATGGGTGCAGGACCCTTACATGGAAATTGAAATATACAACAAGATAAATCACAACAATCACAAAGAAAATAACAAAGCACCATTCCGAAAACTAGAAAGATAGACTAAGATTGCTGATCTAGTCTTTCATTACAAAATTTAAGTTGGACTATAAGGGATATGCTCGGCTTCTTCCTTCCTTCCTTCATTCTTCGGGCACATCTCCAGGATTACTGCTGGACGACCACGGGTTTCTCTTTGTCATAAATTGCTTAAAGTATTTCTTCCTCTTCCTGGCCGCTTCCCTCGACCTTTCATGTATATTGGTCAATTCTGCTTCATTCAGTTCTGACACAATGTCATGAATGGTTCTCCAAGTAACAGCCCCTTCTGTTTCCATGCTATCATTCTCATTGGATGGAGCATTGTCTGTGTCCATGGTTGAGTCCGCTCCTTGTCTCCTTCGAGCCTATTGCTCTTCTAAATAACGGATGATTCTTGCCTCTTTGTTATTCTAGGGGTTGCGACTCCAACAGCGGTCTGGTTTCCTTCTTCCTATTCTGGTCCTCCTTCATTGTCTTCATTCGGATCTTCCTTCGAATCTTCACTTTCTTCTTGCATCGGCTCCTCTCTTATTACCATTCCATCCCTGTGTAAACGTAGGTCCTTGTTCCTTCTTAGCTGGATTCCGGTAAAGGCGGGTGGCTCAGTGGACACTTCGGTTGGTGGTCGTAGAACTTCTTGGTAAACTCCATGCCAATGGAAAACGTCGTTGAGGTCAGCTTTCATCCATTCAAGATGGTCCATCAAATTGTCATGGGCATATACATACATTGGTCCAATTCGTGTCCAAGTTTGGAAATCGGGTGAAGTTCGACCTCCATCTTCTCTAAGGATGAACGTTGCTTCCTTCAGCATCGGTCGGTCTTCCGCAATGGCAGCGATTCGTTCCACCACATATATTATCTCTAACTCGGTCATTTTCTTTCCTATAGGGCAGTTGTGGATACTTTGTACTACTCCTTTCCACTCTGTTTACATCATTCCTCTTTTCCAAATCAGGAACATTTCCCGGACGGTCTTAGGTTATCCGGCTAAAGCAAATTCTTCGCATAACACCTTAAGTCTCAGTCGGTAATTTTCCAGGTTTTCAAAGGGTCCTTTTCGGAAGTTCTTAGCTTGCAAACGGGCTTCATCTATGGTAATCTATGCAAAAGAGAAAGAAGTAAGAAAGCTTATTCTACCCATTCTATCTCATCTAAGTTTTTCTTATTTCTATTCTAGTTTATTTCTTCTTAAGTTTAATTATATAATCATGATTCCTAGGTTCTTAACCATGGTATGATACCAACTTAAACTGTCACGCCCCAAGGGGTACCCTAAACGTAACAGTCCGCCACACTCAATATTAAAGCTTAAGTATGATAACCTTAGCCACTTTGAAAAGCTTTGATATTAAGTGTAAGGCGTGCTCTCACAAATTTAGAGAACCATCAATGGGATTATGAAGCTTAAGAAGATATAATAACAGATTAAGAAAAGAGGATTCATAATATTCATTTGTTCATAACAATGATCTTACAAAACTTAGGGGCATTTCCCCCGGTCATAATTCTATTACAACAGTATTTCTACATCTTATCCAATACTAAACTTCATCTTGAAATTCCTTAACCAAAAGGGAAATACCTGGCTGGCTGCAGGGTCCACGTGGCCTCAACCACAAATATGTGAACTGCAAAAGATATCTATAAGGGTATAAGCTAATGGGCTTAGTGAGAACAATTTTCATAAATGACTTCTTATAATGAAACTCGAACAAGTTATTTAAACAAACAAATGAAATGCAACATACACGTGGGCAAACAAGGCATATAGTTTTCCTTGAACTATATATTGAATGGATTTACGCCCTCCATTCGGGGTTTGGTGATATGTAAACTCAAAACAAGTAGTTTTCATTAAAAAGATTTATGCTTTCAATCAATATCGCCAAGCATATTAGGTTTACTTGAATTGAGCCTTGTTTTCGGACTTTCCGCCAAGCATTTCCTTCATGTCGCTAAGAAATCGCTTTCGGTTACTCCGCCAAGTGTAGCTTTCGACCTGAGCTACCATCCTTCTCACCCAAGGATAATAACCCAATGCAATGTGACTCACTTCATGGTATGCATGAATCCATTTATTTATAATATCATAGCATTATTATTATCAAATTTAAGGTGATCATCGAATTTCATACAAACCAAGTGTTATACTAAAACAAACATTAAATCAATTCTGGCCTTGATATTGTTAGGATCCTTTCATAAAATTATCTTACATACATATCCATTTGTCTTTTCTTAATTCTAATGCGACTAGATTACAAGCACAATCAAGTAAACCATTTTAAGGAAATAAACTCACGATGCCATGTCCACAATTCTTCTACATGGATGAGTCGCTCACACAATCCTCTTAATCGAAATAGTCCTCGGGGTATAGGTATTCTTCCTCGGAATCACCTAGTCAAAGAAAATACCTAAAATGAGTATTTCTTGATGATTTTCTTGAATTTTGACAAAACAATGTCATGAGAACATCAAAGTTCGTATAAAGGAGAATTCCAATTTAAAAAATGACCATAACTTGGTCATTTTAACTCGGAATCGCGCATATAATATACCGATTTCTACCTACTCAAAAAGATCTATCCATTTCTAAAAGTATTTTAATCAAACTAAACCATTTAGACCCCAAAACAGTGGTGATTAGATTCACCATGAATTTCTCTATCACAAAAATAATTTCGTTTCAAACTTTAAGTCATTCAAAATTTGTTTGATAAATACTAAGTTATCTATATAGTTGAAAAATTCTCTTCTTATAGTTACTTAACTCATATTTATTCATGCTCAAGTGTTTGTTGTCCAATCATATTTCTTGAGTAAAACAATGTCAATTAGGAGTTTAGAAAAATATAGTTTATAAGAATCCATTTTGTAAATATTTTTAAATAAATATTTTGATTCTTTTTGTTTTCAAAGAATTACTTTATGTTTGACTTATTATTTTCCTAGATGACATTTTTTGAAAAGTAATTTTCTTCTTTTCTAAATTCTCTACATTAGTGTTATTTTTCCTATTTATTTTCTGTCCGATTTTTCTTTAACCATTTATTTGAAAAGATCTTAACTTGAAAATTTTCATTCCTTTCTCATAAGGTTTCCTTTATATTATGTTTTCATAGAAATCATTTTTGTATCAAAAATCATTTTCTTTTTTCAAGAACAAAGTGATATAGAAATGATTTAAAAAGCTTTTCGAAACAAAAGTAGTTTCTAAAATTGTAGTGAGTTATTCTAATAACTTAGAAAGGTATAACTTTATATTTTTGTTAAACCATAGATTTTATATTTCATATAAACTTTTTCCTAAGTGATAAAATCTCCTTTTTATCAAATATTTTAGAGCTTAAAAAAATTTGGACAACAGTCTTAATGACATGATTTATGAGAAATAATAGCAAGCAAAAATAACATAAATAATAAATAAAGTCAAGTATTAGGAGTTTTAGCTTCTTCAAGGCTCCCGAGACTAAGAAGTAGACTAGTCCCAAAGAAAATAAAATGAAAGAAATAAAAATTTGTTTTGACTTGATGATGACAAGTCGAAGACTAGAGACTAGTCTTAAAATAGCAAGAAATAAATAAATTGCAATGAAAAAAATAAATAAATTACTTTGCATGGAAATAAATAAATTGCAAGTGAGCTTATATGCTCTAAAGAATTATATTATAGATATATAAATACATAATAATACTTAGATATAATAATAATAATATGAACAAAATAACAACATAAACATAAATAGATTTCCATGAACAAGAACGATACATAAACATAATGTCGCTTCCATAACATTTAGTTTTTGGAAACTCACACCATGGTCATGTAAAGTTACATGACATGAGAAGAAGAAAGTATGGAGAAAAGTTTACCTAAAGAAGGTTTTTGAAGTGTTATGTGGTTTAGGGTTTTGTGTAGTTAGAAAGTGGTTTGAGATTATTTTGAGAGAGTTTTAGGAGAATATTTGGAGAGAGTTTTGAGAGGAGAATTTGAGAGAGTTTTTATAGAGAATTTATGAGTAGTAATTATGTGAAAAAAGTGAAAAAGGAGGGGGGTATTTATAGGAAAATGTGGAGTGATTATTGAGTTATTTAAATAAAAGAAAAAAAAAAAATGAGAAAGATGGGAAGGGGGGGGGGGGGGTGCGGCCATGTGATGTAGAGTTGAGAAGAGAGATTTTATTTTGTATTTTTGTTGATTATGTGAAGTAATAAGTAAGGTAGATGTGAAATAAAGTTATGGGAAAGGTAAAAAGTAAATGTTATAGGTTATGGTGTCATAAGAGTAGGTTGAAAAAAAAAGTAGAAAGAAAAGAATAGTGTAGAATAGAGTGAATAGTATAATTTAAAGTAGATATGATTAATAAAGTACCGGTAGTAAGAAAATACGCGTATAATTACGATATCTGTTTTTTTACTTCCCGAAAAATTATAAAACTGATATTTTTGAAATCCTTATATTTTTACGAGTCTAACGGTATATTCAGAATATTTTTACTATTCCCAGCCCCAGTACACATTTTTCAAGAACTGTGTCTGATCGAGTTCAAAACGATTCGCGGTTTTACTAATATGATCTTTTTAAGCTTCTTTAGGTAATTACGCACTATTCTATATACTGAACTCTTACTTACTTTCTTCGGGTTGCTTATTCGGGATTGCCGGACTTAAGCTATTACATCTAACTAGGGTTTTGTTGACTTTAGGGTTCCGGTTAACTTCCAGATTAGGGTTTTAAGTTAAACCGATTTCTAAAAATTTAGGGGTTTACATTAGGATTATACAAATACACTTCCTAGTAATCTCCAAAACATTAACATATCATAGATAAGTTAGAAAGAAATTTCGTGAAAGTAAATCCATTTTATGTTTCCGTTCCTTCCATATGAGTTTAAAGATTCGCCAATGATTTTCTTAATATCCTGATGCTTGAATGTAACCGCAAACATCCCTATTTCGACAAAAGCCTATAGGGGTATAAGCTTACAATGAGCTTAGTGAGATATTCTATTTTTATTCACACCATGATTTTAAAAAAGTTTATTAATTTTCACACATATGCTATGCAACAATCACATGATTACACAATTGCATATGGTTGTCCGAAAAACATATATAGAACGGATTTACCCTCCATATCAAGGATTAGGGAATGGTATTTTAAGGTCTTCACGATCTTCTGTTGCTAGTCCTCGGGTGCACCTTACCCTTAGTGATTGATTGACGCAGCTCATCCTTGGAATGTATCCTCAGTACGCCTTAGTTTCTTAAGAATGAGCATGGCCTTGGGCTATCTTGGCCTCGGACCTTTTGATTCTTTGCGTAGGAGTAGTTGCTTTTGACATGCGACTCGATGGATGCAATGCATATTCATTAAATTTATATCAAATCCGAGTATGATTGGGGTATACTTAAGGGCGATCAAACAAATAACATATACACATAAGTAACATGTAATATTATTGATATACTTACCCAATCATTTGTCGGTTTCGATATGCTTAGCATTCATTGTCATACATACATAAGAGCATATACATATAAACCCATACCTATATATAATCATTTTATCTTGTACCTATAGATCTAGTGTAACTATTTACAGGTACAAATAAGGTAATGAAATTAAGAGGGAAAACTCTCTCGTCCATATCGTAATCTTCTAAGTCGTAGTAATCCTTAGAAAGAGAAATCATGTATTCCTCATTACCTAAACAAAAGAAATACTCAAAATGTGTTTTTCATAGAAGTTCTACTTAAACTTTCTAATTTTATTTTTCTATTTTTTTCAAAATTCGGAGTGTGTGAAATCCCAACATAAAATGGCCATAACTTGCTCATTTTAACTCGGAATTTTGCATATAAGATGTCATTTTCTACCTGCTCGAAAAGATCTATCTATTTCTAAGATTATTTTTTAACATTTAAAATCATTTTCATTCAAAAACGGGTCGGTACAGCTCTAGCACAAAAATTCCAACCTAAATTGTATTTTTTCTCAATTCTATTCCATCCAAAAATTCCATAGCAAACACATAAATATATATATAGTTTGAAAAATCCTTTTTAATATATATGTAGACTCGTATTATATGCATTATTCTAGTG
Source organism: Combretum micranthum (assembly GCA_024138025.1). Lineage (NCBI taxonomy): Eukaryota > Viridiplantae > Streptophyta > Magnoliopsida > Myrtales > Combretaceae > Combretum > Combretum micranthum. Next base: position 265,184 of record JAMXBD010001486.1, on the reverse strand, counting down.
ATGTTGTCTTAAAAATAAAATTTGTAAACCATATTTGTGAAAGATAGAGTTTAGTGAAAAGTCACTTCTTGACTTGTGATTAAATTGCTAGTTTATAAACATGTTACCCAATCATCAAGGAGATCATGATTCACTATATTTTTAAATCCCAAAGATCTCATATTTGAAAAGAATTCTATTTAATAATTTATTTTACAAGACACGGTTTTACTCGTCGATGGTATAAAACTCTAAATATTGCTCCCTATAGAAATTTTCTTAAGTTGATTCATAATTGAAACTCTAAATTCTTAGATTTTGTAAATACGAAACTCAATTATAGAAAAATCATGGTTTTATTTTTTTTTTTTTTTTGAGCTTTTGAATATTTCATCCTTATATTAAACTTCTTTTAGCTAATTATTTTCCAAAACATAAAACATTATGTGGTTGTGAAGAAAATCATTCTAAGTTGTGCATAAAAACATTTTAAGTTTTAGCTTATGAGGAAAATTAAAAGAATAGCTTATTCTAAATTCTTATTCTCATAATGAATCTTTTTCTAAATTTATAATTTTTCAATATATGGACCATTACTGGAAAAATCTTTAGTTTCTAATTATTATAACTATTAGTTGTATTTCCATAATTTCTTAAAATAAATGGATTTTACTTCTTAAAACTTAGTTCCTTAAGTTGTATACCAATTTCATTTCTAAGCGGGGTTTTAACTAGTGAGTTGATTTTAAATTTCACTTTAAAAAGTTGTTTGGTTCGTAGTGTTTGTTAAAGTATTGATGATAATCTTATAAATCAGTTCTTAAGAAAATTTTATATAACAAAGAATTACGAACATTAAGGTTTTAAATGATAATTTTATTTTGGTAGTTTGAAAGGAGAGTAAAGAATTACTTACTTAAATTTAGAAAAAGTCTTGCATAATAACAATACTAAAATCTATGATGAACTTGTCTAAAATTATTAAAAAAGCATTTTGTTGGAACAAAATTCTAAATTTTAATAGAACCTTTCCTAAGTGATAAAATTATATTTTTATGGTCATCTTAACTTATTTTCTTTATCAAAGAAAGAACTTGTCTTATTTTTATTAAGACAACAACAACATGATCATGCATGAACATGAGTTTATAATTAAGTAACATGATAAAAATAATTAATATGAAAGATAAAAGATATAGGAATGAAATAAGCACATAAATATCAAGCATTGGGAGGTCTTAGCTTGTATCAAGCTTTCCGAACTTAGACATGGGCAAATCTAAAAGAAAAAAAATGAAAAATAAGAAACTTGTTTTGACTCAATGAGGACAAGTCTAAGACTGGAAAGACTAGTCTTAATATAATAGCATGAAATAAATAAATTGCAAGAAATAAATAAATAAATTGCATGAGTATAAATAAATGTTATGTTAGTGAGCTTATATGCTCTAAGAAATATATATATATATATTATATTTAATAACATATAGAAGTTAGATTGAAAGCATGAATAATATAACATAACAATACAATAAAAATTTGCATGAATAAGAATAAAACATGAATGTATTGTTGCTTCCTCAATACTATGGTTTTAGGAAATATACACTATGGTCTTAGGAAACACACACTATGATCGTGTAATATTGCATGACATGAAGAAGAAATATTAGGAATTTTTACCTAAGGTTTATGTGGAGAGGGAGGAAGAAGGATTTTGTTGTTGGTTGTATGGAGATAGTAATGGGATGGAAAGAAAAGAGAGTATTAGGAAGAGAATTTTAAAGAAAGAATTTGATAGAGTTTTGGTATGTTTATGGAGTGTGTGGAAGCAATGGAGAGAGAGGGGGTATTTATAAAGATTTGTGGAGGGAATTGTGGAGTAATTTTTTAGTGATTTAAATAAAAAAAATAAAACAAAATTGAGGGAGAGGGAGAGGGATGTGCGCCGGCCATCAAGGAGAGGAGAGAGGGAGTGTTTTAATTTTTGTATTTTTTTTTTGTTGATTAAATATAGTAATAAGTAAGGTAAATGTGAAATAAAGTTATGGGAAAGGAAAAAAGTAAAGGTTATAGGTTGTAGTATTTGTGAGAGTGGGTGTAAGAAAAAGTAGAGAGAAAAGAATAGTGTAGAATAGTAATAAATGGTGTAATGTAAAGTAGATATGACTAATATAGTACCTATAGTAAGAAAATACGCGTGTAATTGCGATATCTGCTATTTTTACTTATCGAAAAATTATAAAACTGATATTTTTGAAAACCTTATATTTTTATGAGTCTAACAGTATATTCGGAATATTTTTACTATTTCGGACTCTGGGACACGTTTTTCAAGAACTGTGTCCGATCTAGTTCGAAACGAGTTGCGATTTTACTAATCTGATATTTTTACGCTTCCTTAAATAATTACGCATTATTCTATATTCTAAACTCCTGCTTACTCTTACCAAGTTGCTTAATCGGGATTGCCGGACTTAAGCTATTACGTCTAACTAAGGTTTTGTTGACCTTTAGAGTTTCGATTGACTTCTAATTTAGGGTTTTAGGCTAAACCAATTCCAAAAATTTGGGGGTTACACATACCCCGCTATTGTCTTCAAGTCATATAAATACATTTCTTAGAAATTTCCAAAACACTAACATAGCATACATTACATATAAGGAATCTTACAAAGTAACTTTATCCTATGTTCCTACTGCCTTCGTAAAGTTTAACATCAATCCATGACTTCCTTAATTTCATAATCTTCGATTAAAGCCACGAGTATACCTGTTTCAACAAAATCTATGGGGGTTAAGTTTACAACTAGATTAGTGAGGTATTCATTTTCATTCGTACCATGATTTCAAATAAGTTCATTTAAATTTTCACACATATACTATGCATACAATGCAACAATCATGTAATTACACAGATATATATAGCTATCCAGAAACCATATATAGAACGAATATACCCCTCCATATCGAAGGTTAGAAAATTGTTGATGAAGATCAACAACCTTCTATTACTAGTCATCAGGTCCTTACCCAAAGCGTTCGATTGGCTCGACTTCAAACCTAGAGTTGCATTCCCCGAGCAATTTAGATTCTCTAGGAAGGAATATGGCCCGTGTCCTAGTACGATAACAGTCAATCCAACTCTACATGTAGGAGTAGCAGCCTTCAGAAGAGAAATATGACTCAATGGATGCCATGCGTGAATGTTTTATTTTCCTTAAGTCAAACCTTATTAAGGTTTCTTAGGGGCGATCAAACAATTTAGCAAAAATAAGCAAACATACATGTAAGTAAGCAAAATACTTAAACAAATAATTTGAAGTTACGATATTCTTAATTCTCATTTCATCACATGAGCATAGAATCATACGAATACATATCTCTGAATTCCCTATACATATCCATTTTATCTTTTCTTAGTTTTCTAGTGTCACTATTCTACAAGCACGAGCAAGTAACGAAATTAAGAGGAATAACTCACTCGTTTATTTCACAATCTTCTTAGTTGTAGTAATCCTTAGAAAAGGAAATCTCATATTCTGTGTCACCTAGACAAAAAAAAAATACTCGAGATGAGTATTTCATAGAAATTCTACTTAAAATTTCTAATTCTATTTCACTATGTTCGTCAAAATCGCGTAAAATGAAATTCCAACTTAAAATGGCCATAAGTTGCTCATTTTAACTCGGAATTTTGCATATAATATGCCGATTTTTTCTTATTCGAAAAGATCTATCTATTTCTAAGGTTATTTTCGTCATAAAAGGTTGGTTAGGTTCTGAAACCGTAGGGTATAGATTCATTATGAAAATTTGTAGTTTTCAAAACATAAATTTGCAAACTTTTCCTTATCAAAAGTACTTGTAAAAATGCAAATAGTAGTATATTGAAAAAAAAATTCTTTAAATATATATATAGACTCATATTGTATGCAAGATTCTAATGGTGTTGTCTCAATGATGTATTTCGTAAAACAATGTCTTGCGGTATTGAAGACTTATACCTTAATAATTTCTTTCCTAAGAATTTCATAATTTCTTGAATTATTATTAGTATATTCTTATTTTGTTTTCTAATTTTTTTTCTAAAATAAATTTTCTCTTAGTTTTGATCTTTTACAAATTTTACTTTTAGTGATAAAAGAATGAAGCTTTCAAGAGTTTTACTAAGTTGTTGTCAACTTATAATAATTTGAGTTATATATATTTTCTTTTAAAAAAATGATTTTGATAAACAATTCTTTTCATATTTTCATTTTCCAACTTCTTTAAAAATAAACTTTATTTCAAAACTTGGTCCTTTTAACTCTTTGACAAATTTTATTAGAAGGAAATCATGTCTTAATATTTTCTTAAGTTTTTTATAATATCTATTGTTTTTGAAACCTCTACTGTTTATATTCTTTTATTTCTTTGAAAATGAGTTTATCATTTAGAAACCTTAGCAAACTTTTATTTTTCTAAGTAAGTTTATAATTTAGTGAGTTGATTTTATCTCAACTTATAAAGCTTAGTTTAGTTATTACTTTTGGTAAAAATTCCTACAAGTAAACTTTTTGAGAAAAGTTTTTGTTTAGCAAATAATTCTTATTACTGAGTTTTAATAAACTTTATGTGACTTATCATAATAAAAGAAAATGTTTATTTTGTTAATTAACCTCCTTGAGAAAATCATCTTTATTATTATCTAAGAAAAATCTTAGTGAGTTTGAAAAGAAGGTGAAAAAGGAAAAATTTTCCTATGGATGTGATACAAAGTCTTTATTTGGTGACAAATATACATATAAGAAAGGTTATTTTCATTTCCTTTATTAAAGAAAATTCTACTTTAGATTTTTGTTGAGACAACATCATTATGGTTATGCATGTACATGAGCATGTAAAATAATAAGAATATAAGAAAAATACTATAAGCAAATAATAATAAGCAAGACAAAAAAGTATTAAGTATTGAAAACCTTAGCTTCATCAAGGCATCTTGGGACTAAGAATAGATTAGTACTAAAAAGAATAAAGAAAAGAAAGAAAAGATTGTTTTTACTTGACAATGACAAGTATAAGACTAGTCTTAAATGATATGAAATAAATAAATTATAAAGCATGAAAATAAATAAATAACAAGTGAGCTTAATGCTCTAAAGATTATATATAAATACATAAATATATTTAGTTAGATATGAATAAGAAGTTAGCATAATGACAATAATAATATGACCAAAGTATAATAACAACATAAAAATATAGAAATGGATGTTCATGAACAAGAACAATACATGAACATAGTGTAGCTTCCATAACATTAAGTTTAGGAAACTCACACCATGGTCATGTAAAGTTACATGACATGGTAGTAAAGATATGAAAATGATTTTTACCTAAATAAAAGTTGAGAGTATTATGCGTAAATGGGTTTTGTGTATGAAGAAAAGAAAAAGAAAACTTGGGAGTGTTTTGGGAGAGTATTTGAGAGGAGAATTTAAGAGAGTTTTGGTAGTGAAGAATTTTGTGGAGAGAGTTTAAGAAGTGAATTTAAGAGAGTTTTGTTATGTGTAATGAATGTGTGAAAGAAGTGGAGGGTAAGGGGGTATTTATAGTTGAAGATAAAGGGAAATTGTGTGTAATGGTATAAATTGAAAAAGAAATAAATAGAGATGAAAGGGAGGGGGAGAGTAGCACCGGTTCTAGTGGGAGAGAGGGGGAGAAATTATTTTATTTATATTTTTAAAGAAAAATAAGTAATGTGTAAGATATGATTTTTTAGAGATGTATTGGAAAAGTAAAAAGTAAGAAAATAGGTATATAGGTGGTAACAATAGGTAGTAAGAAAAAGTAGAGATAGATGAATAGTAAGATAGGACAATGAATAGTAGACTAGACAAATAAAATACCGGTACTAATAAAAATACACGTATAAAAGCGATATCTGTAATTTTAGTTACCAAAAATTCTAAAACTGATATCTTTGGCAACGTTATATTTTTATGAGTCTATTGGTATTTTTGAAATATTTTTGCCGTCCGGTGTACCAAGGCATGGTTTTCGAAAACTGATCCCATTCGGATCCGAAGGACACTAGAAATTTGTGAATCTTATATTTTTAAGCTTCTCTATATTATTGTGAACTATTATCAATAATTATTTATGTTCTATTGTTTAGAGTTTAAGAGCACGTGATTACGGATCTTAAACTCTAGGGTTTATTGTAAACTTTGTTAACTTTTAGGGTTTCGGTTTGACTCTCGGCTTGTTGATTTTATTCGTATGATCATAAAATTTTAAGGTTTTGTCCGTATTATATTTTTAGTTTAACATCTATGGTTTATTTCATTTTATTTGTGATTATTTAATATTTTTCAGTTCTCGAAGTCGTTTAACAGAGTCTAAGGTTATAGGTTGACTCAGTTTGACTTTTGATGAAATTTGAAATTTTTTATTCTAAAATTCACCGAAGGATTTAAGGTTTTAGTATTTTGTTGTCGAGCATTATTTGGATAAATCATCTTGATTTGCGTGTTAGGAATCGGATAGATGATTTGATTGGTGTACGAATGTTAAATCATTCGATTGTTGGATGTTCTATTTTGTTTTTAGGGTTCTTTTTTCTCAAGGTTTAGAATTTTCGTATTTGACCTTATTTAGATTTGGTTTTAACATGAGTTGATTTTCACGGTTTCAGTTTTTGGTTTCTGACATCTATGATTATTTCTTAAGAATTATGAAAATTTCAAGGGCTTACAACCTTCATTTAACTATATCTAGTCAAAGATAATGTCTAAAGGATCATTTGTGTCATTTAGTCAAGTTATCTAATTAATTATGCAAATCAGGATCGGTTTTGGGGGCTTAGGTTAACCAACCCTTAATGGAAATACTTTTATGGGTCTTAATTCTTGACCTTTCAAGAATTGATTCCCAAAGTTCATTAATCTTATATAGTCCTTAGAGTCATATTCCAATTGTTAAGTTTGAATTACTTTAGTTTGTGTGAAGCATTTTTGGACTCAAGTGTTTGGATGATGTAAAGTGTGAATGGGGTATTAGTACTTGCTAAATTTGTATTTTAAAGGTCTTAGAAGGTTGATTAAGGTTAAAGGAAGAGTTAAGTCAAGTTTTAGCCATACAAGTAAGAATTGGCAAAGTTATGGTAGGGCTAGAAAAGAAGCATGAGGGACATATTCCTCATGTTCTTTCAAAGAGAGAAACATGGGAGGTACACAAGGAGACGTATTCCCTCGTGGTTTTTCAGTATGGAAAGAGTTTCAAGACCAAAGAGGAACATGAAGGGATGAGGCATCTTATGTTCCAATTGCGTTTCTCTTATATTTAGGATCAAAAAGGTACACAAGCTAAAACTGATGTTGTGTTTTTCTTATGTTGTTTTGCAAAAAAAAAGGTGTTTAGGTCAAAGAAGAACAGCTAGAATACTAGTACATATATCTGTCTGTGTTCTTCTGGAAAGCTCAATTCTTCAAGTTTGAAGTCCAAGAGAAGCATAGTTAAGTACACAACTTCGTGCACTCATCATGCTCTTCTAGGATTAAGATGGTTCATGTCCATACTCTTTATTTTTGTCAAAAACATGTTTTGGAACAACTTTTAGTGAACTTAAAAGTATTAGATGGTTGTGTTTATGCCTAATTTCATCTATTTTCATCTCCCATTTTATTAAAACATGATTAATTAAAGTTGGAAGCCTTAAACATCTAGTTTGACAGCAACATTCCTTTTTACCATGGTTCCTTTGCAATTGACATAACTCCAATCCAAACATGTTTTTTCTCTTACTTTCACATTATTAACTAATCTTATCTTCTTACTACTACAAATTTTGAACATTAAGAGTTATTTCTAAGGTTTTACCATTGCTAGAATATGGTTCCATCCTACTTACAATTAGGAGGAGGCTTTAAGACTCTAAAATCACTCCGAACCTTAATATCATGAGTCCCCGAGCATATATTAACTCACCCAAGTCGGTTTTCATACTTTAAATGCTAAAATACTCACATTATAACATCTTAAAATTTCATGCTTACTTTGACACAAATTTCCTTATGGTGGTGGCTCTTTTTACTCTTCTAACACTACTTCATCCTCTCCATTTTTCTCATGTAAAAGACATCACATGAGTTAATTAGTGCGATACTTTGCTAATTCTACTTATTTAGCACTAAGAGAGGATTAGAGTTTTAGAGAGCCTTGCCTTGGTTTTAGGAGGGTTTTAAAACTAGGGGTGTTCATGGACCGGTTAACGGTCCATGACCTTATTTTTTGAACCTAACCGTAATTATCGGTTTTTAAATACCCCGATCCTTAACCGGTCCATTATAAACGGTTAATCGCCTTAACGGTTAACGTTTTTTCGGTTAATTTATTTGGTTTTCGGTTTTTAACCATTTAACGTAATGGTTTCAATAAATCAAATTGATAATTTTAAAAAACCTTTTTTTTTAAGCCTTTATCATAAATTTTTTCTTTAAATTATTATATATATTACTAGAGCTAAAAAAAAAAAGAAAATGAAATGAAGGAAAAGGGAAAAAACGAACCTTTGAATGTATCATTATCAATAAAATCAAACTAAATCAATTATCATATTAACTCCATCAATCATAAGACAATAGTATTTTAATATCGAAATTCAATGAATATTAACATAGGTAAATTATATGTATATGAAAATTATATGTATATATATAAAATAATTATTTGTATATGTAAATTATATATAATATATTTATAAATACTAAAACGGTTAACCATTAACCATCGGTTTTTTGTGGTTACAAACCGAAACCAAAACCGAAAACCGGAAAAAATAAAAACCGTAATCCTAAACCGAAACCAACGGACCGTTAACCTATTTTTTCGGATTGGTTTTACGGTTTCAGTTCGGTTTCTCGGTTTCATCGGTTTTTTTGTACACCCCTATTTAAAACGGAAAGGAGGTAGAAAAAAAAGAAAGAAATATTTATAAAGGAAAAGGAAAGGGCAAAATTAGGGTTTTAAATAAAGGGAAAATATACCTCCTTTTAAAGTTTTGCCACATGGCCAAATCCCTAGTGTCTAAATATTAGTTTTTAATAGTTTAAGGTTGTTCATTAACCTATTGGACTAACAAGGGTTTAAATATATACAATAAGTCTAATTTATTTACAATTTTGAATTTTTGATTTGCGTAAGTTCCCAGTTTGGGGTAAAATTAAGAATTTGCAATATTAAAGCTCTTAACATCATTGTTTTGATTTTTCTTATAAAAATTTCATTTAAAAATAATATTAAATATATTTCAATTTATTTTGTCATTTGAATTGTTTTTGTAATTTTTTTTTTCAAAATTTAGGTTTTTAGTTTGAGGCTAATTTGGAAATTTTGAAGAATTTAGCAATGTAAATATGTACATGAACCTAATTGAATTTCATTAACTTTATTTGATTTTAATTTCTTATTATTTGTGTCTAGATCATTTCATAAAGAATCCAAGGGCTATTCTAAACTTCAATTTTATTACCTCTCTTAACAATACATCTATAATAGCATATCTTCCTACTAATAAGCTTTGCCACATCCAAGAAGCTCTACCTCTTTTCCTAGCTCTAAGAAAATCTTCATTAGGAAAGTATATACTCTTCATAAACTTGGCCTAAAGAGCTTCTAGTTTTTGAATAATTCTCTAGGTTAATTTACCCAATAAAGACATATTAAAGGTTTGGAGACCCCTAAATCTTAAACTACCTTCTGCCTTTAATTTTGTCAACACTTCCCATTTTCTTTAATAGATTTTCTTTTCATTTATGGCATCTCTCCCACAAAAAATTTGGCAATTAAATTAGATACCTCCTTGCACCATTTTTTTTTTTTTTTTGTAAAAGAAATGCGTTCATAGTGTGCATAGGGACTGCAAATGCTATAGGTTTTAGAAGAACTTCCTTTCCACCAGTAGATAGTAATGATCCCTTACACCCTTGTATCTTTTTTGCAATCTTATCTTTAATGTTTGCCATCACATTCACAACATGCTTTTTATTAACCAATCCAAGGCAAATGAACTAAAATATATAGAGGATTATTGTAAGTTAACATGTTGGCCTAAAGTTACACAATAAGTATCCAACAGGATTTTAGTCTAGCCATATTACATTATGATGCTTTAAGAAAGAACAAGAGTTATCGGCAAAGAATAAATGAGCTAAAATGGGACTAGTAAGTTTAACCATTTTCCCTTCTATAATTCTCTCTTGGTTCGCTCTAGTAATCATTTTACATGAAGTATTAGCCATTAATTGAAAGAAGTATGGAGATACAAGATCTCTTTGTCTTATCCCCCTAGACGGTGTAAAATGATCTACCCTCATTCCATTAAACATCAAAGAATATGGCATGGATTTCACACAACATGTAAACCCCCAAATTTTTGGAATCGGTTTAGCCTAAAACCCTAAACCGGAAGTCAATCGGAACTCTAAAGGTCAACAAAACCTTAGTTAGACATGATAGCTTAAGTCCGGCAATCCCGATTAAGCAACCCGGAAAGAGTAAGTAAGAGTTTAGAATATAGAATAGTACGTAATTATCTAAGGAAACGTAAAAAGATCATATTAGTAAAACCGCAACTCGTTTCGAACCTAATCGGACATAGTTCTTGAAAAACGTTGCATGGAGCTCGGAATAGTAAAAATATTCCAAATATACCGTTAGACTCGTAAAAATATAAGGTTTTCAAAAATATCAGTTTTATAATTTTTCAGTAAGTAAAAATAGCAGATATCGCAATTATACGCGTATTTTCTTACTACCGGTACTTTATTAGTCATATCTACTTTAATTACACTATTCATTACTATTCTACTCTATTCTTTTATCTATACTTTTTCTTACACCTACTCTTACAAAAACCATAACCTATAACCTTTACTTTTTACCTTTCTCATAACTTTATTTCACATCTACCTTAATTATTACTACATTTAATCAACAAAAATTAAAACACTCCCTCTCCCTATCCTCGATGCCGGCGCACATCCCTCTCCCTCTCCCTCAATTTTGTTTTATTTTTCTTTTATTTAAATCACTCAAAAATCACTCTACAATTTCCTATAAATACCTCCCCCTCTTTCACTTCTTTCACACATTTACTACCCATAAATTTCCTACAAAAACTCTCTCAAATTCTCCTCTCAAAACTCTCTCCAAATATCCTCCCAAAACTCTCTCAAATAATTCCAAAACAACATCTACCCACAACAAAACCAAAACCACATAACACTACCAAAGTTTTCTTTAGGTAATTATTTCCTATTATTTTCTTCTTCTCATGTTATGTAACTTTACATGACCATAGTGTGAGTTTCCAAAGACTAAAAGTTATAGAAGCTACACTATGTTCATGTATTGTTTTTGTTCATGAAAATCTATTTATGTTTACATTATTATTTTTGTTCATATTATTGTTATTATATCTAAGTATTATTATCTATATATATATATATATACATATTCTTCAAAGCATATAAGCTCACTTGCAATTTATTTATTTTCATGCAATTTATTTATTTATTTATTTATTCCATTGCAATTTATTTATTTCTTGTTATTTTAAGACTAGTCTCTAGTCTTAGACTCGTCCTCACCAAGTCAAAACAAATTTTTCTTTCTTTCGTTTTTTTTTTGTTTTGGGACTAGTCTACTTCTTAGTCCCGAGAGCCTTGAAGAAGCTAAGCCTCCCAATACTTGACTTTATTATTTATGTTATTTTTATTTGCTATTATTTCTCATAAATCATGTTCATTTAAATGGTTGTAAAAAAATTCTAAGTTCTAAAAATAATTGACAAAAAGAGATTTTATCACTTAGAAATAAGTTTATGTGAAGTATAAAATCTATGGTTTAACAAAAATAAAGTCATTTATTTTCAAGTTACAAAAAGAACCCACTATAATTTTAGAAACTACTTTTACTATGAAAAGCTTTTAAATCATTTATTATCCCACTTTGTTTTTTTTCAAAAGAAAATGATTTTTGATACAAAAATGATTTCTACGAAACATAACATAGCAAAAACCTTAGGAAGCAAGAAGTAAGGATTTTTCAAGTTTAGATCTTTTCAAATAAATAGTCAAAGAAGGATTGTGTAGAACATACATAGGACCAACACATGAATTTAGACAAGAAGAAAAAAAATTATTTTTCAAAAGTCATCTAGAAAAATAATAAGTTAAAAATAAAGTAATTCTTTGAAAACGAAAGAAACAAAATATTCATTTCAAAGAATTTACAAATGAATTCTTGTAACCTATGTTTTTCTAAAACTCCAAACCGACATTATTTTACTCAAGAAACATGATTGGACAACAAACACTTGAGCATGAATAAAATATGAGCTAAGTAACTATAAAAAGAGAATTTTTCAACTATATAGATAACTAAGTATTTATCAAACAAATTTTGGATGATTGGACCAAAGTTGTTTTTTTTAGTTAGAAATTCGTGTGAATTTTGTCGCCACTGTTTTGGAGCCTATATGACGTTGTTTGTTAAAAATAGTTTTAGAAATGGGTAGATCTTTTCGAGTAGATAGAAATCGGTATATTATATGCGCGATTCCGAGTTAAAAATGACCAAGTTATGGCCATTTTAAATTGGAACTCTTCTTTATACGAACTTTAACGTTCTCATGACATTGTTTTGTCAAAATTCAAGAAAATCATCAAGAAATATCATCTTGGGTATTTTTTTTGGCTAGGTGATTCCAAGGAAGAATACCATATCCCGAAGACTATTTCGATTAAGTGGAGTATGTGAGCGACTCATCCGCTAGAGAAATCATCATCATGGCATTGTGAGTTTATTTCCTTTAAATACTATACTTGTTGTGCTTGTAATCTAGTTGCATTAAAGTTAGGAAAAGACAAATGGATATGTGTGTAAAATAATTCCTTGAAAGAATCCTAAGAATAGCGAGGCCGGAATTGATTTAAATGTTTGTTTTAGTATAACACTTGCTTTGTATGAGATTCTTTTATCACCTTAAATTTGATAATAATAATGTTACGATATCATAAATAAATGGATTCATGCATACCATGAAGTGAGTCACATTGCATTGGGTTATTATCCTTGGGTGAGAAGGATAGTAAGCTCTATCGAAAGCAATGCTTGGCAAAGTGTCCGAAAGCGATTGCTTGGCGGCGTTGAGAAAATGCTTGGTGGAAGATCCAAAAGTAAGGCTCGATTCAAGTAGACTTTGTAAGCCCCGGAAAATTTCAATAAATAATTCCAAAATGAACTTCGAAGATAAACCCTAAAAATCACTCCAAATTAAAACCGAAACTTCAACTAGTCCTAAATCACGAATGAATCCAAAAATTTTTAAATCTTGAGAAAAATAAGAATTCAACATACTTCAATTCCAAAACCACTACGTACGACAAATTCCATACATAACTCCGACTTATACTCCGACTTATTCTCCGACTTATAAAATCTAGTAATATAGAACCCAAAATCAAATTATTAAAAATGTAAATAACGACTAACTTTCGGAAATGAAACCCAATTCGAGAATTCCAAAAACATTAAAAGATATTAAATAATCATAAGAATCAAATTTAAAATAAATTTCTCAAATCAAATAAGTTGTATAAATAGAAAATATCAGTTTCCAAATTGGCAAGGATCTAACCCGGAAAAATCACCGAAAACCCAAACCAGAATACAATAGCCTAAGTCTGGCAATCTAGCGCCCCTAACCCTAGAGGCCGAGATGTAGTTTAAGTGTGTAGAATAGCTTGTAGTAATATAAGTTTGCTTAAAAAGATCAGATTGGTAAATTTTTTATCTATATCGAACCCGTTCGTATACAGACTTCGAAAAGCGTGTCCCGGGGCTCGAGATATCAAAAATATACCAATAGTACCGTTAGACTCGTAATTTCATAAGATTTCCAAATATATCAGTTATATAATTTTTCGGGTTATAAAAGTTACAGTTATAACCTTTTTATCCGTATTTTATTACTACCGATAATTGATTAGTCTTTTGCACTATTCAATTTTATTTCATTACATAATTTTATTATTCTTATAAAGCCTTATATTTTTAGATAAATATTTTATATGTTATAGAAAATTTTGTTTTTCTAAAATTTAGTTAGTTCGGGCTTTTACGGGATCAGATTCTGCTTAAGATCCGATACTAAAAATAAAATAAATTAATTTAATATTTGAAAAATATTTTTATTTTCATAAAATAATTTTTTATAATTTTTCGGGTTATAAAAATATTATTTATAGCACATATTCGCGTATTTTGATCATACCGGTAACATATTTGTTAAAATACTAAAATAATTCAAATAATTATTTAATTTTAATTATGAAAAATCTGCTACAAATATTTGGAATAAATTTTCTAATTTTATTTTATTTTCTTTTATTTTATTAAGAAAGTACTTTTACAACCCATACTTTCAAGTACACCCTACACATATCACTTCTTTTTTACTTCAATCTTTCTACACTCTATCCCATACTTCATGGCAGATTTTTCCCCTTCTTTATGGCTTCCATTTTCCTTTATTTACTCCATTTTGACTAAATTAATTATATTCCACACCTTCTTAAAGAAGCTACATTATACATTTATTACACAATTCAAATTCAAGTCAAATTTCAACAAAGTTTACTCTCTCTCCTCTCCATCTTTCACGTGCAACACACTATTTTGGCTACCTTGGTTTTTTTTTTTTTCTTTCTTTCACTCATTTATTACACACATTTTCTCTCTCTTTCATTTACACACTTTCCTCTTTACCATTCATTAACTTTTCTCTCTCATTTCCTCTCTTTCTTTCTTCATTTCCTCTTGTTCTTACATGAAAAGCAAGCTGCCCCCACTTCTAAAAATTGCTTCCACACTTCATTCTTGAAGATTTTTAAGCAAATCTTCTTCTCAAAGCATCCATAGGTGATATAGGTAAAGTATAGTGAGAGTTTCATGCATCAAATGACATTCCATTAGCTTAAAAGCTAAGGATGATGATGCCAAAAATGAAACACTCCTCTTCTCCATTATTATTATCTTGTATCATTATTATTTTCTTGTTTAAAGTTGTTATATTTTGTAGATCTAACTTTTTGTAGCTTTGATTTTTGTTTATGCCATAGATCTTGTTATTTAAGTTGTTATTTTTGTTATTTCTTATGATTTATGCATAGATCCATCATCCACATATCTATCTTAGTGATTCATGCATTTAAAACTAGTGTAGTAAACCAGATCTAGTGTTTTGAGTTAATAAAATATATTAGACTTTGTTTTATGTTCATGAAAACTTGTAATAGCATGATGATAGTAGGAAAGTTGTAGAAAACTCAAGATCTATTTCATTTTCAACAAAAATCATTTTTGAAAATTCGGATGAAAAATGAACCATATTTAGCAAAGTTATTTTTCAACTTCAAAATGTATATTTTTCATTTAAAATGAAGGGCTTAGGATATAGATAACATAAATAAAAAATTTTGATGAGTAAAGTTTAGATCTATGAGTTTATAGCTTACAATCATGGATTTCATTTATGTTTATGTTCATATTAAGTGTAGATCTTGGTTTTGAACTAAAACAAAAATTGTGAAATTCGTATTTTGGCAAGACCCCTATTTAAAAACCACTTTCCAAGTGTCAAAATGCAATTTTTACTTAAGATAATGAAGGCTTAATATATGTATATCATCAAAACTTCTTTTTACAAGAATCAAAGGTGATTTTCAAAAGTTATTTTCAAAATAAAAATCTCATTTCCGGATTTTGGTCAAGACATATTTTAAAAACATGTTTTCCAACTAAAAAATGAAGTTTTTATTCAATATATGAAAGGCTCTTAGGATAGGATATGTAAGGAATGGGTTTTTCACAAGTTTAAATAGATTTTATCAAATGATATGTCCAAAAATGAATTTTGTAAATTCGGATCCCAACCAAGACCGATTTTTAAAACCCATTTGTCAATTCCAAAACTTATGTTTTATGTGAAAAATTAAGTATATAGGTAATAGGTATCATTAAGTAATGATTTTTACAAGTTGAAATGAGTTTTGATGAGATTAATGTATAAAATAAGAAATAGAATCAAGATGGGAAATTTTGAGTTAGTAGTCAATTTGTGAAATTCGTAATTTTGGATGAAGGCCATAAGAACACCTATTAACCAAGCTCAAAATGAAAGTTTTATGTAATGAATGGAGTCCTTAAGTAATAGGTACCATAAAGTCTTAAATTTTAATGCATTAAACAAGTTTTTCCCAATTGAATCATTCAAAAAGTGGATTTTCTAAAATTCGGATTTTTGAGTAAATCATATTGGAAACCATATTTGCAAAGTGTAAAATGAAAATTTTTTGTAGAAATGAAGTCCTTAGTGATTATGTATGATTGAGCCCTAATTTTCTAAATATCAAATGATTTTTATTTGAAGGAATCACTCAAAAACTAATTTCTATAAAATTCGGATTTTGGAATCAACCCTACTTGAAAACATGTTTACAAAGTGTAAAATGGAAATTTTTATGTAGAAATGAGGGTCATAAGTAATAGATATAATGAAGACTCAATTTTAACAAAAATAATTATATCTTCTTAAGTAATAAATCTAAAACAAATGGAAATGATCAAAGTTAGAAAACTAGATTTTTCATAAGTAGTTTTTATTATGGTCTTGCAAAATAAAAGGATATAAAATTCTCTTTTAGCAAAAATCATCAAGATCATGCATACATTAAGCTCATCTCATGTCATTCATGTTAGGAAATCATTCATATTGCATGTATAATTGATTTGTCAAGTAGAAACATTACAAGCATTTACAAAACTATTTTTCGAAAATTGAAATTGTTACTGCCCAAATCTGATCCGACCTTTTTGAAGCTTCAAAGTTTTCAAAACTTTAATATAATATTAGAAATAGATAGATCTTTCAAAGTAGATTGAAATCGATATATAATTTGCAAGATTCCGAGTTAAAATGACTAAGTTATGGCGGTTTTAAGTTGAAATTCCCGCTTAGGACGAGAATTACGAATTTGATTGTTTGTATAAAATTGTTTGGATTAGTTTGAGTTGAAATACTTATTATAGTATTCTTCCTTTTTCCAGCTGTTGTTCCCCTCCCAAGGGCAAGTTCTTACGCGTTACTCACCCGTCCGCTAGTGGAAACACCACTTCCCGTCCAACTTGCATGTGTTCATCACTGTAGGAATTGGATTCAAGCTTTCCCCAGCCCCTTCTCAACAATAGACTCCTGACGTATATGAAGGAGTGCGGTTCGTTCGATAAATTCCTACCTCTCTATCTATCTCTGAGATGTTTGGAATTTTCAAAACTCCATGGACATGCAGAAGAGAAATGCTATCCCCACTCGGACCAAGACAGAACTTTTACTTGTTCAAATAACAATTAAGGTAAAGCAGGGTCAGGAACAACGAATCTCTTTATGATAAACAGATCCATTTTACAAGTTGGTTATTACGGGTAGTTCCTACAAAGGATCGGACGAATGACGTATACAATACTTGAATTCTCGGTGTAGATGCTACATAGTTGGTTCTCATCCTTCAGAGACTACGAGTGTAATAGGAGCATCCGTCGACAAAAGGATCACCCTAAGATGATCATCTCAAACGAAAGAAGACTTCCATCTCCAAGTTTAACTCAGATGTAGCTCGCCTCTTTTTGGGCGTAAAGCAATGTCAAACCAAAATACCCAACAAGCATTAGCTCTCCCTGAAAAGGAGGTGATCCAGTCGCACCTTCCAGTACGGCTACCTTGTTACGACTTCACTCCAGTCACTAGCCCTACCTTTGGCACCCCCCTCCTTGTGGTTAAGGTAACGACTTCGGGCATGGCCAGCTCCCATAGTACGATGGGCGGTATGTACAAGGCCCGGGAACGAATTCACCACAGTATGCCTGATCGGCGATTAGGTGATCCCGAAATCGATGATTCCCTACCATCGGATTACTTTTACTAAAAGACTGGTGATCTAATGGCTGAGTGAGTCTTCTTCTTATTTTGTTACCTTGTTTGTGCTTGTAGCTAGTCGCATTAGAAGTATAGGAACAAGATAAAAATCGATATGAATGGGGATGGGATATATGATGAGACTGTGATGAATGTATGCCAAAGAATACTAAAGCATATCGAAACCATGATTTGATTGAATAACTGCACTGTTCATAGTATTTCTGTTATGTGTATGATATTGGTTGGTCACTCTAAAGAATGTATGAATATTTTGACCTAAGCAAAAATTTAAATTGGTCACGCATTAAATCGGACATATTGCATTTGGTAGCATGCTACTCCTACGCAGGTCGATCGGTATGGTTCGATGACTCGTTGGGATAACGAAGTCGGTATCAGAGCTCATTCATGGGAACTAAGGCGCATCGGGGATGCATTCCATGTGTGAGCCTAGCCGAGGGCTTAGGTACTAGCAACGGTCGTGTAGAATTCAATACCATCCCTAACCCAAGATATGGAGGGCGTAAATCCGTTCTGTGTGTGGGTTCCGGATACCCATACATAATTGTTTGCTCATGTGTTTGTTCATGCATAGCATATGGTTGATTATAACTTGCTTGTCATGGTATGGAACTAAGGGAATTCTCACTAAGCTAGTGTAGCTGATACCCCTATAGATGTTTGAATAAACAAGTTATTTCAAGAATGTTAAGTGGGGACCGAGATGGTTAGAGCCGAGAATGATTTTGGAATTTCGGCAAGAAATGAGAATGCTTGAAGTTATCAGCTAGATTTTTTAAGTTTTGCCTTGTAATAGTTTATGTAGGAAAGTCTATGGATGAATGTAATTGAAGTTTAATTATTTGTATTTTGAAGTATAGTGATTCGTATATGAAGCGCAGTGATTTATATCTGAAGTATGGTAAATTGTATTTCCTTTACATTGTTACTCAAGTGTATCAATATAAAATGTATCTCTCCAATATGTCTCGTCTATGTGTTAAACGCCTAGTATATAATATGGAAGCCTTCACATGACTGAGGCGGTCATTCCTAGGCTTTAATATTGTGTACGGCGGACTGCCACGTTTAGGATACCTTTCGAGACGTAACAGACTTCATATGCTTGGCGATATTGGTCGGAAGCATAAATCTTTTTACTAAAACTACTTGTTTGAGGTTATGTATCACCAAACCCCGAATGGAGGGGCGTAAATCCATTCAACATATAGTTCCCAAAAAACTATATGCTTTGTTTGCCCATGTGTATATTATTAAAACAACTTGTTTGAATTTTTGTTACAAGAAGTTATTTATGGAAATAGTTCTCACTAAGCCTGTTAGCTTATACCCCCATAGATATCTTTTACAGTTCCCTTATCTGTGGCTGAGGCCACGAGGACCCTGCAGTCAGGTATTTCCTTTTGAATAAGAAATTCTTAGATGAAGTTTAGTTTTGGATAAGATGTACAAATATTCTTGTAATAGATTAATGAAAAAGGGAAATGTCCCTAAGTTTGTAAGATTCATTATTATAAGAAAATAAATATTATGAATCCTCTTTTCTTAATATGTTATTATATCTTCTTAAGCTTCATAATTCCATGTATGGTCCTCTAAATTTGTGAGAGCACGCCTTACACTTAATATCAAAGCTTTTAGGAGTGGCTAAGGTTGTCATACTTAAGCTTTAATATTGAGTGTGGCGGACTGTTACGTTTAAGGTACCCCTTGGGGCGTGACACAACACATAATCCATTCAAGCCATTTATGAGAGAAACCATTCTTAACATAACTAATTCCAAAAAATTCCATTCAATTATGTCATAAGCTTTAGCCATATCTAATTTTAAAGCACAAAAAGCTTGTTTTGATGTCTTATGTACTTTTAAGAAGTGAAAAATCTCATGGGCCATTATTACATTATCATGGATTAGCCGACCGAGAATGAATGTTCTTTGAAAGGTGATTATGATTTTGTCCAAAATGGGTTGTAGCCTATCTGAAAGAACTTTAGATATGGGTTTATAGGCAAAATTACTTAGATTAATGGGATGAAATTGACTGACTTGTTCAGGATGATGGACTTTTGGGATAAGAACAATATCAATGGAGTTAAAGTTGTGAGGAAGTGTACCTAATTGCATGAAGTGTCCAATAGATTTTATGATGAAAGCTTTCATGGTTGTCCAGTGCTTCTAATAGAAGAGTCCATAGAAACCATCAAGACTGGAAGCTTTTAAATGACCAAGTTTAAATATTATAGTTTTGACTTCCTTATAATGCACCTTTATAACAAGTCATTAATTCATTTTAGGTGTAATCACCCCCTCAATATTATTTACCATAATATCATCCACTCTAATATTTCTAACACAGAACAAATTCTTATAATACTCCATAAATTTATATTCAATTTCTTTTTTCATTTTCCACCCAATGCTAGGACCTTTTTAACATGAGTTACCTTATTTTTTCTTCTTCTCCATTGAATACATTGATGGAAAATCTTTGCATTTTTGTCTCCTTCACGTAGCTAGGTATTTCTTGATCTATGCTACTAATATAATTCCTCTTATGATTAATAGAAATCAATTTGCTTTTTAAGAGCTAATTCTTCCTCAAAATCATAAGTCTTTGCTAGTTATACTTGGATTGCAAATAGTTGCTTGTGTAGTTCTTCAAGTATTTGAACATTATTTGTAACACTTGTCTTGCTCCATTTACAAAAAGCAGAATGACATGCATCTATTTTCCTCATGGGACCATTTATATTAGGCTAGGTAGAGTTAGACCTCCAGCAATGCTCAAACACTTTGGTATAACCTGTTAAGTTATTCTTGATTTGTTCAAATATAAAAATCTTTGATTTACTTCTCTTTGTCTTAGAAATTCAACTACGATTTAAAAAATCGTCACTCCCATACGCACATTGTCACGCCCCAAAGGATACTTTAAACGTGACAGTCCTCCACGCTCAATATTAAGGCTTAAGTATGACATCCTTAATCGTCCCAAAAGCCTCAATATCAAGTGGAAGACATACATTCAAGATCATATAGGACCAAACTTTGAAACAAGCAATCTAAGAAGATATATAAATAGCAATCAAGAATACAAATCATAACAGTTCAACTTAATCAAAATATATAGAGTTTTACAAATATTAAAGGGGGCATAACCCCATCGGGCATAACCCCATCAAAACAACTTAGTCCATCTATCTCTCCAAAATAAATATATTAGAGATTTACTTAGAAGTTTATGCCTATATTTAGATCTTGACTTCTATCCAAAGCTCTTGATTCAAAGGGATATTACCTGGGTAAATTAACCCCTAGGCTTCAGCCAAAGGTATGTATACTGTAAAAGATATCTAAGAGGGTATAAGCTTATATGCTTAGCAAGAATCATTTTCACAATAAGTACTTACATAACCAAATATCAAATAAGTTAATTAAGACAATCATATGAAATGCAACAATCACGTGAGCAAACAATACACAAGACTTATCGAGGAATCATGTGTTGAATAGATTTACGTCCTCCATTCGGGTTAGGTGTTCCAGGCCATATAGACCACTATTCACAAATAAGGTTTTTGTAGTTTATGCAAGCCACTACTAGCAGCCAAAATGTAGTTCATTCAAGTGTCTACTCATTATTAAATTAATTCGAGCAACCATTCATCATTATGTAGAGTTTCAAGCTCCACGGACCTCACTACTATGCCCTTATCCCACCAAGCGTATAATAATGAATGCAATGTGACTCACTACGTGATATGCATGAATCAATTTAATTAAGTACTCATGGCATAATATTAAATATTTTAAGGGTGATCATAGGATTCGTAGACACATCATTTCTATACTAAATCAAATATTGATTATAGACAATTCCTGCCTCGATATACTTAACATAAATTCACCCATATATAAAAGCATGCACTTTCCCATTTTATCTTTTCATAATTCTAGTGCCACTATTCTATAAGCAAAAACATAAGTACAAGAATATAGGAAATAAACTCACTCAGCCATCGTGCAGACTCTAGTCGTAGTAGTCTTCGGGGTATGGGAACTCGGTCTTCACGTCACCTAAATAAAAGAAATACCCAAAATGAGTATTTCATGTAAGTTTTATTTAAACTTGCTAATTCTATTTCACTAAGTTCATCAAAAATCATATAGAATGAAATTACAACTTAAATTGGTCATATCTTACTCATTTTAACTCAGAATTTTCGCATATTATATATCATTTTCTACCTACCTGAAAAGACCTATCCATTCCTAAGGTTATTTTTGTCATAAAAGTCATTTGGGTCACGGAACAATTTGGTACAAAATAGTCACAAATTTTCTCAGCTCTCAAAATAAAATTTTCCAAACTTTTCTTCATCCAAAATTCCTTAGATAAACACGTAGATATTTATATGGTTGAAAAATCCTTTGAATATATATATATATATATATATAGTCGTATTGTATGCATGACTCTAGTGGTGCTATCTCAACAATGATTTTTCATAAAACAACTTGTCTTAAGAGTTCAAAAGATTGATATTTTAAAAGTCCTCTTTAATTCGTTAGGAAGAAAGCTTAAAAATTCTTAAGTTATCATGAGTAAGTGTTGTCTTATTATAATTTCATTCTACTTTCCTAGGTTGTTGATAAATTTTATATCTTTCAGTTGGTTTATAAACTAATGAGTTTTTATCTTCACTTGAAAAATTGTCTAGTTGTTGGCTTTTATTATGAAGTTGGTAAAAATCTTACAAATAAGTTTTTAAGAAAAATTTGCATAACAAAAAATTATCAACATTAAGGTTTTAATAAATTTCATGTTACTATTTTGAAAAGAGAGTGTTTATCTGCTTAGTTAATTCCTTAAGAAAACCTTTGTCACTAATACTTTGAAAATTCATGATGAGCTTGTCTAAGTTTTTAAAAAGAATTTATTTAAAAACAATATTTAGGTCTTTTGATGGAAAAATCTTTGCTAAGTAACAAAATTTATTTTAGAAAGAGTTTAATCTTATTTTCTTTATTAAAAAAAGAACCTTTTTCATTTTTATTAAGACAACAACAACTTGGTTATGCGTGAATATGGTTATGTGGTCATGATAAAAATAAGAATAACATATAAGAAGATAGAAAGAGATATAAGAAGCAAATAAGCATAATAGTCAGGTCAAGTATTGGGAGACTTAGCTTCATTAAGGCTTCCCAGAACAAAAAATAGACTAGTTCTAAAAAGAAAAGAAAAGAAAAAGCATAATAATGAGAGCAATAGTAAGAGCATTAATAAGATGTTAGGTTAATGAGCACTTAGGCTCTAAGAAATATAAATATACATATAATAACATAACAATATAAAACAATTTTGTGCATGAGCAGGAGCAAAACATGAACATAGTGTTGCTTCCATAAAACCATAGGTTTAGAAAACATACATCATGGTCACGTTAAGTTACATGACATGAAGATAATTATAGGAGTTTTTTTACCTGAAGAATATTGGTGGTTGAAGAAGAAGAGAGGGACCTGTAGTGATATGCAAAAGATAGTTTTATGGAGAGAAAAGAGAATTAGAAAGAAATTGTTGAAGAGGAATTTTGGGAGAATTTTGATAGGGAAATGAAGTATGTGAAAGAAATGGAGGGAAATGAGGTATTTATAGGTATTTGTAGAGGGAAATTATATGTAATCAAATAAAATAAAATAAAAAATAGATAGTAAGAGAAGGGGGGGGGGGGAAGCTTGACCTAGCATGAAGAGGGGGAAGAAAAATTTTTTTTTATGTATTTTGTAGAGAAAAACAATTAAGATGTGAGATATGAAAAATATAAAGTGGTATTGGAAATGAAAAATATAAGAAATAGGTATATAGGTTGTAAAAGTAGGTAGTAAAAAAAAAAATAGAGATAGGTGAATAGTAATAAATAGTGTAGTATAGTAACATGAATAATAGACAAGACAATATAAAATTGATAGTAAAGAAAATACACGTAAACGAGCTATATCTGATATTTTTAGTTACCAAAAAAATTCTAAAACTGATATTTTTGTAATATTTATATTATCATGAGTCTAATGGTGTCATCGGAATGTTTTTACTATTCTACATGTCTAGAACCTGGTTTTGAGATATGATCCCGTTCGGGTCCGAAACGAACTAATTTTCAACGAATATGATCTTTTTAGGCTTTTCTACATTATTATGAACCATAATTGTCACGCCCCAAATGGTACCTAAACGTGACAGTCTACTATTCTCAATATTAAAGCTTAAGTATGACTACCTCGGTCATCCCATAAGCTTCGATACCAGGTGTAAGGAGTACGTTCACGATCATAGAGGACCAACTTTGAAACAAGTTGTTTAAGAAGACATCATATAGCAATTTAAGAATGCAAATCATAACATAATAACTTGAAATAAGGAAACATATATAAAGGTCTTACAAACATCAATGGGGCATTCCTCCGCTAAAAGATATTGTTCATCATAGTCTGGAGAAGCCAAATCAAAGTAATTACAAGGAGATTTACTTAAAAGTCTAAGTCTACATCTAGGTTTTAACTTCTTCTAAAAACTCCTTAAGATAAAAGGTAGTACCTAAGAGAAATACTCCCGGGGCTTCAACCATCAATGAGGAAACTGCAAGAGATATCTATAAGGGGGTAAGCTTCTTCACTTAATGAGAAATAAATCCAAATAAAGTACTCAACAATCAATAATCAACCAAGTTATTTAGTCAAGCATATGAAATGCAAGCAATCACGTGAGCAAACAATACATACGATTTTTCGAGAATCATATGTTTGAATGGATTTACCCCTCCATTCGGTGGTTAGGTGTTTCGGGCAACGAAACCTTAGTTCGCAAATAATATATTTTGTAGTTTTGTACAGATTCCTACTAATCACTAAAATGTACCCACTCACCATTTAATTTCAGACAATTAAAGTCATAGATTATGATTCCGAGTCCTTAGCCTCATTTGTAAGTCCTCATTTTCTTCGTAATCTGAATTCGATTTCGGAAATTTGAACCGGGAACTAAAACCTTAAACAAAAAAAAAAACCTCTAAACCAGTTTGACCTGGAAACCCTATGTCTAAAAATCCCGAGAACGAAATCCCGAAACAATAGAAATGAGTTTAACTCCAGAATATAGCCCTAAATAATTTATCAAAACATAAAAGTTCAGAATTCTGAGCAATTCATTCATTTCAGACCCAATCGGGATCTGTTCTCGAAAGCTGGTCTCCGGACTCGAAAATAGAAAAATAATATATAGGACTCATTAGAACCAAAAATTAATAAGGAATTCAAAAATATAATTACAATAATTTTTTGGGTTATAAAAATTACAGTTATAGCCCTTTTATCGTATTTTCATTTCTACCGGTAATTTAGCGTCTAATCAGCGCTTGATTTCTTTTACACTATTCATCAAGTACAATCATCCATACCCTATTCTTACATTCTCACATCATCTTCCTTACATTTTCTTTTCCATACAACTTTTACTACTTAAATCACTCATTAAATTTAAATTTTATTACACACAAAACAAATCAATACACTTCCCTCTCTCTTCTCTCTCTCAAACCGGCATGAATCCCCCCATATGCCCATAATTTGTTTTATTTTTCTACTATTAAATAACCACATGAAAAACCTAATTATTTTCCTATATAATCTCTCTTTCACCTTTTACTTTTTCACTTTCTCTCATTTCTCACAAATCAAACTTTGGAAAAACAAATTTTCTCTCCCCCTCCTCCCTCTTTACCATGAGCTTTCTTTACACACACACACATACACACAAATTTTTTTTTCTTTTTCAAGTTTTCTTCTCCAAACACTAAATAGGTAATAAATCTTGACCGTACCATAATAAAAACATGTAATGGCAAGATCATACATGTGTGGTTCTACCAAAACTCCCCATGAGCTTTATGCTAGGGATGTGAAAACACTAAAATATGATATTCTTGCCATCACAATGTGTAGATCTTGTTATTAAAGTTGATTTACTAGTATTTTGCTATATTATTGTTATATGTTGTTCTTATAGAAATTTTGTGCATATATTCTCATTATTACTCTCATCTGCATATTGTTTAGGTTGCATTTACATCTATAACATGAGTAGTATAGTAAATCTATTTGTTTAGAGTACTTAAAATGACATAGTTACTTATTTTACATGCATGAAAGATTTGCAATATGATAGTCTTAACGAAGGTTTGCTAAAACTCAAGATCTATTTTGTTTCTATCAAAAAGTGATTTTTAAAAATTCGGTCTTGAGAAAGAACCATTTAGAAAACCTATTTTCCAACTCCAAAATAAAGATCTTACATGAAAAATGAAGGGCTTAAGTGATAGATATCATAAAAGGAGTGATTTTTATAAGTTGATCTTAGTTTTACTAAGAGAAATTTTCAAAACAAGAAAAGGATTATAAAAGTTAAGTTAGATCTATGTTTCAACACCAACAAAAAACTTAAAATTCATAACTATGATGCAATGCCAAGAAAACATCTATTTTCCAACCCTAAAACAAGAGTTTTATTAAAGAAATTGAAGCTTTAGGGAGTAAGTTTGATTAGGACTTAATTTTAAAAAGATTAAATTTGAGTTTTTTTTCAAGAAATAATCTCAAAAAAAATTCCTAAAATTCGGATCTAAGAATGATCCCCATTTAAACACCTATTTCCAAATATCAAAATAAGGATTTTAATAGAAAAATAGAAGCCTTAGGAAATAGATGTAATAAAGACTTGATTTTTATAAGAGTAAATGTGTTTTATCAAAGTATAAACCTAAAACAAAGGAAATGTTTCCAAACTAGGATCAAACAATATTTTCATTTCCTAAAATTGTGTAGAATTCGTCACTAGGCAAAACACAGATTTAAACATCTATTTTCCAACCTTTAAATGGAGAATTTTATTAAGATAATGAAGGTATTAGGTATATAAGTCATCAAGGTTTTATCTTAGTAAAAATTATAGATGATATTCAAAGAGATAAAGCTAGTTTTCTCAAACAAGTGCCCTTGACATTGTTGCAAAGTAAAAGTTTTCCAAAAATTCTATTTAAACAAAGATCATTAAGGAAATACATATAGATAGCTCATATCATGTCATTTATGATAATAACTTGTAGATGATGTATGCACATATAATATACTTAGTAGAAATAATGCAAATTTCACAAAACAATTTCGGAAATACAAGTTTTAGCGACTGATCAGATCTGATCCGAGCATTTCGAGACCTAAACGTTTTCAAAACTTAAGAATTACATCACAAATAGATAGATCTTTCAAAGTAGATAGAAACTGATAGTTTAATTGCAAAATTCCGAGTTAAAATGACCAAATTATGGCCATTTTAAGTTGGAATTTTCATTTACCACGGAAATTATGAACTCAAGAGTTTTATTTAATAAGTTGGAATTAGTTATGGTATGAAATACTCATTTTTGGGTATTATTTCGTTTGGGCGATTTTGAATTGGGGGAAAATTCTTGTTTCGAGATCGCTACCATTAGAGACCGGTGTCCATGTCATGCCCCGGATGGTACCCTAAACATGGCAATTCGCCGCACGTAATATTAAAGCTAATGAATAATAACCTTAGTTACGTAGGAGCTTCGATATCATGTGTAAGGCGTACTTCCAAGATAGTAGGAGACTCAAAGGGGTATTACGTTTAAATAGATAATAAAAGAATGTAAGAGCTTATATAGATAAACATGTAATATTCATTAGGATAAAAATTCTCTTACAACTTCTTAGGGGCATTCCCCCGCACTTAAAGTCTTGTTATTCTAAGCCATCTTAATATTATACATGAATATAACATAAGTCTACTATAGAGATTTTTCTTAGAAGTCTACATCCAAAATTAAATATATAAACTTCTTTCCAAAAACTCCTAGTAGCTTTGGCTCATACCTGACAAAAAGGGCTCCTTGGTGCCAACCACAAGAAATCATACTGTAACAAAAAGCTATAGGGGTATAAGCAAAATGTAAAGACTCGACATGCTCAATTCTTAAATCAAGCACACCAAGTCCCCAACCACGTATAACTCTTACGAATTATACATAAGGTTGTCTTAAAAGAAGGTGTTTATGTTGAACATTGCTATTTAATTTTAGATTGTGAAATCGTTTAGTTAGATTCTGGCAACAACTGGATTTAGCAGTGGAAAAATAAACTTTAATAAAAACGTTTCTACATGAAAGCATTTCAAACTTCCACTATTAAAAGTGGAAAAACTTTCACTTTGATAAATATTTACAAAAGCTTATTTACAAAAACATGGGCACTAACAAGCCCTTAAATGAAAATACAAATTTATAATTGAATCCAATCTTTATAGAACAAAACAAAGAAGAAATAAAATAATCAACTACATCCACGCTCCTACTCACTTCACTCATCCACAAATTCTCTCCGAATCATTACAAGCACCCAAAAATCGAGTTAAGCATCACCAATAGCAACAACATCATCATATCATCGTCTCATCATCATCATCAACAACAATAATACCTGTAAAAAGAATAACAACAACAATAATGAACCGGAGCCCAGTACACAGTAATACAATCACACACGGAGTGGCACATGAGCTTAACTAAATATAATGTATCAATCCACAAGATATTATGGAGCACTCACACTCCGGAATAAGCCAATGGGAATCTGGGGATCCTGAGTAACGCTCACGACGCTTAGGGGGTTGATATAAGTAGCTCGAATACTTATATCTTCTAGATAACGTTACACTGAAAAGAAACAGTAATCTCATCCAGGGCTTATAGCCATTACCCAACTCTACTTAAACTCAGTCCATAACATGAATCTAGTTCACATGCTCCCATAAACGTTGAACTAAACTATGATACTTCTTTCCAAGTTTAAGTAAATGTTGCATTGTTACTATATTCCCTTCAATTACCCGCCCAGCCATGTCATTTCATCATGGCAAGTGGCCTAAGCGCCTATTATAACATTGTCATTGCATCATGACAAGTTGTTGCTCCTCGGACGAGATTCAACGACTTAAAGCACAATCAAGACTCATCAATTATTAAGCCGAGTTTAAGTCTTAATTAGTTTAGAATGCCTATCCTAACATTCAACACGCAAGTTACTGCGTACCTTTAAATAAAATCCCCAAATAGAGCCTTAGAAGGTTGATCAAAGCCAATCTAAAAGAATCAGAACCAAAACCAAAACCAAACATCTGTTTCAAGAAATTGAACTCACATAAGAACTTAAGCTAGTACTCATTCATATTAAATATAAACCATATCACAACCTATTATTCACATATCAATATATATATACAAAACAACATATATATATATACATATAACAACACGTTACTCCCATAACAATATATATATACATACAAAACAACATATTCCTCATGTTATTCAAAGATCATCCTAATTCATTCATCTAAGCTAATTAATAGCTAATAACCCATTTTAGCTTAACATTAGCCAAATTGGTTAAATTTAGTCATTTGATTCATTTACTAAGTCAAGTTGATTAAACTTAGACAATCTAATTCATTATAGCTTAGTAAAGTTCATCAAGCCAAGTTGGACTTGGATTAATTACTAATTCATTATATATCTAAGATCGAGTCACTTAATCCCAAGTTAGCTTAAACCTAGCCAAATTCATTATAGTTAAACAATCTAATCCATTTTAGTTCATTCAAGTTCATTTAGCCAAGTTGAACCTAGGTTTGTTAACTAAGTTCATTTTATAACTAACTTCTAGATTTAATCTAATTGTTTGTTAAATCTATAAATCTACTTAACCCATGTTTAATTACATGAATTAATTCACTTAACACATCAAATATCACTCATCTATCTCATTTTAGTTCAAAAAGATCCATTTCTTAAGCAAAAACACATTTAACAAACAAAAACAAGTTTTTGACTTTGTTTGAAAAATACAATGGCTGGAAAGAACTAAAATTTAAACATCATAATTTTCGAATTTGTAAAAACTCAAAACACAAAAATTTTGGATTTCTTTTAATATTTCCAACGCAACTTGAATCACCTCAATCGGAGGTTGTATGAAAAAGTTATGACTAATTTACAAAACAATATCGCATCAGGGAAGAAATCCGAGAGCGCAATGCCCTTGCAAACGGGGCCATTTGGAGACCGTTTGCACTCAGAGAAAATGAAATTTTTTATCCGAGAGAGCAACCCTTGCAAACGGGGCCTTTTCCGAGGCCGTTTGCTCCAAACACCCCCCTCCCCCCCCAAATGGGGCCGTTTGCTCCAAACACCTCCCCAAACGGGGCCGTTTGCACTACCGTTTGATAGTTTTGCGAAATTCCTTGTTTCAAACACAAATTTTACTAAATTTTTACACTTCAAACCTTCTCCAAAACACTTTACAACCATCATACTACACCCTACATCCATTCTAACATCCTCAAACATGCATAAACTTCACATTCACCACATCAAACATCTCAAACTTCATCAACCTCCATAACCACTATTCATCATCTTCTTCCTCCTTCAAAACCCAACTTCCATCAACCATGAAAGCAACAAATACATATATAAACAACAATCCCAACTCATTTCAACATCAATTCATCAATTAAACAAGTAAACAACAAATAAAACAAATATGAATTGAATTAGAAAACTTAGCTTTTGGTTAAATCATGCAACTTCTTGTACTTCTAGCTTTGATTTCCTTCTTCTATTCTCATATTCTACTTGATTCCTCTTTTTCTCTTATTGAGTTTGAGATTTATGTGTTGAATTTGGAGAAAGAAAGAAAGAAAGAAATAAAGAAAGAAAGAAGAAGAAGAAGAAGAAGAAAGAAATGTAGATAATGAAAAGGGAAAGGAAAAAGGCAGCTGAAAAATGAAAAATAAATAAAGGGAAAGGATAAATATAAGGTTTTTCAAAATAGATATAGTTTAGAACTATCAGATCTATCTATAGTTCCAGAAGTATTAAAAGTTTGTTTCGGAACCAATATGTGAAATTAAGAACTTGAAATATGAACTTAATTGAGAATTTATTTTAGATAAAAGATATTTAATTTGAGTTCGGGTTTAAGAACTGATATTTTAAGATAAGCAAATGAACTCAAATTTTATTGAGATTTAGGAATTAGTGTTTAGGCTAAGAATCAAGGATTTAGGAATCCTCTAAACATTTTTAGAACATGTTTAGAGATTTTAGGAATTTCAAATCTCAAAACCAACTTAATTATTAGCTATTTAAATTAAGCCAACTTGTCTAATTAAATCCTATAATATTTGATTTATTTAATCTATCTAAACTCAATTTCTAATCTTGGTGAAGATTTGGGGTATTTCACAAAACTAGCTTAGCGAGATAACTCCCATCTACAAAACATTTCCATAAAACACACAAGTATTTAGACAATCATATGAGAATGCATCAATTACATGAGGAAACCATGTGTAGCATGGATTTTACGCCCTCCATGTCGGGGGTTGGGTGGTTGTCATACCCCAAAGAGTACCCTACACGTGACAGTCCGCCACACTCAATATTTAAACTCAGGTAAGGCAATCTTAGTCGTCCCATGAGTTTGAACATCAGGTGTAAGGCTCACTCTCAACATACAGAGACCATGCTTTGCTTCGTATTAGTTTAAGGAGGCATACATAGCAACAAGAATGTAAATCATAACCATCTCATATAGAACTATTCTATTACATGAACTAGGGGGCATACCGCCGTTAACCACGTTAAGAGTTCTTAGGCTCACAATTCTTCTCATATCATCCTTCAAATACTAATTTAAGAAACATGATTAACGGTCCGTTTCTACTTTTAGGCCCCGGCCTCATCGAAAGCTCCTTAATGTCTAAGAGCTGTACCTGATGTCCGTGGCTCCTCGGCAATAACTATAAGTATTTATACTGCAACAGGAAACTATCGGGGTATAAGCTACACTAGCTTAGTGAGTGAATACTTCCATATCACAATTAAGACAAATCATTCAAGCAAGTGATTATTCAATCAAGTAAAATGCATCAAACAAGTGAATTTAGCAAACATATGACTAGCCAGAAATCATATGTGGATGGACTTGCGCCCTCCATCCCGGGTTAGCAGATTAACAAATCCTGCGGTACGACGCCGTTTAAGCTCACGGTCAACTAAACAATTATTCGTTTTATGGATCACGATTAACCAACATATTCGTTTTATGGATCACGATTAACCGACATATTCGTTTTATGGATCACGAAAAACTAACAAATGCTAATGCTCCATTCTCATCGTGATATGAATGAGTTTAAATTATAATTGAAGTCTAATACTCGATTAATCCAATTCTTTTAGGTGGCCAAGCATATTCGCAGACAATCAATTCTAGATCCTCTCTATACAAACAATAACTTATCACCCGGCTTCGATATTCTTTAATTTCACTTCACATAACAAAAGCAGACAATATAATTCCCAAATACCCCATCATGCACATTCATTTTTATCTTTGCCTAAGCAACTAATGCAACTATCGTTACAATCACAAGCAATAATTGAAATCGGAAGTGATACTCACTCGGTCATGGTATGTCAATCTCTTAGTAATAGTAGTCGGGTGGTAGGGTATCGTCGTTCTCGGGATTACCTACCAAATAAGAATAACCTAATGGGAATCACATCACTTAACTAATTCAAACTATACATCTAAACTAAACAAAATCGTGATTCTCGCTATTTGCAGAAATTCCGACTTAAAACGGCCATAACTTGGTCATTTTAACTCGGAATTTCGTAAATTTTATATCGATTTCTATCTACTTTGAAAGATCTATCTATTTCTATTATTATTTTCAAGTTTTGAAAACATTTAAGTCACATAACAGAGGGGTCTGATCTGTTCTGTAACTTTTCCTAATTCCGAAAAATTGTTTCAAGTTTGATAAAAATGTTTCTAGTTGATGATTCGTGTGTAGATAAAATATGAATGAGTTCCTAACATGAATGAAATGTGATGAGTTCAGTATATGCATGATCTTGATGACTTTTGATAATGAAAATTTTAAAAGCTCCTAATTCTTACAAGGCTCTAACAATTTCTACTCCTTGAATTCAATTTTTCTAAGTTTGACATTTCATTAGTGTTTTGGGATTTCCTTCTTAGAATTTACTTGTTATCTATATAAAAATGAGTCTTCCTCATCTATACTATCCAAGACCTTCATTTTTACACAAAAACTTACATTTTTCACTTTGCAAGCATGTTTTTAATTAAACTTTTCACAAAAATCCGAATTTTAGAAAATCCATTTCTTGCATGTTTCCTTTAAGAAAACTTATATAATGCATCAAAATTTAAAGCTTTACTATATCTATTACCTAAGGACTTCATTTAAGACATAAAACATTTGTTTTAGCTTAAATACTAGGTGTTTACATAGGCACCATTCAAAATTACGAATTTAACAAGTTGAACATTAACTGAAATTTTCTATCCTAATTCCACTACTTGTTTTACACATTACTTATATCTAAACTCATTTCAACTTATAAAAATCACTACTTAATAATATATATTACTTATACCCTTCAATTTTTATGAAAAATATGAGTTTCAAAGTGTTTTCAAGGGTTTTTAAAATAGGTCTTGAAGTTCATCCGAATTTTCTCTTCAACATTTCTAACAAAAATCTTTTCTTTTCAAGTTCCTTGTCTTATATTCATAAAGATCTACCAACTAACACATTTATACGTACAAGACTAAACTTTTATGAACATTAATGCATGAAAATACAAAATACTTGTATGAACATGAATGTCAAGAGAATCATGAGTGTCTAACTACTAGATCTACAACTTATAGTGCATGAAAATGAGTTTAAAGACATGAACATATAGTTTTCATGCAAGATCTCTACTTTTATATGCATGAACATAATGATACTTCATCAAAAACTTGCTAAACACAAGATCTACTCTTGTAATGGCTTGAGATTCATGTATTAATGTTTTCTTATCCTAGCATTTGCTCGTTGGGATTTTAAGTGAAAACACACAAGAATACTCTTGCCATTGCAAGATTATGTAGAGATAAAGCTTGAAATCATCACCTAAAAGAAGATTTGGAGAAGAAATGAAGAAGAAGTGGACTTGTGAGTGTGTGTGTGTGAGAGGGGGAGTGCCACGGCAAGGATGGAGAGAATAGAGAGTGTTTTACACTTTGTAAAATTTTGAAAGAGTGAAAAATGAAGAGATAGAGTAAAAATGAGTTTATATATTAAGTGTATTAGGGTTTATTTGTATAAAAAGGAGTAAAATAAAACAAATAGAGGGCAAGAGGGGGGCTCCATGCGCTGGCCATGATGAGTGTGAGAGAGAGAGTGGGTTGTTTTTATTTGAATTTGTAATTTATATAATAAAATGTAATAAAAATGATAAGTTAATAAGAGACAAAAATTTCTTGGAAAAGAAAATATAATGAGTAGTTGTAAGGATGTAAGAATAGGGTATGGGTAGCGTGTAGTATAGATTGTACTTGTGAATAGTGGTAAATAGTAGACAAGACATCTACTTTATCGGTAGTAAAGAAAATACGAGAAGAAGGCTATAATTGTAATTTTTATAGCCTGAAAAATTATAAAATTTATATTTTTGAAATCCTTATAAAATTTTGGTTCTAAGGAGTATTTCAGAATATTTTTCTGAGTTTCTATTCCCGGGGCTCGTTTTTCCGTAATAGGACTCGGGAAGGCCCGGAATAGAAATTTTTCCGAATTTAAAACTTTCCAAGGTTTGAAATATACTTTAAAACAATAATTCACATTAATTTATTTTATAAAACTTCTTTTGTTATGGAACCGAAGGAAAGCCGGATCTAGGGTTTCTAAACTCCTCTCACTAAGCTTAAATCAGACTGATTTAAGGTTTCGTTCTCCGGTTTCCGAAGTTTATTCGATTACCAGGAAAATCGGGTTACACATTATAAGAATAATAAAATTGTGAAATGAATAATAGTAAATAGTACCGAAAGACTAGCTAATTACTGGTAGTAATGAAATATAAATAAAATCGTAAAATCAGGTAATTCTAGTTACCGAAAATTTATAAAACTAATATTTTAGAGATCCTTATAAAAATATGAGTCTAACGGCATTAGTAACATATTTTTAATAATTCGAATCCCGGGGCATACTTTTCGAAGTCTGTACCCGACCAGATTGGAAATAGATTGAAAATTCGTTAATCTCATCTTTTAGAGCATCCTAGACTTAATACGAACCAACTACACCTTTTTCTCTTATTCTGACTCCTTGGTTTAGGAATATGGGATTGTCGGATCTAGGCTACAGGGTTTCTTGGGAGTTTCGTAGACCTAGGTTTTCCCGGTTGACTTTCCGGTTTATACCTTTGCCAATTTGGAAACTGATATTTTATGTTTATACAACATATTTGATTTGAGAAATTTATTTTAAGTTTGATTTTTTATAAGTATTTAATATCTCTCAACGTTTTCAGAAATCTTTGGATTGAGTTTTATTTCCGAAGGTTAATCATTATTTACTCCTTAATAATTTGTGTTCGAGCTCTACTTTACCGATTTTATAAGTTGGAGTTAAATAAAGAATTTGTCGTACATCGTGATTTTGGAATTAAAATATATTGAGTTCCTATTTTATTTTTAAGGGTTCTTATTTTTCTCACGATTCAAAAGTTTCTGGATTCGTTCGGGATTTGGGACTTATCAAAGTTCGGTTTTAATTCGGTGATTTTTAGGGTTTATTTTCAAAGTTCATGTTAGAATTATTTACTAAAATTTTCCGGGGCTTACAGTGGTTACCGGCCCATATGACCATCAATATTTGCTGACTTACCAGCTCCCACTTGCCACATAGACTTTTTGGCTCCTACTTGCCTATGTAGACTTTTCGGCTCCTATTAGCCACCACTACAACTCCTCGTTTCCCCACACGAAGAATAGTAGTGAAAAATAAATGTGACTCATAAATAAAATATGCATGAATTGTTTTCAATATAGGGTTATTCAATTATCGTCGGGTTCAAGTTAAAGGTGATCAAAATAATATTCATCACACCATTGCAAGAAAACATAAGTTATTCACCAATTCCTCTTTCGATATTCTTAGCTTTTATTCAACAACCATTTCATTCAATCATGAATCCAAATCACACAACATTTATTCATTTATCTTTTTCCTTACCATCTAGTGCTACTATTTATAAGCACAATCAAGGAAATGTAATCGGTAAGGGATTAACTCACTCCATGATGATCACTCCTAATCGAAGTAATCTTCCGAGAAGGCAATATCGGTTCCTTCTTCACGTAAACAAGATGAAATACCCAAAATGAGTCTTTCATTAAATTTCTACATTGAAAATTCTAAATCTAGCTTGAATTCGTGGTAAAATCGGATTTGAAAGAAGTTCTAACTTAAAATAGTCATAACTTGCTCATTTTAACTTGGAATTTCGCATATTATATGTCGTTTTCGACCTACTCGAAAAGATCTATCCATTTCTAAGGTGACTTTTACTATAAGAGGTCATTTAGGTCTCGGTTTGAAAGGGTACAGATTTAACACGAAATTCCTTTCTTGAAAAACAATATTTTCTAATCCATCCTTTACTAAGGCTTGAATAAGTAAAACTCAAATATGTATATTTTGAAAAGAGATCCTTATGTATATAAACAGACTCATAATTTATGCATGAAGCTATATATGTTGTCTTATTTAGTTTGTTTCCTTAAAACAACCTTTTCTAGTATTTTGAAATTTTGATTTGTTTAGACTTTTCCTTTATGTAAGTAACTTTATAAATTTTTGGATGATCAAAATCTAGTATCTATATTTCGATTCTTTGGTTTATCAAAAGTGAGTTGAAAATAAAGTTTGGTCTTTAGAGGTTATGTACAAAATTTCTTTCTAGGAATTGAAAATAGAGTTTTCAAAAGTTTTCTTTAGTAGTACTTGAGCAGTTTATTCTTTTAAAAATTCATTTTCCTTGTAAATTGATTTTCTTGAAAACTTATTTAGCTTTTGTTTTAGAAAGTTGATAAAAATGATACCAAGTCATATTTATATATCAAGACCTCTTTTGTTATTTGAAAAGGAGATATCTTAAGACTTTTATTAAAAAAAAAAAATTCATTTACTAATAGTTTGAAATTTCATGAAGTTTACATGAGCTTTCAAAAGAGATTTGTTTGAAAATATTTTTCTAAGTCTTTGGAAAAACTTTGATCAAATCCTATTCTTTTATAAAAAAAAAGATTCATTTTTAGTTGGACAACAACTTATTAGCCATGCATAAATATGATTATGTATTTTATAAAAGCTAAAAATATCATAAGATAAGATAATAAAGAATATAAGAAATAAGCATAATAGTAATTGTCAAGTATTGGAAGCCTTAGCTTTTTCAAGGCTTTGTGGGACTAAAAATAGACTAGTCTCCAAAAGAAAAAAAAAATTGTTTTGACTTGATGAGGACAAGTCTAAGACTAGAAAAAATAGTCTTAAAACAACTTGAAAGTAAATGAATTGCAATGTAAATAAATAAATTGCAAAACAAAGGAGTTTATATACTCTAAAAGATATATATAACTACATAAATATATTTAGTTAGATATATATAAAAACAACAAAAGGAAAATAGTTTTATGAACAAAAACAAAGTATGAACATATTATTGCTTGAACAAAAAACAAATGAACATATTATTGCTTTCTTAATCTTCATGGTTTTAGAAAATACACATTATGCTCATACTAAGTAAATGAATATAAAGGAAACTTAAAGAAACGTTACCTATGAAAGCTAAACTTTAAGAGAACTTTGAGAGAACTCTTGGAGAGATTTTGAGAGAATAAGAGTAATGTATGAAGGTGTGAAGAAAATGGAACGAAGATGTGGTATTTATAGGAAAAAGTGAAGGAAAATTTATGTTAATTAAATAATTGAAAAATGAAATGAATTGGGGAGAGAGGGGGGGGAGTGGCTGGTGCTATTCTTGAGTGGGAGAGAGAGCGAAATTTATTTTTTTGTATTTTTGTTAATGAAAAGTAAGATATGATAGATATGAAGTTGTATTGGAAATAAAAATTGTAAGAAAATAGGTATATGGTTGTAAGAGTAGGTTGTAAGAAAAAGTGATAGATAAAATAGTGTAGAATAGTAATAAATAGTGTAATATAAAGTAGACATGACAATTAAAGTACCGATAGTAAGAAAATATACATATAATTACGATGTCTGATATTTTTAGTTACCAAAAAATTATAAAACTGGTATTTTTGAAAACCTTATATTTTTACGAGTCTAACAGTACATCCGGAATATTTTTACTATTATGAGCCTCGAGACATGCTTTTCAAAAACTATATCCGATCAGGCTCAAAACGAATCGCGATTCAACTAATCTGATATTTTCAAGCTTTCTCATGTTATTACGAACTATTCTACATACTAATCTCTCACTTACTTTCTCAGGGTTACGAACACGGGATTGTCGGACTTGAACAGTTACGTCTGACTAAGGTTTTGTTGACTTTATGATTTTCGGTTGACCTTCTAATTAGGGTTTAAGCTTAATTGATTGTAAAACTTAGGGGTTTACAGTCCATAGCCGAGTGAGTTCACTATCCTTAAATTACATGCTCTCGATTGTGCTTATAATAATAATGGCATTAGAACTAGGACAAGATAAAAATTTAAATGCGCATGTAGACCTTGTTTAATTGAATTGATGATCAGATTATCGAAATGGGAATTGTTATAAATATTTGTATAATTTAATATAGAATTGAAGTGTCTGCTATATCTACGATCACCCATAATTCGTTTAAATAATATATCATGATCTTATAATTAAATTGACCATGAATACCATATGTTGAGTCACATTACATTTGTTATTATGCCTTTGTGCGAAGAAGCATAATAGCTGGGTAACGAGTGGGCCGGAAAACTCGAATGTTGGCATGAAAGGCTCGAATCAAAATGGAAGTGGTATAGGCACTTGTATCAACTACAATATTAGTGAGTGGGTAGACACCTGAATCAACCATTATATAAATAAGAAAAATTGAAATCTATGGTCATATGGGCCTGAAACACCTAACCCTAAATGGAGGGAGTAAATCCATTCAACATAAGACTCCCGGAAAGTCTTATATATTGTAATATCACGTGCTTGTGTATTTCATATGATTGTTAATATAACTTGATTGACATATTGCTTGTTGAAGTGTTTAATTTTGGAGGTGGAACTCACTAAGATAGCGTCGCCTATACCCCCATAGCTTCTTTTTTATGTAGTTTCTATACCTATGGTTGCGTCCTCGGACTTGGCCAAATCAGATAATGCAAAGCTAGGAGTTTTTCCCTTAGAAGTTTATGATTATTATGTATAGTCTTTCATAGTAAACCTTAAACGATCGGGTTTTACTTAAAAAG
The DNA here is from genome assembly GCA_024138025.1 of Combretum micranthum. Lineage (NCBI taxonomy): Eukaryota > Viridiplantae > Streptophyta > Magnoliopsida > Myrtales > Combretaceae > Combretum > Combretum micranthum. The sequence continues at coordinate 225,652 of JAMXBD010001486.1, read as the reverse complement.
ATAATACCTAGACTTTTGTTTAGCAGGGGAATGCCTTTTAGTATTTTGTAACTGATCCTGAGATATCTGTGGTTTATGTTTTATGCTTATTCTATCAAGTTGAACTATCTATCTCTAACTGCACATGTATTCTATTGTCATAAGGGAACGCCTTGCATTCTAATTCAAAACCTTTGAATAATTGTGGTAGTGATTCTTAGGTCTTATTTAACATGCGGCGGACTGTTACGTTTAAGGTACCCTTTGGGGTATAACATCACTACTATGCCCTTGTCGCACCAAAGATGTAGTAATGAATATACTGTGACTCACTACGTGTCATGCATGAATCATTTAATTTAAGTAATCATGGCATATCATTAGTCAATTTATATGTGACCATAGAATTTGTAGACAATCAATACTAAACTAAATCATACAATGATTAGTTAACAATTCCCGCCTTGATATACTTATCATAACTTCAATCATGTAAGTAAAACACATTCGCTTTCATATTTATCTTTTCCTAAATCTAGTGTTACTAAGCTACAAGCAAATACATAGGTACAATTGCGAGAATATAAACTCACTCGGCCATATCAGAAGCTCCTTAGTCGAAATTGTCATGCCCCGGATGGTACCCTAAACGTGGCAGTCCGTCGCATATAATAGTAAAGCTAATGAATGATAACCTTGGTCACGCAGGAGCTTCGATATCACGTGCAAGGCGTGCTTCCAAGATAGTATGAGACTCACAGGGTTATTACATTTAAGCAGATAATAAAAGCATGCAAAAACTTATATAGATAAACATGTAATATTCATTAGAATAAAAGTTTCTTACAACTTCTTAGGGGCATTCTCCCATTCTAATAGTCTTGTTCAACTAAGCCATCATCAAAATATACATAATATAACAAAAGTCTACTATAGAGATTTTTCTTAGAAGTCTACATTCAAAACTAAATACATATAAACTTCTTCCAAAAACTCTTAGTAGCTTCGGCTCATACCTGACAAAAGGGGCTCCTTGGTGCCAACCACAAGTAATCATACTGTAACAAAAAGCTATAGGGGTATAAGCAAAACTAGCTTAGCGAGATAACTCCCATCTATAAAACATTTTCATAAAACACACAAGTATTTAGACAATCATATGAGAATGCATCAATCACACGAGCAAATGAAATACACACGATTAACCGAAAACCATGTGTAGCATGGATTTTACGCCCTCCATGTCGGGGGTTGGGTGGTTACTGGCCCATACGACCATCAATAATTGCAGGCTTATCGGCTCCTACTTGCCCTGTAGACTTTCCGACTCCTACTTGCCCATGTAGACTTTCCGGCTCTACTAGCCACCACTATAACTCCCGTTTCCCTACACGAAGAATAGTAGTGAAAAATAAATGTGACTCACAAATATGATATGCATGAATCGTTTTCAATGTAGGGTTAATCCATTATTGTCGAGTTCAAGTTAAAGGTGGTCAAAACAATATTCATCATATCATTACAAGAAAACATAAATTATTCATCAATTCCTCTTTCGATATTCTTATCTTTTATTCAATCAATCATGAATCCAAATCACAACATTTGTTTGTTTATCTTTTTTCTTATTTTCTAGTGCTACTACTTACAAGCACAAACAAGGAAATGTAATTAGTAAGAGATTAACTCACTCCATGACGATCACTCCTAGTCGAAGTAATCTTTCAGGAAGGCGATATCAGTTCCTTCTTCACCTAAACAAGATGAAATACCCAAAATGAGTCTTTCATAGAATTTTTACTTTGAAGATTCTAAATCTATCTTGAATTCACGGTAAAATTGGATTGAAGGAAATTCCAACTTAAAATGGTCATAACTTGCTCATTTTAACTCGGAATTCCCCATATTATATGTCGTTTTCTACCTATGCAAAAATATCTATTTATTTCTAAAGTTACTTTTACTATAAAAGGTCGTTTAGGTCTCAAATTAGAAGGGTACATATTTAATACGAAAATTCCATCCTTGAAAAACAAGAAGTTCCAATCTTTCCTTTACTAATGCTTGTTTAAGTAAAACTCAAATGTGTATATTTTTTAAAAGAATTCCTTATATATATATAAATATACTCATAATTTATGCATTAAGCTATAGGTGTTTTCTTGTTTAATTTATTTCCTTAAAACAACCTTTTTTAGTGTTTTGGAAATTTAGATTTGTTAGATTTTTGCTTTATGTGGGTGAAATAAATTACAAAATTTTTGGATTATCAAATCTAATATACTTTATCTTGATTCTTTAGTTTATCAAAAGTGAGTTGAAAATATAGTTTGGCCTTTTGAAGTGATCTATTAAATTTATTTCTAGGATAGAGTTTCCAAAAAGTTTCTTTAGTAGTACTTGATGAGTTTATTTTTTGAAAATTCCTTTTCCTTGTAAAAATTGATTTTCTTGAAAACTTATTTTGCTTTTGGTTTAGAAGGTTGATAAAAATGCTACCAAGTTATTATTGATATATCAAGACTTTATTTGAAAAGGAGATATCATTAGACTTTAAGGAAACTTCATTTAATATTTTGAAATTTCATGATGCGTTTTATATAAACTTTTAAAAGAGATTTCTTTGAAAATATTTTTCTAAGTCTTTGGAAAAACTTTGATCAAGTTTTATTCTTTCATCAAAAAGATTCATTTTTTTTTTTTGTATTTGGACAACAACTTATAAGTCATGCATGAATATGATTATGTAGTTTATAAAAGCTAAAAATATCATAGGATAAGATAATAAAGAACATAAGAAATAAATAAACACAATAATAATTGTCAAGTATTAAAAGCCGTAGCTTTTTCAAGGCTTCCCGAGATTAAGAATAGACTAGTCTCAAAAGAAAAAGAAAATTGTTTTGACTTGATGAGGACAAGTCTAAGACTAGAAAAACTAGTCTTAAAACAACTTAAAAGTAAATAAATTTCAATGTAAATAAATAAATTGCAAGGAAAGTAAATAAATTGCAAAACAAAGGAGCTTATATGCTCTAAAAGATATATATAACTACATAGATATATTTAGTTATGTATATATAAAAACAACATAAAGGAAAATAGTTTCATGAACAAAAACAAAGTATGAACATATTGTTGCTTTCTTAATCTTCATAGTTTTAAAAAACACACATTATGCTTGTACTAAGTAAATGAACATAAAGGAAACTTAAAGAAACATTACCTATGAAAGCTAAACTTTGAGAGAACTTTAAGAGAACTCTTGGAGAGATTTTGAGAGAGTAAGAGTAATGTAAAAGGTGTGAAGGAAATGGAAGGAAGATGTGGTGTTTATGGGAAAAAGTGGAGAAAAATTTATGTTAATTAAATAATTGAAAAATGAAATGAATTGAGGAGAGAGGGGGGAGTAGCCGGCACTATTCCCGAGTGGGACAGAGAGCGAAATTTTTTTTTTATATTTTTTTTAATAAAAAGTAAGATATGAGAGATATGAACTTGTATTGGAAATGAAAATTGTAAGAAAATAGGTGTATCGTTGTAAGAGTAGGTTGTAAGAAAAAGTAGAGATAGATAAATAGTGTAGAATAGTAATAAATAGTGTAATAAAAAGTAGACATGACAATTAAAGTACCGGTAGTAAAAAAATACGTGTATAATTGCGATATCTGATATTTTTAGTTACCGAAAAATTATGAAACTAATATTCTTGAAAACCTTATATTTTTACAAGTCTAACGGTATATTCTAAATATTTTTACTATTCTAAGCCCCAGGACACACTTTCGAAAACTGTATCTGATTGGGCTCAAAATGAATCGCGATTTAACTAATCTAATATTTTTAAGCTTTCTCATGTTATTACGAACTATTATACATACTAATCTCTCACTTTCTTACTTAGAATTATGAACACGGGATTGCCGGACTTGAACCGTTTCGTTTGACTAGGGTTTTGTTGACTTTATGATTTTCGGTTGACCTTCTAATTAGGGTTTAAACTTAATTGATCACAAAACTTTGAGGGTTTACAAAAATAGTCTTTCGGGTAGGGTGGCTTAGACTCCACATCACCTATACAAAAGAAAGATCCAAAATGAGTATTTCTTGGAAGATCTACTTAAACTTACAACTCTATTCAACTAAGTTCGTCAAAATTCACATAAAGTAAAATTATAACTTGAAATGGCCATAACTTGCTCATTTTAACTCAGAATTTCATATATCATACACTGATTTCTACCTACTCGAAAAGATTTATCCATTTCTAAGGTTATTTCCTACATATAAGGTCATTTAGGTTGCTAAATACCTCGGTACATATTGAAAACGGAATTTTTCAAATTTTGCAAAAAAAAATTTCCAACTCAACTTTATTAAAAAATCCTTTGGCAAATATATATATATATTATATATGTAATTGAAAAATCCTTTGAGTATATTATAAGCTCACTTTATATGAAAAAACTCTAATGGTAATGTCTCAACGATTTATTTCATAAAACAATTCATTTGAAGTGTTGAAATTTAAACTCGACAAATTTCTTTTCAAAGTAACTTGAAGAAACTTTATATTTTCCTATGTTATTACAAATGAGTATATTCTTATTTTATTTTCCTCATTCCTTTTTCCAAAACAAATAAAATTTTCTCTTAACTTTGGTTTTTACCATTTTTACTTCTAGTGATAAAAGAATAAAGTTATTAAAAAGTTTATTAAGTTATTGATAACTTATAAATTTGCCTTTACAATGTTTTTTAGAAAATGTGTCTTTTCTTCTTATATTCTTGTTTATTAACTCTTTAAAAATAAATTTTTATTTCTAAAACTTAGTCTTTTATTTCCTCTACAAGTTTTATTTGAAAATAAATATTTTTATTGTTAAAATCATTTGTTCTTGATTTTATCATATTTATATTCTTGTTATTTTTTTTTAAAATAGGTTCCTTCTTTGAAAACATGAAAATCATTATTTTTCTTAGTGGATTTATAAATTTATGGGTTGATTTTATTTATCTTTGAAAACTAATTTGCTTCTTAGTTTTGTTATGGAGTTGAAAAGACTTTAATTCTTATAAGCTTTATGTGAAAACTTTGAATACCACAAATTATTTTTACTAAGACTTAGGTTACCATATTATGAAAAAAAGGTGTTTATTTCTTATATTTCCTTGGTAAAACTATTTTTGTTGTTATTTGAGAAGACTTTGAGAAACTTTAGAAAATGTTGTAAAAATCCATTTTTTTTTTTTATGTTGTTGATGATAACTTCATAATTTAATGACATGTTACATAATAGAAAATTTAGTTTCAAGTTCCTTTATTAAAGAAAAATTCTACTTTAAATTTAGTTGAGACAATATAATTATGTAGATGCATGTATCATGAGCATGTAGTATGTAGATGGTGAAAATATGAGATAAGAAGCAAGATAACATTAGTAACAATATAGCAATAATAAGCAAGATATTATAGTTAAGTATTGGAAACCTTAGTTTCATCAAGATAACCAGGTTAAGCATTGGGAGCCTTAGCTTCATCAAGGCAACCCGATCAAGTATTGGGAGCCTTAGCTTCATCTAGGTATCCCGAGACTATGTCCCAAAAAAAGAGAAAAAGAAAGAAAAGAAAAAGTAATAATAAACTTATTAGTGGGTTAAAGAGCATTTAGGCTCTAAAAAATACAGATATATACATATAAATAGTAGCATATATATGAAGTTAGATTAGAAGCAAGATAATAACAATAATAAGATCATAATAACAACATAATAACAAATCAACATAACATGAAATTTATTCATGAACAAGAACAAAATATGAACATAGTGTTGCTTCTATAATATTGGAATGTTCAAGAAACATACACCATGGTCATGTTAAGTTACATGATATGGTAGAAAGAAATAGGTTAGAACTCTTACCTAAGAAGATAATATGGAAGTAGTAGAAGAAGAAAAGCTTGAATGGTGTTTATGTGTGTAGGAATTGTGTAGAAAAATTGGGTAGTGAAGAAAGAAAAGACAGATTTTGATAGAGAGTGTTTGAGAAGAGAATTTGGGAGAGTTTTAGTAAGGTAAATGAGTGTGTGAAAGAATTGCAAGGAAGAGGTATTTATAGAATTTTTGGAGTGAATATTAAGTGAATTAAATAAATCGAAAAAGAAAAAATAAAATATGTGTGTGTATGGGAGAGGGTGCCGCGTGATTGGGAGGGGAGAGAGAGACGTTGTTTTGTTTTATATTTTTGTTAATTAAAAGTAATAAGATGTAAAGTTTGATGTAAATGAATATGTATGAGAAAAGTAAAAATAGATAATAGGTCTGGTAGAGTGCAGAAATAGTGTAGAAAAAGTAAAGATAGGTTAATAGTAATGAATAGCGTAGAATAGTACTATGAATAGTAGATAAGACAAATTAATATTGGTAGTAATGAAAATACGAATAATTAAGCTATATCTCATATTTTTAGATTCTGAAAAACTATAAAAATGATATTTTGAAATCCTTATATTTTTACAAGTTTATTAGTATTATCGGAATATTTTTTTCATCGGGTTACAGAGGCACAGTTTTCAAAAACTAATCCCGTTCGGATTTGAAATATACAAAAAATTATTGAATCTGATATTTTTATGCATCCTTATATTATTACGAACTATTATTCACTACTATCTTAATTTCTTTGTTTCAGGATTAGGAACACGGGGTTGCCCGATCTAATCTATTAGGGTTTTACACGTATTTGTTGATCTTAAGGTTTTCGGTTGACTTCCAATTTAAGGTCTGAGCATTACCGTAGCATAAAATCTAAAGGATTACAATAACCTACTATTGTCTCAATTTTATTATTGTAAGGTTAAGAGCACGAGATTGCCGGATCTAAATCAACTACGGTTTGCATAGAATTGTTGGCTTTAAGGTTTCTGGTTTGACGTTTGTTCTAGGGTTTAAACATAAGACTTGGTATAAAACCTAGGGGTTTATACACATTATCATCTCTAAACCCACAATATCATCTTGTAATCCAAAATAATATATCTAGATCATTCAAACCATTTTCATAACATACTTATCACTAGTTTTACTTCAATTCAACATAAAAAAATCAATATTTCCAACTTATATTATCAAACTAACATCTAGAAATACCAAATCACTAAATTATTTGAAAAGATTTAACTCAAATACCAACTCGTCATATTCTTATGCATGACATCATCCATATTATGCATCTATAAATTCTAAACTTCAATTAAACATATACAATTCAAGGATTATACAACTTACCTCAATTAAAATATTGAATTGCATACTTCTAGCTTCCAAAACCCGATCAAACTCCTTAAGCACCTTCTAACTCCAACAACACTTCATGTAATTCTTCTTTCATTTCAATAATTTCTTCAAATCTGATATTAATTCTTGAATTATCTTCAATTCCTTGCATGATAAACTTCATCACTAACTTATCTAATTAGAATTCATAAATTGGATTTCAATTTATAGAAATTAAATTCATCTTACTCTTGGCTATCGCTCAACCTTATGTATTAACACTTTTCGGATCGAGATCCTCTTCCACTTGATTTAAGAGATCAAAATTAAAATTGAACCTCTACAAGTCTCTTGTAATTCCTTAGTCAGAGAGAAAGTGAGAGAGTGTCTCAACTTTTTATTTGTGTGGAATGCCTAACTCTTGAAATTTTATCTTAAATGCCCTTTCTAAAATTCCTCTCTAAACGTATATTATACATAAAGAAAAACTCTTGTTTACCGATCCATAATTTTTTTTTTGTATAAATACTAATTAAACAAAATTAATTACACAAATACCATCACAATACTACCTTTAAAAGATGCGATGTTTAGTTTTACAAAAGTGTCGCATATTTAAAATAAGACACTAGTATAAATTATAACACATATATCGTATGTTCAAAATGTGTTTAATGTGTATTGCAATTTGCATGTGTGATACACTTGTAAGATTATTTTATGTACATTGTTATGTCGCATTTAAAAAATACAATACTCGTATAGAATATAATATCGCATTTGCAATATGAGGTATAATATTGGTATTTTGGTAATTTTTTTGTATAATTTATACTTTTGTAATTTTTTTTGAAAAAAGTGATAGACGTGCGAATTACTCATTATACATTAGTACCAAAATGTCATTGATTATCCATAAATTCTTTAATGTAATTTGTAACGCCTTAAAAATTTAATCCAACATTAAATCAATTAAAGCACTACGGCCATATATAATACTCTATAGTATTACATGCTCAGGCTCCCTTTAAAAAATTTTGTTTATGTTGAACATTGCTGCTCAATTTTATCTTATGAAATCATCTAGTTAGATTTTTAAATAATTGGATTTAGCAGTGGAAAATCCATTTTATAAAATAATTTTTAAATAAAACTCTACTCCCAATCGAGCAGACCAACTTTTTAAGAAAAAAATTTTAATAAAACATTTTACAATCTCCTCTTAGGGGTAGATAATCATTTACAAACATATAGGCACCAAAAGGCCCTTTAAAAAAATATTACAAACTTCAATATATAAATCTAGCTCTTAAAACATAATAAAAACACAATAAAAACAAGTACAAATAAATCCATTGGCCCTACCTCACTCACTGTAAGCCCCAGAAAATTTTAGTAAATAATTCCAAGATGAACTTCGAAAATAAACCTTAAAAATCACTCCAAATTAAAATCGAACTTTGACTAGTCCTAAATCACGAACGAATTTAGAAACTTCTTAATTTTGAGAAAATGAAAATCTTTAACATAAAATAAGAACTCAATAGTCTTCAAATTCAAAACCACGACGTACGAAAAATTCCATATTTAACTCCGACTTATAAAAACGGGTAATATAAAGCCCAAAAACAAATTATTAAAAAATAAATAATGATTGACTTTCGAAAATATAACTCAATTCAAGAATTCCGAAAATATTAAGAGATATTAAATACTTAAAAAAATTTAAAATAATTTCTCAAATTAAATATGTTGTATAAACATAAAATATCAGTTTCCAAATTGGCAAAGATCTAAACCGGAAAATCACCGGAAACCTAAGTGGTATACAATAAATTTAAGTCCGGCAATCTTGTGCCCCTAACCCTAGAGGCTGAGATGTAGTTTAAATATGTAGAATAGCTCATAGTAATATAAGTTTATTTAAAATATCATATTGGTAAATTTTTTACCTATTTCGAACCCGTTCGGATACAGACTTCGAAAAAGCATGTCCCGGGGCTCGAGATATAAAAAATATACCAATAGTACCGTTAGAATCTTAATTTCATAATATTTCTAAATATATCAGTTATAGAATTTTTCGGGTTATAAAAGTTACAGTTAACCTTTTTATCATATTTCCATTATTACGGTAATTGATTAGTCTTTTGCACTATTAGCTTTTATTTCATTACACAATTTTATTATTCTTATAAAGTCTTATATTTTTAGATAAATATTTTATATATTATAGAAAATTTTGCTTTTCTAAAATTTAGTTAGTTCGGGCTTTTACGAGATCAGATTCTAATTAAGATCCAATACTAAAAATAAAATAAAATTAATTTAATAATTGAAAAAATATTTTATTTTCATAAAATAATTTTTTAGAATTTTTTGGGTTATAAAAATATCATTTATTGCCCATATTCACGTATTTTGATCATACCGATAATATTTGTTAGAATACTAAAATAATTCAAATAATTACTTAATTTTAATTATGAAAAATCTGCTACAAATATTTGGAATAAATTTTCTAATTTTATTTTATTTTATTAAGAAAGTACTTTTACAACCCATACCTTCAAGTACATGTTACACATATCACTTCCTTTTCACTCCAATCTTTCTACACATTATCCCACACTTCATGGTAGATTTTTCCTCTTCTTTATGGCTGCCATTGTTCTTTATTTACTCCATTTTGACTAAATTAATTATATTCTACTCCTTCTTAAGAAAGCTACATTATACATTTATTATACAATTCAATTTTGAGTCAAATTTCAAACAATTTCCCCTCTCTCTCCTCACCATCATTCAAGTGCAGCAGCCCCTCTTCGTTGCTGCCCTTGTTTTATTTTTTTTTCTCTCATTTATTCAATTAAAACACTTATTTTCTCTCTCTCCTTCATTTACTCATTTTTCCTCTTTCATTCTTTAGCTTTTCTCTCTTTTTTTCCTCTCTTTTCTTCTTCTTTTTGCCCTTGTTCTTGGAAGAATCAAGCTGCCTCCATTCCATTCTTGAGCCTTCACACATATTTCTTGAAGATTTTTAAGTAAAATCTTCTCAAAGCTTCATAGATGGTATAGGTAAAGTGTAATGAAGGTTTCATGCATCAAATGACCTTCCATAAGCTTAAAAGCTTAAGATGATGATGCCAAAAATGAAACACTCCTCTTCTCCATTATTATTATCTTGTATCATAATTATTTTCTTGTTTAAAGTTGATATATTTTGTAGATCTAACTTTTTGTAACTTTGATTTTTGTTTATGCCTTAGATCTTGTTATTTGAAGTATTATTTTTGTTATTGCTTATGATTTATGTATATATTCCTCATTTACATGTGTTCATGCATTTATAACTAGTGTAGTAAACTAGATCTAGTGTTTTAAGTTCATAAAGTGCATTAGACTTTATTTTATGTTCATGGATGACTTGTAATAACATGATGATAGTAGGAAAGTTGTAGAAAACTCAAGATCTATTTTATTTTCAACAAAAGTCATTTTTGAAAATTTGGATGAAAATGGGATCATATTTAGAAAAGTTGTTTTTCAACTTCAAAATGTGTATTTTTCATTTAAAATGAAGGGCTTAGGGTATAGATAACATAAATGAAAGATTTTGATAAGAAAAGTTTAGATCTATGAGTTTAAAGTTTATTTTCATGGGTTTCATTTAGATGTATGTTCATATTATGAATAGATCTTAGATTTGAACTTGAACAAAAATTGTGAAATTCGTATTTTAGCAAGACCCCATTTAAAAACCACTTTCCAAGTGTCAAAATGTCATTTTTACTTAAGATAATGAAAGCTTAATATATGTATATCATCTAGACTTCTTTTTACAAGAATCAAAGGTGATTTTCAAAATAAAAATCTTATTTTTGGATTTTGGCCAAGGCATATTTTAAAAACATGTTTTCCAACTCAAAAATGAAGTTTTTATTTAAGAAATGAAAGGCTCTTAGGATAGGATATGTAAGAAATGGATTTTCATAAGTTTAGATGGATTTTATCAAAAGATATATCCAAAAATAAATTTTGTAAATTCGAATCCCAACCAAGACTAATTTTGAAAACCTATTTTCCAACTTCAAAACAAAACTTTTATTAAAGAACTGGAAGCCTTAAGGTATATGCTTGATTAGGAAATGGTTTTTGAAAGACTAAATGAGTTTTACAAAGAAAACAAGCTCAAATGAATTTCTCAAAATTCGGATTTGAAAATAGCCATAATTTAAACACCTATTTCCAAATGACAAAATGATAATTTTGATAGGAAAATGGAAGTCCTAGGGAATATATGTATATAAAGACCAAGTTTTGATAAGCTAAGAGAAGTTTATCAAATATAATCCTAGGATAACAAATGGTTTCCAAGAATAGGATAAACAATGTTTTCATTCTTCAAAAATTTTATAAAATTCGTACTTAGATAAAGCACCTATTTAATCATCTACTTTCTAACCCCAAAATGAAGGTTTTTATTGAAATAATGAAGGTGATGGTTTATAGATCATCAAGGTTGAGTTTTGATTAAACAAAGTATGATTTTACAAGAAGAAAAACTATTTCTCTTAAGTCTAGTATAATTCAAAGTTTTGCAAAGTAAAAGTTTTCAAAAAGAATTCTTGGTGTTATATGTATACATATAGGTAGATCATCTCATAACCATCATGACAATAGCTTGTAGGTAATACATATATGCATGATGCATTGTAGACATAAAGTATGAAAATTGAGTTTATCCAAAATTTGTAAATTCGGATGATTTCAAAACCATGCTTTAAAAACTCGTTTACTGTAAATCCCCGAAATTTTGGATCCGAATTATAGTTTAAACCCTAATGGAAAGTCGACCGGATTTCCAGAGTCAACCAAACCCTAGTTTACCGTAACCGCTTAAGTCCGGCATTGCCGTTTTCTCAAGCCCTAGAAAACGAAGTTGGAAAAATTAGTTGTAATAGTTCGTAATAGCTATAGGTTTTATAAAAATATCAGATTGAAGAATTTCGAGTGTCCTTTGAACCCGATCGGACATGATTCTTGAAAAACGTATCCGGAAGCCCGGAATAGGAAAATTATTCCGAATATACCGTTAGACTCGTAAAAATATAAGATTTCCAAAAATATCAATTTCGTAATTTTTTAGCTAGAAATATCAGATATCGCTTTTATACGCGTATTTTCTTACTACCGGTATTTAATTGTCATGTCTACTTTTACATTACACTATTTTCTACTATTCTACACTATTCATCTATCTCTACTTTTTCTTACAACCTACTCTTACAACCATACACCTATTTCTTACACATTTTCATTTCCAATACAATTCACATCTTTCATTTCTTACTTTTAATTAACAAAATAACAAAAAAAAATTTTTTCCCTCCTCCCCATGCATGAATTGGCGCCGGCCCCCCTCTCTATCCCAAATTGTTTTATTTTTCAATTATTTAATTAACACAATTTATCTCCCACATTTTCCTATAAATACCCCCTCATACCTTCACTTCTTTCACACCTCTTCTTCTCTAAAGTTACTCTACAAAAATTTCTCTCCAATTTCTCTCAAGAGTTCTTTCAAGAAGTCTCCTTAGTTTAGCTTCCTTTAGGTGAGAATTTTCTCAAGATTTCTTCATGTTTATCTACTTAGTATGAGCTTAGTGTGTGTTTTCTAAGACCATGAAGGTTAAGAAAGCAACATTAGGTTCATGCTTTGTTTTTTATCATAATCATAATTCCTCTATGTTCATTTATGTTTCTTTTATGTTCATTACTATCTAACATATCTATATATCTATATATATTATTTAGAGCATATAAGCTCATTGTCTTGCAATTTCTTTATCTTTCATGCAATTTAATTACTTCAATGCAATTTATTTATTTCAAAGTTGTTTTTAAGACTAGTCATTCTAGTCTTAGACTTGTCCTCATCAAGTCAAAACAATTTCTCTTTCTTTTCTTTTCGGGACTAGTCTTCTCTTAGTCCCGGGGTACCTTGATGAAGCTAAGGTCCCAATACTTGATTTACTTTATTATTTACTTAAGCTTTCAAGTTATTATTTTACTTTATATTTCTATAGCTTATGATTCATATTCATGCATGAACATAATGTTTTTGTCTCGACAAAAATAAATGAGAAAGTGTTTTCTTGAATTAAAGATTCTTTCTAAAAAAAAATAAATATGGAAAATGGATTTCTTAAAAACCCATGAACATGTATGGGAATGATTTTTCTTACATAAACAAAAGGTTTTATGAAAACTTATCTTTCATCAAGAAGTAGAAATTCTTTTGGAATCATTACAAGAAATAAAAATGTCATTTTACTACTTTTGAAATCCAAGTTTAGAAAATAAAACCACACTTTAGGAAATTAAAGTAATTACAAGAGATTTCATTTAGAAATAGAATATTCATCTTAATAACTAAAAGATCTTTCAAAAGTAAAATAAATATTCAATAGAATCTCAAGTTCAAAGTCTTTTAAAACCTTACTTTTTATAAGTTGAGACAATTTCATTTACTTCATACATATGTTATGAGTCATTACAAATATATATATACCTTTCAAAAGTTTACAAAATAATTGAAATATTTATCTTTTCAAATGAGCTTTGTTTACAAAAGGAAAACAAGTGTTTGCAAATTCGTGGAAAATCTGGTCGCTGTCTTTTCGGAACCCAAACGACCTAGTTTTATGAAAATAAGTTTAGAAATGCGTAATCTTTCCGAGTAGGTAGAAAACGGTATATTATACGCAAAATTCCGAGTTAAAATGAGCAAGATATGGCCATTTTAAGTTGGAATTTCCCCTTATACGATTTTACCGCGATTTTAAGAAAAGATTAGAATCTTCAAGAAAAGAAGTTCATGAAATACTCATCTTAAGTATTTTTCTTTCTTTAGATAATCTCGAGGAGGATTGTTCATATCCCGAAGATTATTACGATTAGTGGAAATCCCGAACGACTCATCCGTTTCAAAGAAGGTGTCATCATGGCTGAGTGAGTTTATTCCCCGTTATTTTCATACTCTTGATTGTGCTTGTAAAATTAGTTGCACTAGAATTTAAGAAAAATCAAAAGGAAGTGTATGATAATATGTTGAAAGAATACTAAGTATATCGAAACTCGATTTGTTTGTAATAAAGTTGTATGTGATTAATATCTTGAAATGTTTGAAATTGATTGATCACTTGAAAGAAGTTAAATGTAACTACTAGACTTTAATTAAAGAAATTATTCATGCACTTCATATGTTAGTCACATTGCATTCACTACTATACAATTGGTGGGACAAGTGTATAATAGTGGTGGTAGACATAACCGGTATATCATGTCAGTGGCGAGTAGGAGCCAGTAAGAACTACTTAAATTGGTGGCTAGTAGGAGCCTGTAATAACTACAAGTTTTTGATGGCGTATAGGAGCCGGTAAGATCTATAAAAGTGTTTTTAAAAGTTGTGGCTGTAATTGGCCTGAATACCCAACCCCGAATGAAGGGCGTAATTCATTCAACATATGATTCCCGGAAAGTCATATGTCTTGTATGCTCACGTGGTTGTTGCATTTCATATGTTTGAATAATAAACTTGATTGATAATTTTCTTCGAGTATGAATTTTGGGATTTACTCACTAAGCCCATAAGCTTACACCCCTATAGATATTTGTATTCTCAGGAACACCTGTTTTTGTGCCCGAGGTCTCCCCGTATCAGTGTAGGTTTTGTATATTGAAGCTTTTGGAGGAAATCTACTCGAAGACTTAGATTAGAATTCCTTTGAAATCTTTAATGTAGTATTTTGGATGTTATAAAGTTTATCACGATCCATGGGATTAGCGGGGATATGCCCCTAAGAAGTTATGAAATAAACCTTTGGTTATTAATGATATGATATACTTTATTTCTGGATTCTTGTATGTTTATCTTTACTTGCTTAAACTATGCTTCCCAAAAGCGTCTCCTATTATTGTGTTAGATACCTTACATATAACACTAAGGCTTTCGCATGACTAAGGTAGCCATTCTTAAGCCTTGATATTATATGTGGCGGACTGCCACGTTTAGGGTACCCTTCGGGGCGTGACATTTACCAACTCCAAAACTTGTGTTTTATATGAAAAATGAGGAGTTTAGGTCATAGGTATCATAAAGTGATGATTTTGATAAATTAAGATGGGATTTGCTAAGAAAAATATGTGGAACAAGGAGTAGAAATGTAGTAGAAAAAATTTGAGTTGCTAGTCAACTTAGGAAATTCGTAATTTTGGAGTGAAGCCATGAAAACACATACTTTCCAAACTCCAAATGAAAGTTTTATTAAAGAAATGAAGTCCTTAGTGGTAAGGCATGATTGAGCCTTAATTTTCTAAGTATCCAATGATTTTTACAAAAAGGAATCACCACAAAAAACAAGCTTTGCAAAATTCGGATTTTGGGATGAACCAATTTTAAAAGCATGTTTACAAAGTGTAAAATGGAAATTTTTATGTAAAAATGAAGGTCATAAGTAATATATATAATGAAGACTTAATTTTAACAAAAATAATTATATTTTCTTAAGTAATAAATCCAAAACAAATGGAAATGATCAAAGTTAGAAAACTAGACTTTTCATAAGTAGTTGCTATTATGGTCTTGCAAAATAAAAAGTTGTAAAATTTCCTTTTAGCAACAATCATCAAGATCATGCATACATTAAGCTCATCTCATGACATTCATGTTAGGAAATCACTCATATTGCATGTATAGCTAATTTATATAGTAGGAACATTACAAGCATTTACAAAACTATTTTTCGGAATCGAAAACCGTTACTGATCAGATTTGATCCCTCTGTTCCGAGACCTAAATGTTTTCAAAACTTGAAAATAATATTACAAATAGATAGATCTTTCGAAGTAGATAGAAATCGATATACAATTTACGAGATTCCTAGTTAAAATGACCAAGTTATGGCCGTTTTAAGTTGGAATTCCCGCTTAGGACGAGAATTACGAATTTGATAGTTCGTATGAAATCGTTTGGATTAGTTTGAGTTGAAATACTTATTAGAGTATTTCTTCCTCTTTAGGAGATCCCGAAATCGATGATTCCCTGCCACCGAATTATTATTACTAGAAGACCGGTGACCCAATGGCCGAGTGAGTTTTCTCCTTGTTTTATTACCTTGATTTTGCTTGTAGTTAGTTGCATTAGAATTATAGGAACAAGATAAAAATCGATATGAATGGGGATGGGATATATGATGAGGCTGTGATGAATGTATGCCAAAGAATACTAAAGCATATCGAAACCACAATTTGATTGGTTAACTACACTATTCATATTATTTTTGTTATATGTATAATATTGGTTGGTCACTCTAAAGAATGTATGAATAATTTGACCTAAGCAAAAAATTAAATTGGCCATGCATCGCATCGGACATATTGCATTTGATAGCATGCTACTCCTACGCAGGTCGATAGTATGGTCCGAGGACTCGTTGGGATGACGAACCCGGTATCAGAGCTCATTCAGGGGTACTAAGGCGCATGTGGATGCATTCCTTGGATGAACCTAGCCGAGTCGAGTGCTAAGAGCCAAGGGCTTGGGGACTAGCTGCGGTCGTGTAGACTTCAATACCATTCCTAACCCAAGATACGGAGGGCGTAAATCTGTTCTGTGTGTGGGTTCCGGATACCCATATATAATTGTTTGCTCATGTGTTTGTTCATGCATAGCATATGATTGATTATAACTTGTCTATTATGGTACGGAGTTAAGGGAATTCTCACTAAGCTAGTGTAGCTTATACCCAATAGTTGTTTAAATGAGTAGATTATCTTAAGAATGCTAAGTGGGGACCGAGATGGTTGAAGCGAGAATGACTTTAGGATTTCGGAAATGAATAAGAATGTTTGGAGTTATCAGCTAGTTTTATGATTTGCCTTGTAATAGTTTTATTTAGGGAAGTCTTTGGATGAATGTAATCGAAGTATATTATGTTTTGGTATTTGGAGTATAATAAATTGAATTTCCTTTACATTGTTACTTAAGTTATATCAACATGAAATGTATCATTCCGATGTGTCTCCTTCATGTGTTAGACGTCTTGTACATAGTATGAAAGCCTTCGCGTGACATGGGTGGTCATTCTTAGGCTTTAATATTGTGTACGGCGGACTGCCACGTTTAGGGTACCCTTCGGGGTGTGACACTTACTCCTCCTCAAACTTCCCGGATCGCTCATACCCGAGTCAAACATAATCATCATCATCATCAACATCATTTGACAACAGCAACAACATCATCATCATTCATCAATCCTCATCATTGTCATCAACATCAATCAACAATACTTGAAAAAGACAATAACAACACTAATGAGCCGAAGCTTAGTATACAGTAACGAAATTATACCCGAAGTGGCATACAAACTTATACTAAATGCAAATGCAACATCCAATAAGTTATTGGAAAATCTTTAAATTTAGCCAAGCATCACTAAAGTATTCAAACTCTAAACAACAAGGATATCTGAGGAATCCTAAGTAACAATCTTGACGCTCAGGGGCTTGATATAAGTTGTTCAAGGACTTATAACTCATAGATGATATATCCATAAAAGAGAAATAGTCTCATCTAAGGTTCTCAACCGTTTCTCATCTTCACTTAACTTAATCCATAATGTCACCTAATTTAACTATTCTCATAAACATTTGAATTAAATCATATTATTTCATCTTAAGAATAACCAAAAGTTATACTGATACTAATAACCCCATCGACTACCCACCATACTACTTATGAAAGTCATTACATCATGACAAGGGTGGCCTAAACTACCATGCCCTCAATCTGAGCAGGGTGTCGCTCCCTGAACCAGAGTTAACGGCGTAATAGACAATCAATACAAACAAAGTTTAGGTTTTCTTAAATTAAAGTAATTTAGTTATGCTTAACCTAGTTAATAAAACAAGCATGTTACTGCGTACCTTTTATATGAAATCAAAATATAGGCTCATATGCTATCTCAAAAGATAATCCAGAAGATTCAGAAGCCCAACTCAAACATCTGTTTAGGAATATAAATTATATAAGCAATTAAATAAATTATCCATTACATCAAATTCATTTTATTGCCCTATTTGATTAGACACTAATTTGGAATCCCGCTATAGCTGCGAATATCGCCTCGCCAAAATATGGACAGATCTTCTTTGTCTGTTAAAGTATTTATTTTCACTTTGTTTATAATCAATTATTATAGAAACATCATCATGGCATTCTTATTCAAAAATACTCATTTACTAAACAAGCATATTTTTGAAATAACATATTCGCCATGTTATTTTTGGTTTATCCCAATTCATTAACTTAAACCAATTATTAACTGCTAAGCTTGTTCTAGCTTAACCTTAGTCAAACTGATTAGAGTCAATCATTTAATTCATTTACTAAACCAAGTTGATTAAACTTAAACAATTTAATTCATTTTAACTTAGTGAAGTTCATCTAGTTAAGTTGGACTTCGACTAATTAACTAAGTTTGTTTTATAACTAACTTCTATATTAATTCAATTATCTATTAAATCTATAAATTCACTTAATTCGTGCTTAATTATGTCGATTAACTAATATAATACATTAATTATCATTTATCTACTTCATTTTAGCTCAACAAGATTTATTTCCTAAGCAAAAAATATTTAACAAGCAAATACAAGTTTTTAACTTTGTTTGAAAAACGTAGTAGCTGGACTTGCTTTAATACTTTTTGAATTTGCAAAAACTTAAAACATAAAAGTTATAGATCTCTTTTTAAGCTTTCCAACGCATTTTTAATCATGTCAATCCTAGTTTAGATGAAAAAGTTATGGTTAATTTACAAAAAACATGTTGCTGCAAGGGAATATACACGACCTTGTGTATGTTAGTAGTGTATTTCCATGTGCAAAGAATTTTGCCGACTATAGAGTCACGAGTGGATAGACACAACCCGTGCATATTTGTAGTGTATATATACACGATTGCGTGTATGTGGGTAGTGTATATCTAGAACGCTTCATTCTAAGCTTCTGATCAGTCACGAGTTTACATACATGACCCGTGTATGTCATGTTTCCCCTATTTCGACATTCTTTCCCTTCCTTTACATCTTTTACCAATTTTTACACATTTTACTTCCATCAAAACATCATACAAACTAGTTTCCATGCTTCTCACACTTATATATCTATCCAACAATATCAAACATCATCTATCAAACCCTATATTCACTATTCATCATCTTCCTCAACAATCTAACACACATCTACCATTAAACCAACACATATAAACATAAACAACAACTAAAACAAATTAATTAACAACTAAATCAAAAGGAAAAGAAAAACTTATCTCCTTTTTGGCAATATAGCTTCTTGATTTTCTTTATCTTTTTACTTTTCAAGGTCTTCAAACTTGT
This sequence comes from Combretum micranthum, assembly GCA_024138025.1. Lineage (NCBI taxonomy): Eukaryota > Viridiplantae > Streptophyta > Magnoliopsida > Myrtales > Combretaceae > Combretum > Combretum micranthum. The sequence continues at coordinate 205,934 of JAMXBD010001486.1, read as the reverse complement.
TTATGCTTTATCTCCACCCTTGATGTTCCTTTCCATTCCTCTTAATCGCTTTAATCTTGTTTAGATTGGAGTTTTTGGTGTGGAAATTGAAAGAAATGAAGAGAGGAAGAGAGGAAAAAGAAAGAATGGGAAAAACGAAAGAAAAGAGGAGAGAGAGAAAGAAAGAAAAAGAAGGCAGGTGAAGTAAAATAGAAAGGAAATGATAAGATTTAAAATTAAGATATTTTAGATTAAGGGTACTAGATTTAGAACTTTCAAATCAATATCTTAAGTTCTATAAATATTTAAAAGATGATTTCAAAATCAATAGGTTATAAATTAAGAACTTAAAATAAGAACTTAATTTAAGAATTTAGTTTAGACCAAAATGATATATAATTTGAGTTTGAGTTTAAGAACTGATATTTTGATACAAGCAAATAAACTCAAATTTTGTAAAGACTAAGGAATCGAGATTTAAGCTATAATTTAGAAACACTCTAAGTATTTTTATAACATGTTTAGGGGTTTAGGAATTTAAATCTCAAATTTCAACGTAATTAATTATTAACTAAATTATATTAATTTGTCTAATTATATCCTATGATTCATTTGATTTAGTTAAATATATCTAAACTCAATTCCTAATCTAGATGAAGATTTAGGGTATTTCATAATTTAGTATAACAAACTCTCTTTAGGCATTCCACACTTACTTTTTATTATACTATTTTACCCCTTTACTAAATAATTAGACATAAAGGTCAATATATTAAAATTTTAAAATCCTTTTATTTATTTAATATAAGATTACCATTTATTATTTATTCTTCATATTTTATTATCATTAATTTTTTATGAACTTTTCTTGATTTATTTTATTCCATTTGACTTGGATTTAAGTAATTACTTTGCATGTATGGACATTTAAGTAGACTATCTTTTATTAATTAGCTTGCACATTGAATATTTTTTTTAATCCAATACTTGTAAGGGAAAATTAGTGAACTATTTTTATTATTTTAATTTAGGGTAAATGTTATATTTAGTACATGAACTTAGCCAATTTGTGCAATTAACTAGTTGAAGTTTAAAATGTCAACTTTTTATGTTCATTCATAATACATAGATGCGGTGGTTAATTACAAAAATAAGTAAAGTTTAGGTAACTAATTGAACAATCTGACAAAGTTTAGGTAGTTAATTGTAGAAACACACAAAGCTTAGGTAGTAGATCAACAATTTTAAACTCCAAGTAGTTAATTGCATAAATTAGCAAAGTTTAGGTACCAAATATCATATTCACCATTTATTCTATTCACTTCTTTACTTTCATTATTTTTCCCTTTCTGACTTAGGATTTTTAAGTTGAAGAGGAGAAAATGAAAATATACGTTATTTTGAAGAATATAAATACATATTGAAGTAACGTGTTTATTGGAATTTTTGAGAAGAGCAAAATTATGTCTCATTGAAGGATAGATGATTACAATTTTACCCTTATTCATGATTTAGTTATCTAAGTTATTTCATCCTAAGTGAGCTTTACAATATAGAAAGAGAGTTAAACTTCCAAAGATTTATATGGGAATTTATAAAATTTGCATGGGAATTTTTAAAATTGATACTTTCTTTCTTCTACTTAATGTGCTAAGTGATATGAAGGACGGTCTCATAGATTTGCATATTAATATGATAGATACAAAAAGTAAGATTACATTATTCAACAACTTCAAATATATTTTAATAGTAACTTTTCAATTAGAACGTGAATTAATTAGTGAGTATGAGCAATGGTAGAATCTAGTTACATAAATAATGTTTTTTCTTTTGTTTTTAAAAGAATAATCTTGACTAGGCGTGTGAAAAACAAACCAAATGTTTAGGACAATCGAATCGAAACTACAAAATTAATTTGGAAAAAAAGGTTAACCGGTCCATCAATTTCGGTTTAGGATTGGAGTTTTTAATTTTTTCGGTTTTTGGTTTCGGTTTAAAGAATAAAAATCGATAATTTCAGTTAACCATCCGTATTTATATTATATTTATATAATTATTCTGCTAAAAATATAGTAGTTAGATAAAGAGGTTTCAAACCTAAAGGCCAAAATTTTGAAGTTTCAAACCATAATCTATCTTAACTTAATTGTCCTGGTCGTCTGAATACTTCATGGTGTTATGGTGCTTAGTGTTGTGAATAAATGTAATGATTATCTTAAGGGCATCAATATATGTTAACAATTTTGTCACTTGTCTTACATTCTTAATTTTGTAATTTTTAATATAATTGTAAAAAAAATTCCCTAATTTTTTTCGAGACATATTGAAAAATAAGGTTAACTACAAATTTTACATAACCATTATATTAAATGGTTAAAAATTGAAAATCAAAAAAATTAATTGAAAAAAAGAGTTAACAATTAAGGCGGTTTATAATAGATCAGTTTAGGATTGGAATATTAAAAAACTGATCATTACGGTTAGGTTTAAAAAATAGAGCCATGGATTGGTTAACCGAATCGTGAGCACCCTTGATCTTGTCATCACTATTTAGTAAAAAGTAAATGTTACATGAATTTTACCAATTTGTGTAATTAATTAGGTAAAGTTTAAAGTGATAATTTAGTGCATATGAACGTTCATTTCATTAGACCCGAGGAGTTGATTTAGTGGTTAGTTGCCAAAGTAAGTAAATTTTAGGTTAGTAAATTGGTATTTTAAAACTTCGTGTAGTTAATTACATAAATTAACAAAATTTAGATATCAAATGTAGTGTTCACCCTTAGCAAAATAATATTGATACTCCAGCATTATTGATTTGAATATATAACAAAATAGTAGCAATGAGTTTTTTTTTCTCCCATAATATTTTTTTTTAATGAAATGAATTAGGTTAAAGGTTATGCTCGAATTATAGTTAAAAAAGGAATAATTCCAGTGATAGTACTTAAACTTTGATAAAATATACGATTACGTATCCGAACTTTAGAAATGATTGATTTTGGGCCTATTTGGCTTATCGGTTTTTTTATCTATATCAAATCGGTATTGGTATCGATTTAGTATCGGTATCAAATCAGTATTGGTTCGGTTTGATTAGTTTATGAGTAAAATTATTGGTTTTTTATTGGTATCATATCCGTAATGGTTCGATATCGGTTTGGTATTGGTTCAATTTAGTATATGAAAAACTTGGATACTAATCAATTTAATTCCTAAAAGAATTTGATAAAAATACTGTTAGTGTGTATGAAAAGTTATTTTAGGTACCAAATTCATCAATCTCAAAATTCATGTATTAAATTAATTAATTTTAAAATTTAAGTATTAAATTAATTAATTTTAAAATTTAAATATTAAATTAATTAATTTCATAATTCAGATATCTAATTTTATATTTTATTAAAATTTATTAACACTCATTGCATTAACCCCTTAAAAAAGAAAAAGGGAAATAATTTTTTCAAATAATTTGGGGTGTCGTTGTAAAATGGACCTGTTATTACTGGTCAATAACCAAACCAGCATCGGTTTTTCATCTGAGTCTAACGTGTCCAAGGTTAGACTAGTCCATCACCATTGCCGTCTTAAAATTAAGAAGTTCCGTTAAACACGCACCCAAACATGAAACGCCAGTTTTCATTCATTCCACCGACATCCGCCCAAACGCCAACACCCATCACAAAACCCATGACGATCACTGCCATAGAAAAGTAGACAGAGAATAGCATAGCGAACAGCTGCAGAGAGTGGTTCCCCTGTCCTGTCATACCAACTCCGTCCTTGCAGCTTTTACTTTACTGAAACCCTATGCGCTAACGCTCACAATTAAGATACGTCTTTGTCTTAAACCCTCAAGCAGAATCTGTCAGTCGTAGTGGAATACCGGAAAGTAGTGATATTTACGCTTGGTGGTTCTTAAATTGAGTGAAGATGAAGTCAACTCCGCACCTGAAAGGAACCCAAGTTGTGGGATTGGAGAGTGATGGTAGTAATAATAACAAGAGCAAGAGTGAGAGTTGGGAGATGAGACCTTGTGGCATGTTGGTTCAGAAGAGAGAAGAAGACGGAGCCGATGTTAATGCTGATGTTCCCATGATCAAAATCAACGTCTCCTTTTCTTCTTCTCCTCAGCAAGAGGTTTCTGTTCCTTCTCATTGTACTTTCGGTAATACACTATAGGTTTTCTTTTTTCCTTTGTCTCTTTTCAATATAAAACATGGTGATGCTGTGTGGAATTTGCACCTTCTATGTGATTCTAATCACGTTGTTTTGTTTTTTTAAGTTTAGTTTTTAGGTTAGGATTTTGGGTCTTGGCGAAGATTGGAATTGGGTGGATCTCATGATCGTTTGTATTGTGGATGAGTATTAGAGGAATTTCCTAGCATATGTACTTGGGAATGCATGGCAGCTAGGGTTTTTGCTCTGTATAAAGATAATTATGCATTGGGATTGGGGATATAAAAGAAAAGAGGAACTTTTTTCGAAAAGAGGACAGATTGACAGGAATTTTTGGTCATAATCTTCAGTTTTTGTGTATTTCAACAACTTATATTTTGATAATGATGATATGGCGTATCATTGTGGGTAAATGATGGGTAAAGGCCACAGGAAGTTTTAGCTTCATTGTACACATGGAGATTAGAGTGTTCAAATTAGATTGCGTTGGCAGTTGGTTATGCGTCCACTTAAATATGGGATTAGAAGTAAATATATTCCTGAAAGGCATCTGTAGCACACTGCCTAGTGATATGGTCATGGAATCTTTATTGTGATTTGTTGGGGTTGGTTGACAAGTGCTTTGAATGGTGTATTTGACACTTATTTTAAAAAACTCAAGAGTGATTACTAGAAGGAATCAAATGCCAGGGCATGCATCTTATGTCACTAAACATAAAAAATGTTCTTGAGCACTATTGCATTTGTTGTCTTCTAGAATAATGCTTTTGTTATTAGTAGATTAGAAATTTGTGTGGCCCTCTCGAGTTAGCATGCATTGGATTGCTTCCTTATCTTATATAAATTTTGGAAATTTATATCTAAATTATCCATATATGAGAACGGGATGAGAATAAGAATATTTCTCAAGATTCATGCCTAAGGCCAACAAGCATCACCTGATGGCTTAATAGGCACCGTATGCATTACACTGAATAGAATTACTTTAAATTGTTCAGGAGCAAACACTTGGTTGCATAATAAGAAAGTCAAGTTCTTGCAATTGTGTACAGAAGTTTGCTGATTTGAATGACTTAGCACTTCTAGTTAAGTTGCCATATGAATTAATGATGTGGGCAAAATGTGGAAGTAGATTACATTGGGAGAGGAGGTGACCTAATGCCCTAAGAATGTGGCTGGGATTTTAGAATGACATATTATGATATGAAAATGGATAGGATAGGAAATCAGAATTGGAGTGTAATGGCTTTGATCATCTCATGACCACATAGTAACACGAGCTGTGATTGTCATATATGCATTAACTGAGGAATTGGTCTATCTGTTTGCATGGATTATTATAGTGTTGGAACTGGGAGTTGTCTATTGTATGATTTGTTATAGAGATAATTTTTCTCTCTTATTATTAAAATAGTGCAATAAAAGTTACAATATATAGGCACATAATGTGGTAGGTAGCAACAACATCTTCTTACCTCTCACATGATAAATAATTAAATGACAGAATATCCCAACAACTCTTAAACTAATATTTGTATTTCCAACACTTCCCCTCAAGTTTAGGAATAGATATTTATCATTTCAAGCTTGCTTAGTGAGAACTTGAGGTCGTTGAATTGTCCTTGTAAATAAATCAGCTTCCCAGATATGTGTAGGGATGTATTGTAGAATGATATCTCCTTTTTCAATTTCTGCTTGGATGAAATGTCGATCAATTTTGACATGTTTCACTTTATCATGTTGCATTGGGTTGTTGACAATACTAATAGCAGACTTACTATCACTACATAACCTAGTAGTACACTTACAATTAATTTTAAACCTACCATTAGTCTTTGTAACCACATTGCTTAACATATCCCCTATGAAATAGCTCCAAATTTAGCCTCAGCACTACTTGCCACAACTGATTATTTTTTACTCCAAGTAACCAAATTTCCCCATGCCTTAGTGCAGTATCCAGTTGTTGACTTATTGACTTACTATCTTCAATATCTCTTGTCCAATTAGTATCAACAAATACTTCTAGGCTTTATTCTCCGCTATTCTGAAATAGTAACCCTTTTCCTGGAGTTCCTTTTAAATACTTAAGAATATGGTGAACAGCATCACAGTGTTTTCTAGTAGGAAAGTGCATAACTTTGCTAACCATACTTACAGCATGTGCAATATCAGGACGTGTAAGAGATAGATAGATAAGTCTTCCTATTAGTCTTTGATATCGTTCTATCGATTTCAAGATCATTATTGTCATCCTTTTTCTTTCAAATGTATTCTAAAGGAGTTCCCGCAAGCTTGCATCTTACCATTTAATTTCTTTGAGTAGATCTACTATATACTTTCGTTGAGATATGATGATTCTTTGAGAACTTCTTACCATCTCAATTCCCAAAAAAATATCTCAAACCTTCCAACTCCTTAACTTGAAATTCAAATCTAATTGCTTTCCTTAGAGCATCTATCTCCACTTCATAATCACTTGTGATTATTATGTCATCCACATAGACAATTAGAATTGCCTTTTTGCCTTCCATGCTTCCCCCGACAAACAAGGTGTTTTCAGCTTCACTTTGTGTATACCTTAACCGGAGTAGAGTAAAACTAAACCTTGTGAATCAAGCCTTTGGGGATTGCTTTAAATCATAAAGGGATTTCTTTAACTTGCATACTTTACCTATTGAATCTGGAGTTTCAAAACGCGGAGGATTTTCATATAGATTTCCTCTTCAAGTTCTCCATTTAGGAATGCATTCTTCACATCTAGTTAATGTAAGGGTCGATCCAAATTCATTGCTAATGAAAGAAGCACCCTAATTGAGTTTAGTTAGCATAGCAATAGGTGCAAAAGTTTCTTTATAATCAATCCCGTATGTTTGAGTATATCCCTAAGCTACTAAGCATGCTTTAAATCTCTCAACAGTACCATCTTCCTTATGTTTCATTGAAAATACCCATTTGCTACCTACTGGTTTCTTATTTTCGAGTAAATCAACCAATTCCCAAGTTTCATTATTCACAACTCACAAGTGCTTTCATTTCCTTTATGACAACATTTTTCCATTCCACACTTTTCAAAACTTGCTAATATTTCGAGGAATTTCTACTCTACCTACTTGTGTAGTGAAAGCCATAAACCTTGGAGACACATTTGAGTATGCAAGATAATTTGAAATAGGATACTTGGTATAAAGTCTTTTACCTTTGTGAAGTGCAACTGGTAAATCATTATCAATGGCATCCAAATCAACACTCATTCTCCTTTTAGCTTCACTCTTTTTTCAGTACTTTCACCTCCCATAGCTTCCTCTCCTCTAACAACACCACAACCCCCACCCCCACCCCCTCTCTTGAGCTTTGTTTCTTCTGGTATATACTCGCATCTCAGTTTCTGTAGGCTCGTTGAACTTGGGACTTGTTGAAATGCAGAAGGTTCATGAACAGGAATGACAAGGGATATGTGAATTTTCTAAGAGATAAAAGGTGTAGGGCCAGGAGTGATTTGAGACTCACAAATTGACAATGAAATCGAAGGTTCCCAACTTACATTTCTTGGTGTTTCTTTTAAATTAGTGTTACTTGAGAACCAAGATTGATGTTCTAAAAATGAGACATCACAAGAAACATAGAATTTCTTTGTTGGAGGATGATAACACTTGTACCATTTCTGACTAGGAGAATAACCCACAAAAATACATTTTAGTGTACGTTCATCAAACTTGGTCTTATTTGGAGAGGATTTATACACATACACAAACATCCGAAAATCTTTAATGGTAAGGAATTAAACAATTGAACATATGGGAAAAGTTTTGACAACACACTTAAAGGAGTCTTGAAATTTAATGGTTTTAATGGCAATCTGTTTATAAGATATGTAGCTGTTAATATGACTTCCTCCAAAATGAGTTAGGTGTTGAACTATAGAACATGAGAGAGCGAGCAACTTCAAGTAAATGTTTATTTTTTCATTTTGCTGTGGAGTATAAGCATAAGAACTCAGATAAAATATTCCTTGTTCATGTAGGCATGTGCTGAACTCATTTGACAAATATTCCCTACCATTATCGGTTATGTGGAAGTGTATGCAACTTTGAAAAACATTTTTTATCAATTTATAAAAGATCTTCAAAAGAGTACATGCCTTATAATTTTCTTTCATGAGGTAGACCTAAGTGGCTCTGGTATGATCATCAATGAATGTAATGAATCACTTTGCTCTAGATAGATTAGGAATTCTATTGGGACCCCAAATGTCACTATGGATGATATGAAAGGGTTTAGAAGCTTTGTAAGATTGCAATGGATATGAGCTTCTGGGAAGTTTGGCTAAAGTACATGATTCACAAAATAAGGAACTCATCTATATTGTGAATAAATTTGGGTACAAGGTCTTTAAATAAGAAAAACTTGGATGCCCTAATCTCTTGTGCCATGCCATAACATAACACTAGAATTTAAACAAACAGATAGAGAAGACAAATTGGGTTCTAATTTTATTGAGTCTATTACCCCTGAGATATAGTATAAGCCATGACGTTCCCTAGCAAATCATCTTCTCGGAAGACAGGTTCCGAAAATCACATGAATGTGGAGAAATTATCACCTTGCAATTCTTATCTTTAATCAATTTATTAATCGATAAAAGATTATGCTTCAATCGAGGAGCATATAAAGTCGATTTAAGGCATAAATGTGATAACCAAACCGTTCCTTTTCCTTGGGCAAAAGAGATGTTACCATTAGCTACTCATATTTTAGTTTTTGAGTCATAACTTTCAAGCTTTGTGAAACGACTCCTTGAATTTGTCATACAATCTTTAGCCCCAATATCAACAACTCATTGATGATCAGCTACAAAAGCTAAGATGAAAGAGATTACCTTTTTGTGTTGTAGCGACTAAGGAATTGCTATTACTTTATCCATCAGTAGGCTGGGTAACTTTCATTTGATATATCAAAGTTTGAAACATTTTTAATTGTTCAGCTGTCAAGCTCAAATTTGAAGCCTTAAGATCATTAGCTTCAGCCACTTGAGCCATCTCAATTCCTTTTTGTATTTTTGACTTCCAATTTGCTGGTTTTCCATGAACATTCCAGCAATTTTCTCGAGTATGAAAGGGCTTATGATAGTAGTCACGCCAAATTTTGTCCTTAGACTGGGTGTGTTCTTTGTGTGTATCTAAGCTGATGTTTGGGCTTGAATCTCACCATTTGAGGGATGTAGCATCGCCTTCTTTCTCGATTCTTCTCTTCATACCTCAGCAAATGCTTCACGAAAAGTGGGGAAAGGATTTCTTCCACTTAGACGACGCCTAATCTCGTCCAAATCGGAGTTTAACCCTCGTAAAGAGTCAAAAACCCTATTTTTTTCCAGCATTTTACTACATTTTGCCCCATCTTCAGAACATCTCCACTCCACGTTATCGAACAAATCCATCTCTTGCCATAGATCTACAAGAATATTATAATATTCTATGACATACGAATGTCCTTGGTTGGTCAATTGAATTTTTGATCTAGTCTCAAAGTATGGATATGTATTTTCTAGATTCGAATACATATCTTATATGGCATCTCACACTTTCTTAGCTGTATTATAAAAAGGATATGTGTGACCAATTTTTGGCTCCATTGAATTGATGAGCCAAGCCATAACAATTGAATTCTTAGCCTCCCACATTGCATAGGAGTCTGAATTTAGATTAAGAGCTTTGATAGTGCCAATAAGATATCCTATCTTTCCCTTTCCCCTAATAACAAGTTTGACCGACTAAAACCATTGTCTAAAATTTGCCCCATTAAGTTTATGTTGGGTGATTTGAAGAGAATGGTTATCACTTAATGTAGGTTACATTTCATTAATTTGTTGAGTAGTAGAGGGTTGTTTCCCAAGTTTTTTAAGATGAGCCTTCGTCTTTCACCAACTGATGTTTTTTCAAGGAGATCACTCATTTGTGTATAATGTATTTGGACATTTAATAGGCTCTGCTATCATGAGAAAAGATAAAAGATAATTTTTCTCTTATTATTAAAACAATACAATGAAAGTTACAATATATAGGCACATGAGCAAGTAGCAACATCTTCTCACCTACCATATTGTAAATAATTAAATGACAGAATATCCCAACAACCCTTGAACTAATATCTGTATTTCCAATAGAATGGTAAATCCTTGTCAATTGCTAAAGCTCATTGTCATGTTTTATTGCTTTTCTAGGGGGTTTTTATTAATTTCGATTCCCTTGATGAATATATAATCTATTATGAGCCTGTTTGTTTGTTATTTTGGTATTGTTTTTAAATTGATGTTTGTCAAGAAACCGATACCGATGAAAAATTGACAGTTTTATTCATAAACAGACTAAACTAAATCGATACCGATATGATACAGATAAGTTACAGATGTTGATCTAATATAGATATGATACCAACAAAAATCTAATAATCCAAATAGGCCCATATATGAGACTTTTCTTATCACTTGCATTTGATGTTATGTCTTTGCTTATATCTCTGCAGGGGAAGTAAAAAGGATTTTAGCTCTAAATTACAATTTGGAGCCTGCCAAACAGAGACTCTTGTTCAGGGGAAGAGAGCAGGAGGAGGACGAGCATTTGCACATGGCAGGTGTAAAGGATGGTTCCAAAGTTGTGCTTCTAGAGAACCTGGCAAATAAAGATAGGAATCTTGATCCAACCAAGACAATGGAAGTGATATCAGAAGAGCATACCAAGAAAATGGAAGAGATGTCCAAAGAGCAGGCCAAGAAAATGGAAGAGAAGTCCAAAGCATCCAAAGCTATAGCTGTTGTCAGATCAGAGGTTGATAAGCTGTCCGAGAGGGTAAATATTTTCACAACAATTCACCTTGCTTTCTTTTGTAGATTCTTCAAACAACTCAGGTTGGCTGTTTGGACTTTCATTAGGTTGCTGCATTAGAAGTGGCCATGCAAGGGGGGACTAAAGTTGCAGACAAGGAATTTGAAATATCCACTGAGTTGCTTATGAGGCAGCTTCTAAACTTGGATGAAATTGATGCTGAAGGAGAGGATAGGGTACAACGGAAAGCTGAGGTATTTATTCATGCACACTTATCTCCCTTGGTCTATAAGTTTTTCTAGAAATGGTAATAATTCATCTCAAATCCAGTTTTAACAAATTACTTAGGGTAAATTGCAAAATGATCCCCCTTTATGTATGATTACCCCCAGGGCCGCAAGCGAGCCGAGCCGAGCCGAGCCAAACTGAGCTTTTAAAAGTTCGAGCTTGTTTTTCTTTTAAGTTTAAAGAGTTCGAGTTCGAGTTCGAGTTCGAGCTCGAGTCAGTCTTTTTATCGAGTCTGAAATTGAGGCTCGAGCTCGGCTTGTTTAGCTAAATGAGCTTAAGCTTGAGCTTGAGCTTGAGCTTGAGCTTGAGCTTGGCTCATTTATGAAACGAGCTCGAGTTGAGTTGAGCCTTTTATCGAGCTTAACGAGTTTCTATCGAGTCTGAAATTTAAGTTCGAGCTCAACTCATCATGATAGCTCGTTTTCCATATTTTTTTAAAATATAAAATATAATATGTAATTATTGCTATAATATATATACATAATTATTAAATAGAAATTAGTTTTATTATATACTTATAAATAATATATCATACATAAAAAAATTCATAAATCTATTAACGAGGTTATTAATGAGTCTATTAATGAGCCTGTTCATGAGTCTAAGCGTGCTTGTTTATGAGCCGGTTCGCGAGTGTTTTAGCTCGAGTTTGGCTTATTTAGATAAATGAACTCTACTTCAGGCTCGGACTTGGGCTCAGCTTGTTTACTAATCAAGCTCGAGTAGCTCGAGAATGGCTCATTTGCAGCCTTGATTACCCCCTTAACTATTCAAAAGTTATTAGTCCCCATAATTATTAATGTTTGTAGCTGTTAAGATGCTTACCAAGTTTTGTTCATAGTTGTCAAATCCATGATTTTACTAGTATGATTCTACAAATTTACAATTTTAGGAGGCTCTTGCGAGTTAACTTATGCAGTAAATCATTTTCTTGTAGAATCTTACGATCTTCATTGAATTTGCATGTAAACTTGATAGAATCTTACCTTTTTTTACTGAGTTTACTTGTTTCATTTATTTGCATATAATAGACTAAAATATAAAGCATACACCTGTAGTTTTACAAGTCTATCAACTATTACGGTATTCAAGCTGTCTTATCTCATTCCATTTTTTTCCTACTCTCTCTCTCTTCTTCGTTTGACATTTATAGCCTTTATTCAACTTCAAGTTCTAATGGCCAAATTTTATTAGAAAACTTAGTTATTTTATTTTATTTATTAATTAATAACTTAAGATAATCTGAAAGGTTTGATTTTTAAACAAAATAGTAGGAAAAAAATTTAGTTTTCACTCTACTTGTCATTTTCCCTGTTTATCTTGTATTACGAATTTAGAGTTATAATTAGAAAGAGTACTTATTTTCTTATTTTTTAAATATCCATTATGCATGTCAAGTATTTTTATGATTGCTATAATAATATTTGTACGTCAAAGCTATTTTACATGGGATATAGAAACTTATATTTTTACGTTTCGATTTTACGTTCTGATTCTATGGAACCTCCAATGATTGTACGTAGAATTGTGAATTTGATAACCTTCCATCAGTTTATTTATTTATTCATTTTTTGTGTTAATGAACATGTTAATTTACATTTTTACCCTTGTATAAACCTCTAAACCAAAACCCAAATTGCATAATATGAGCAGAAGCCAAAAAGGATCACGTGATAAAACCACCTGCTACAGTTGAGCATGAATGGAACCATACGAAGCCATCATCGAAATCAAATCCTCAAAGGGGGTTAAAAAAAAAAAAAAGATGCCCTTTGTGAGAGTAACCAATGTTTTATCATCTATCCTTTTTTGTGCCTTAGATAAGAACATAAAAAAGGTAACATGACCTCTGTAGAAAACTTTTGAAATGATCCAGTACTGGACTGTAGCATCCACCTTCAATATGTATTTTTAGCTACCATATGTGTGTGGTTCCTGTTTCATGACAACAACTGGAAAGTTTTGTTAATATCTAAATCTGGTGTTATTAGACGGAGAACTTTGTTTCTAATTTGACCAGACTATGCTATGGTGTAGGAGATATAGCTCAATATGAAGGGGAAAGCAATGGAAATGAGGTTGGTGATTTGGCATTCAAAATTATGAATGTTGATGAAGATTAAAATTTGAACGCTTGTGTACAATATCCATTAAAGAAAAAACCTTATGCTGGTGCTTCTAATAATGCCCTTTAATCAAAACCCATTTTAGCAATTTAACTAGAGAAAAAGATAGCATATGATGCTAAGTTATGTCTGGTAGCTGGTGGATTTATTTCCAGTTCTGATTCCTTCTTGGTTTAGGGTTAAATGAGTGAGAATGAAAATTAGCAGGATGATTGAACAAAACATATAGCAAATTAACAGGCTTTGCTAGGTTCCTTAACAGCCACAGACCTATAATTGTTATGGGTGGTAATATTAGTTTTGAGTACTTGAAGAGGGTAATGATGCACGACTGATAATCAAGGGGGTCATGTTGCAATCTATCCAACCACTTATAATTTTTTTGTCAACTGACATTTTTGGGTATCTATAATATTGACCTAATCTGACCAAGACTGCTGCTAAATTCATGATTACTCTTGCAATGATGGTTTTTTGTGTATTTGGTAAGCAAAATCGATGGCACCAACAGGCAACAGCCACTGGAGGTGGTAATCGTTTAGAATAAACTCCGACGTTACGGGGAAAATGGTCTAAAAGTGACCTTAATGGTCTGCCAGATGATAATAAAATGTTTCTGATGTGTGTCCGTAGGTCCTGTTAATGCCTTCTTCTTAACTGGAGTTTTGAAACTTTTTGTGCTGTGTATGGATCTCTGAGATGATTATGAAAGGCTAGCATAGACAGAATTCTTGTTGGGCAAAATATAGATGGGGTTATAAATGAGTGTGTTTGGTGAGAGTAAAGTCAATTTGCACCAGTATAGATGAGATGATAAATGTGAGAGATGTAATATAATATGACAAGAACACATGGATTTGAAGATGGTGAATGGCATTGTATAGGTATAGAAATTTCATCAGAAAGAAGGCTTTTTGTAAAATAGACATTTCTTTCATTCTAGCTGGTTCTTGAGTATAGATTAAATTTAACAACTCAGAAGTTTTCTAGTTCACCCCCAAACTAGATTGGAATATTATAAACCTTGAAATGGATTGGAATGTTTTCCTGCACAAAATAGGAGTGTATTGATGAATATTATTTACTACACTTTTATCGCAGTCGAACCCTATTGCCAAACAGGTAGCCAACTCATGGAATTCAATTTTCTTCTGGTACAATCAGTGGTAATTTGCTCGGAACTCCACATTGCGATTGTAGATCTTATAACTCATATATGGCCAGTACACTCCCTGAACTTTGATGGATATGCTTTTCACTTGGGCATCAGTGTGCTCTCTTACATCCAATATTATTTACTACTCTTATATCACAGTCAAACGGACTCTGATGCCAAACGATAGCCAACTAATGGTATTCAATTTGCTTCTTGTACAATCAAAAGTAATATGCTTTGAAAACCATGTCGCAATTGTAGATCTGATAACTCATTTATGGCCAATACGCATCCTGAACTTTGGATGGTTATACTATTCACTAGGCCATCCATTCTCTCTCACATCCAATTCTTCATTAAATTGACAGAGGGGCATGGCTGTAATTGTGCTACTTTCTCACTGGCACAAGAATTACGTATTAGCCTACTAATGGTATTCATTCTGCTTCTTGTACAATCAAAAGTAATTTGCTTGGAAAACCATGTTGCAATTGTAGATCTGGTAACTCATTTATGGCCAATGCACTTCCTGAACTTTGGATGGTTATACTATTCACTTGGCCATCCGTTCTCTCTCACATCCAATTTTTCACTAAATTGAAAGAGGGGCATGGCTGTAATTGTGCTAATCTCATGGGTACATGAATTGTGTATTAGACCATGCACCAAATTAGTATAGTTTGACTTCATAGGTAGCCCCAAGATTTGTCAATGACAAATCAAATGCTTCTAATTTTTATCTTTCGAGCCTGCTTTATACTGTTCAAGCCTAATGCATTTAGCAAACATACTATACTTAACGCTTGTCCATATGCTCCTTGTTGTCATGTCTTGGCTCTAGGTGCTAGCTATCCTACTTACATAACTTACCACACCCTTAAATGCCCCTCCATGCACCATTCACAAAAACTCAGACATAGACCATTCGTGCTTAACTGCCTAGCTTAAAAATCATATATATTATAATTATTTGGGCTTAAATCTTGAGCTCGGGAGTAAGGCTCGATGAGTTCAGTTCAGTTATTAGGATGACTTGAAGAGATTTGGCTTGGTAGGTTTGAAACAAGGATTGTTGGATCGGTTGACTGCATTTGATCTTTCTTAGGCAAACTTATACACATGAGGATGGCTATTGGCCTTGACTCATGAAAAGCTCATTTACGACTTTATCTCATCCGTCAATCATTGAGATGATCTAACGATTGTTATCCATATTAAGTGCCTATAAATGCTTAATCACTCATCATTTTCAACTTTTGGAGAAAGAAAGCAAGTGACATTCTGTATAAAGGGCTCCATTCTCAATGATAAAATAAGGCAATTTAAGTGTGTTATTACTCTAATTGCTAAAGAACTGGAAGGTTGACATGCGAGGTCTATTCGAACTTTTATTGTTTGCTATTTATGCATTTGAGATACTAAGATTGCTTGTTCCTTCTTTCAATAATTTTTTACAAGCCATCCTTTCATCAAGTGTTATCTCCTTAGTAAAATTCTAAAAGTCACGTGTAAGGCATGAATCCACGTGATACGTACATGACTACCTCAGGAAGAACCTTGCATCTTCAACCATTAAGTGCAAACATGGACACCATAACATTTTGGTACCCTATGCATGCGGAAATACATCATAGGGCTTCTCAAATTTAAGTCTTCCACAACTAATTGCTAGAAGTTTAGGAGCAAGGGTACAGTGACTTCCAGAATTACTTGATAAATACCACAATAGGAGTTGTTATAGCAACACCTTAGACTTCTGAACAGTACTGTTGAGTCCATCCCATCTATAGCCATTCTTCATTCTTCTTCAAAGTATTTAAAATTTGATGCCCTATGATGCGAAGGGAATTTCCTTCATAGCACTAGCACAATGCTCTAGAGTTTAGTCTACCAACCCTACAATGAATCAGATACGGCCCTAAAATGTCTACAAGCCTTGCAAATGCTATTTATGAAGCCATGGTTACATGGCTGACTAGCTGAGAATTTCGAGAAATGTGAAACCACATACCCAGTATAAACCACCTTCCTGAATCACACCTCCAGAAATCTTTCCCCTGGAGCCGATGATCTGTGCCAGGTTTGCTTTAATAAAAAACTGGAGCAGTAAGTTGATTGTGAAATAAATTATTACCTGCCATATGTGAGGGTGCTATAAAACTGGAGCAATAAGTTGATTATTTTGGTTACTTCCTGGGTAACCAATCACCTTCTTAATTTTTGTGAAGATAGTAGGTATAGTTTTGGGTCAAGAAGGACTTTTCTACATCTTGAGGAATGAGGGGTAATTTTCTTGAGATCAAGGATGTGAATGTCATTCATATTGAAGAGAGGAAGGAGAGGGGGGAATTAAAAAAAACCAAAACTATGTATCACCTATATTGTCAGTAGGGTGAGAAATCTTGGGACTTAGTTGCTTGCAGTATTTAGTAAAAGAGTGAGACCTACATAGATTGGTAGGGTTGGGAATACAATATGTCCTCAATGGCATTTGTTTGTGGAGCCTAAGGGTTACATCTGGGTTGGTGGGAGCAAGTGCATGAAATGATAGGATTGAAGTATTAAAAAAAAAAAAAAAAAAAAAAAACCAAAAAAATAAGAAAGAAGAAGTGGTCCATTGTAATGCCAGCATCAATACTTGCAACAGTCTATGGATGCAACCTTCATTTATTGGCATAAGTTGGAAATTGAGGGTAAGCACTGTGGGAGGAGATTTGAAGTCTTGATTAGTCAGTGAATGATTGTTTACTCCTATACTAGTCCTTTTGTTTATAGGCTCTTGAGTGGTTATTAACAGGGGTGTAGAAAGGGCCGAGGGCTTGTCAGACAGAACCTACTAACATGAGGGTTCGTAATGTAGAACACTTTGTTCATATTTGGGTTGGGTGAGATAAAAGGGTGTGAAATGATTGATAACAATACTAGAGAAATGAAGTTGTCCATTTTAATACCAGTATCCAGCATCTGTACTTGAAACAATCTATACATGCAACTTTCATTTGTTGGCATCAGCTGAAAATTGAGGGGTGAGCACTGTGATTAAAGATCAAAGTCATAGGCTGCAAGTGAACAACCCATATGTTCGATGAAAGTCTTTTTGCTTGTATGTTCTTGGGTGGTCATTGGAAAATGTATGATTGTGTTTTGCATCAGCCGAAGTGTTTTGCATCATTCTTCTTCTTCTTCTTCATTATTATTATTCTTATTTTGGATAGTACCACTAGTTAATTGCCAAGATCTCAATCTTAGCATTTTTTTTTTTTTTTTTTTGGTATGGAGTTTTGCTCAAGGTTTTAGGTTTTTTGTGAGTCCTATCGATTTGCTATATTATTCTTCTACATTGTACTCTTTTTAAAGAAATCCTATCAATTTGCTATATTATCCATTAATGAAATCCTGACCTCTCCCACCAAAAAAAAAAAAATAAAAAAGAGTGTACGATTATGTTACAAACACAAGTGATATTTATATAGAAAAGGGTTGAGGGCTTGTGAAAGGGAACGCTCTGATTTGAGGGATTGTAAGATAGAACCATCCATGTTCATGAACCACCTCAAACTCTTCATATGCTGTTAAGTCTAATCTTTGAGTAGCTTCTTGCTTGTTTAATGATGTTGTAGAAACACTTTATTCAAGCTTTTCAAGTCACCTTCTTTACATGGAAGGCTATCACATCACTAAATAAAAGAAATATAAGCCTATATTTCTTATATGTATAAAATAAAAGATATTAAGAATAAATATATAATATCCTTCTCTAAAGATATTTCTCTCCTACTGTTGATTTTCCTAGATCTTCCTAATAATATTGTTTCCTTAAATTTGAAAAAAAGATAAAAAAAAAAAAAAGGAGGATCTAGCATATTTTTGGAATTTTTGCTGTGGGAATGCCTTCTATTTTCATCTGATATTATGCTTAAGATGATCCCTTCTATTCGTTATCAATGATTTTGCAGTGAAGCTTGTAGAAAGTTTCTTTCTGTAGAATAACATATAATCATTCTCCTCCATTGCATGGCATCTTTCATGGCAATAATTCCAGTAAAGACATGATGAAACCCTGTAAACTGCTGTGAATTGTTATCGAGGTAAATTTTTCTGCTATTTCAACCTATAAATTATTTGATATGTACCTGTGGGAAAAGGTCCACAGGTATGTATGTCTTTGACCCGAGCCTAGTCTATGTAACAGTTAATACAGCTTTGGCCAGACGGGGGAAGTTTATGAGAGAAGGGGAAATGTAGCAGCTGCCAATCAGGGCAGGGATGACCTTGTCAAGAAGCATGCTTAAAACCAGCTCCTGCTCTGCCCTCTTCCTTGGGTGGGGGTAATAATCAATAAATAAATAAAATAATAAAATAAATAAATAAAAATAAAAAAACAGACCCAATAGGGATTAGAAATTAGCCACAACTTATCAATCTTCCATTCTTTCATTTTTCCTTTTGCCAATAAGGAAAAGGGAAAAAATATACATACATACATACATATATATATTGCATGTCTAACTGTTATTCCAAATAGAGCCCTGCAAAGAAATAATTAATAGGGCCAATCAGGGTCAATTTACAGGCCACGTACAAAGATTTATCTATGCTCCTGTCAGTGCAAGTCCATACCTAGCGCAAGATAGAATCAAACTGAAGATTTCTTAATATGGTGTTCTCAAACTCACACTATTGCCGTATATGATATGGATGCTTATGAGACCATAAAAATCATTTATGGAGAGATCTTACATTAGGGTGAATATATCTTTGAGTTTGGTTTTGGTCTATGAGGTATGGAGAGACTTGCATTTAATGACGAATATGTCATTTTGTGAAGACTGAATGCCTCCCATGTTTTGTAGGGCTCTGTGGTAGGTTTAGTCCTGTGGCTTTAAATAGGGGAGATATCATAATGGCATGTGTTTTACCACTATCGACTTTTTTGTTTCAATAGGTACGCAGAGTGCAGGGGTTTGTGGATGTATTGGATGCCCTCAAGGCGAGAAATTCAAATCCGTTCAGCGGCAGTAGCAGTGCAGTTACAGTGACAACGAATTGGGAAACATTTGAATCTGGTGTTGGGAGCCTGACTGCTCCACCTCCGAGATCACTCTCCTCAAAAGTCACTCAGGATTGGGAACAATTTGACTAATTGTTTGCTCATTATCAGATGGATTTAGGAGCCGTCTTTCTGTGAGCAATTGAAAATTTGTAATTTTTGCCGTTTATGCAGTGAATCTATCCGCTTTGACAGAGGTTATTATACATTGTGATACCCATTGTATTATATATTCAGATTTATATAAGTATAGTTGCTAAATGCAACCCCAATGCTCGAGTTCTGTAATGGATTTTGTCCTAACCAAAACCTAAAAAAGATGTTGGTATGGGAACGGACTAGCATTTGAATACCCTAGTTTTGACGTCCGATGCCACAGGATCTCACATTCCAGTGATGGTGGAAACGCAACTGTGTTTTCTGGAATGAGTCTTTCACAAAGCAGAACCTTTACCAATGGCGGTGATGCCTTTAAACATTAGAAGGATTGGTAACTCAGTCCCTTTTTTGTGCAGAGAAACTTTCTAGACGGCTTATTCAAAATGTTTAGTTTAACCACTTTTTAAGCGACAAGGGGGTTGAGAAATATGGGGAGGGAAAAAGAAAAAAGAATTGAGAAGGGATTTTGTCTCAGGATTTGGATTTGGTGGACGCCAGGGATTAAGGTGCTTAGATTCTTTTAGAAATAGCACCTGCATTGTGGTGCTATGCTTGATGTCATTGGGATGGTTTTGATTTGCCATCTAGTGAAGTTGGGTTATTATGGATTCCCATTCACATGGTACAGAAGGCCTATCTAATACTATTAACCGAATATCAAATTATTCCACTCCAAAATTTGAATATAAAGTATTTACACCACGTTACATTTTCTTTTTCTTTCATTTTATTTTAGGATGAAAGACTTATTTACCTTTTCTTATTAAAAAAATTATAAAAATACAAATTATAAAAAAAAAATCAAGTTGTCACATCTATATTGCATGTTGGAAAAGCGATATAGTGATTGTACTATAATAAAGTTGTGCAAATAGTTGTATCGCATATTAAACATGTAATATAAGTTTGCACGTGTATTGTATGTTTAATGTGTAATACTCACAAGAACTTCATCTTCTTTACCAACATTGTCAAAATTGGGACTAAAACCCCCAACATCCTCAAAGCTTGGACCTTCACCACTGTAGCCAACATATACTAGAAGCCAAACCAAAAGTTGAGACCTTTTTTTTCCATCTTATCAGACCGCATCACCATCTCCTTCATTGTCAAACTAAGCCATAGCTGTGTTGGACCTCCATCTTTCCCATCTCCAACATCGCCAAACCCAAACTCATTGTGAATTTGATGAGTTGATTCACTAAAAACAAGATTTATCATGCCCTCTAACAATGGAACTCATTAACCTGATACAAGTGCTGTGCAATACACATATATTATATGTGTGTAATGTGTATCGTAAATATTTATTTGGGTAATGTATATATCGCATATTTTGAACGTGTGATTTAATAAAAAAAAAGTTATGTTGCATGTACTATATGTGATATAGTAATGGCATATTGGTAATTTTAAAAAAAGATGATTAAATATGAAATAATTTCCTTATTTTAAGTAGAGTTGGAAATATGGGTTGCGGCCCATGGGCAGGCCCGCCAACCCACTTAAAAAAGCGAGTTACAGCTAAAATTTCTTGGCCTGTTTAAAAGCGGGGGGTTAACCTACAAAAAAAAAAAAAAAAAACAACAACAACAAGAAGAACAAGAGGAGAAGTTTAAAAACAAGAATAATATAACATCGTAGTGATTATTTATGTATGTTATGAAAAAAAATAGATTGATATATGAATCACAAGTATTATAACATTTTTTAAAATATATATTTATTGATTTAAACATAATATGATATTAATAAATCATTTTAAAAACTTGTTTT
Organism: Combretum micranthum; assembly: GCA_024138025.1. Lineage (NCBI taxonomy): Eukaryota > Viridiplantae > Streptophyta > Magnoliopsida > Myrtales > Combretaceae > Combretum > Combretum micranthum. The sequence goes on along the minus strand of JAMXBD010001486.1, from coordinate 184,400 downwards.
TATATATAAGTAATCAAAATAACAATAAAATTAGTTGTTAATATATATCAAACCTTAAAACATATAAATATTCTAATTTTCAAATAAACTAACATTAAAAATTAAAAATTAAAAAATTAATTGTGGCCTGTGGGTTGGCCCTTTAACCCTCGAGCTAATGCAGGCCAGCCCTTTAACTCGCGGGCCAATACGGGTCGAGTCAGGCAGAGAAAATCTGACTTGTTTAAAAGCGGGCTAGGTCCGGTCGACCTGTTAACTCATTATTTCCAGCTCTAATTTTAAGTAACTACATTTTATAGTTTTATCTCTCTTACTATTATTAAAAGTATCTTCTCTTCATTTTTCTCTCTCCCCCACGCCCACATTAAATTGTGGTGCATAAACACCTGAATAAACTATATTTTTACAGTTGGATAGTGGCATGAACGAAAATATAAAGAAATTATAATTATGAAAATTGGTCTATTCGACCTAAAACACCTAACCCTGAATGGAGAGGTAAATCCATTCAACATATGATTCCTGGAAAATCACATATATTGTATGCTCACGTGCTTGTGCATTTCATATGGTTGTTTAAATTAACTTGTTTTGGATTATTGATTGTCGGGTGTTTAATTGTGAAAATAATTCTCACTAAGTGCGTAGTTTATATCCTCTTAGATATCTCTTGTAGCACTCGTATCTTTGGTTAGAGCCCAAGGGATACTTTATCCAAGTAATACCTTTTAGAGCCAAGAGCTTTTGGTTAGAAGTCTAGAGTTAGATGTAGTTATAGATTCCCATGTAAAACTCAAAAATTTATTTATCGTGAAGATGGACTCTGTTAGACTTAGTTGGTTTTGATGGGGAATGCCCCTAAATGATTGTAAGACTCTCTACATTTTGGAACATTGGTTATATTGTTATGAACTACTTTCTTAATTGCTGTTATGTGTAACTGCTTAAGCGGCTTGATCTAAAGTTTGGTTATCTATGATTGTGAGTGTATGCCTTATACTCGATATCGAGACTTTTGGGATGACTAAGGTTGTCACACTTAAGTATTAATATTAAGTGTGACGGACTGTCATGTTTAGGGCACCTTTTGGGGCGTGATAAAACTAGCAAAGTATAATAGTAATTAACTCATGTGATATCTTTTACATGAGGAAAATTGAGAGGATGAAGTAGTGTTAGAAGAAGAAAAAGACCCACCACCACAAGAAAATTCATGTTAAGATAAGCAAGAGATTATAAGATATTGTAATGTGAGTATTACATTTTAAGCATGAAAATTGACTTAAGTGAGTTGATACATGTTTGGAGTGTCAAGAAATCAAGTTTTGGGGTGATTTAGAGTCTTAATTTCCCTTCCTAACTGATGCAAGTGAAAACTATCATTTGAAGTGAGGTAAGACATCTAACTTATTTTCATGAGATTATGATGGTTTTGGAGCTAGGTTTGCCATGTTAGTGATAAATGGTGTTTTAGGTGTGATTTGAAGGTTGGGTTCCTTAGAATGAGTTGTGAGTGGGGTTTTATTGTAAGTTGATGTAGCAATGTAAAACGATGAAGTCTTGTATGAGCATGTTGTAAAAATTGCAGAAAACCCTGAAGAAATTGAAGTTACAGTCAAATTAGATGTTTTAAGCCTTCAAATCCTTGATTAAACATGTTTAGAAAGAAAGAGAAGGTACCATATATGAAATCTAGGATTTAACATAGTCATATACCCCTTTGAAGCTTAAAAAGTTGCTTTTAAGACCCTTTTGCATAATATAATATATATATCAAATTTAAACATGAAATATCATAAACTTAGAAAAGCACGACCAGTACACAAGGTCATTCACCTGGTCATCTACCTCTTTAACCCATAAAACATATAGAAAAAATTATGGGAAGAACATGGGGAGATATATGTACCTGTATTCTATTTGTGCTTCTCTCTGATCATAAATACCTCTTAATTCTAGAACAACATAGGGGGAACATGACGTTGTATTTCACCCCTTGTATCTTTCTAATCCCCAAACATAAGAGAAACTCGACTAGATCACGGGTTGCTTGTCACGAGCCCAAAAGAGGCCTAATAGAATTAACCTAAAGTTATCATACCACATATGCACCTGTAATATGAGAATCGTTTCGCAAGTTGGAGATTGTAAAACTCTACTTAAAATTTTCTATACAAATTTTAATTGTATAAAACCATTTTGATAGCTAAGAAAATACGAATTCCCACAGTCCATCAGAACCACGAATCGGTATCCTTTACCAAATAGCAAAATAGGATAGATAGCTTACATATTACAAAGCTTTAAAATAATATACATTCATTCTAATTCATATTCTAATTTTATCTTCACAATTACAAAATCTCAAAGTCATACACTAAGCATATGATTTACATTATAAGTTTATCTTCTTGTCTTCATGAACTTCACTGAAGAAGATCTCTTCACACATTCCTAACCCATTACCGATATGAGTTATTCTTGTACAAAACTATAAGGGTGTGAGCTAATCTACAGCTCAGTGAATAACGAAACCAGACCATGCATCAAACAATTATTAAACAAGTATATTTAAATAACATATGCAATGCAACACCAAACCATGTGAGACATGCACGGTTTGGATGACTGGAATCTAAACTAATGGAGATTTACACCCTCTATTAGGGTTAAAAAATCTGTTTCCAGACGAGATAAATGATCAGCTACCACATTATCAATTCCTTTTTGTCTTTGATTTCTAAGTCAAATTCTTATAATAGTAATATCCAACGGATTATGTAGGTTTAGCATAAGCTTTAGCAAATAAATACTTAAGAGCAGCATGATTTGTATATACTATCACTTTGGAACCAATTAAGTAAGTTTGCAATTTGTCACATGCAAATATAACAGCTAAAAGCTCCTTTTCACTTGTGGCATAGATTCTTTAGGCCTCATTAAGCGTTCTACTAGCATGGTATACAACATGGAATAACTTACCTCTTCTTTGTCCAAGTACTGCTTCCATAGCAAAATCGCTGGAATCACACATTAACTCAAAGGGAAGGTCCCAATAAGATGCTATGATCACCGATACAGAACTAAGCTTCTCCTTTAAAACATTAAATGCCTGCAAACACTTGTCATCAAAAATAAAGTTTGCATCTTTTTCCAACAAATTACAAAGAGGTCTAGAAATCTTAAAGAAGTCTTTTGTAAATCTTCTGTAGAAGCCAGCACGTCTTAAGAAACTTCTGACTCCTTTCATTGATGTGGGTGGTGACAACTTCTCTATGATTTCTACTTTGGCTCTATCAACTTCAACCTCCTTTTTATAAACTTTATGGCCCAAGACTATTCCCTCTCTTACTATAAAATGACTTTTCTCCCAATTTAAAAATCAGATTAATGTCTTTGCATCTTTTCAAAACACGAGCTAAATTAACTAAACATGCATCAAATGACTTTTCAGAAACAAAAAAATCATCCATGAATATTTCAATAAAATTTTCCAGCATGTCAGAAAAAATAGCCATCATACACCTCTGAAAAGTAGCAAGTGCATTACAAAGACCAAAAAACATTTTCCTAAAAGCAAAAGTGCCATAAGAACAAGTAAAAGTGGTTTTATCTTGGTTAGCTGGTGTTATAGGAATTTAATTTTACCCAGAATGACCATATAGAAAATAATAATATTCATGCCCTGCAATTTTTTCTACCATTTGATCAATGAAAGGAAGAGGGAAATGCTCTTTTCGGGTGGCTTAATTCAACTTCCTATAATCAATACAAACTCTCCACTTGGTCACTATACATGTTGGGATTAACTCACTAGCTTCATTCTTAACTACAATCATACCACCTTTCTTTAGTGTTACATGAATAGGACTTACCGTCTTACTATCAGAGATAGGATAGATAATACCTGTATCTAATAGTTTAAGCACCTCCTTCTTCACTACCTCTTTAAGAGTAGGGTTGAGTCGTCTCAATGGTTGAACTGTAGGTTTGCACTCAGCCTCCAGCAAAATTTTGTGAGTGCAAATTAAAGGAATGATTCCTTTGATATCAACAATAGTCCATCCAACTGCTTCCTTATGCTCTCTTAGAACTCCTAAAAGCTTTTTGCTCCTACTGACTTGTCAAATATGATGAAATGATAATTGGAAAAGTTTCATTAGTTCCAAGAAAAACATACTGCAAATGATTAAGTAACGGTTTCAAATCTAGAGTTGGGGGTTATGTCAAGGATGGTATTAGCTTCTTCTCACTAGTTCCCAAGTCCTCATAAAATCTAGCTCTTATATCAAGCACTTGCTCCACTCTTTCTTCTTCTTCCTCATCATCACTCTAATCATCTATTTCTCTCAAAACAGACTCCATAGTATACACACCTGCTTCTTCTTCTATAGACTCAAAAAAATAAGTTCATCAATTGTATCAATAGTAAAACAGGTTTTACTATCATCAAATTTCTTCATATCTTCATATACATTAAAAGTTACCTATTCATCCATAACTCTCAATGTGAGCTTACCTTGTTCCACGTGAATTAAGGCTTTACCTATTGTAAGGAACGGTCTGCCAAGAATCATATGAATCTCTCTGTCCTCATCCATTTCCAAGACTATAAAGTCTACGGGAAATATGAACCTATCAACCTTCACAAGGACGTTTTTTTACAATGGCCCTAGGGTATTTAATACTCTTGTCAGCCAGTTGCAAGGTAACATGAGTTTCCTTGCATTTGCCAAGTCTTAATTTCCTAAAAATAGATAAAGCCATTAAATTAATACTTACATCAGAATCTATAAGAACTTTATCAAAATGAACATTGCTTATAATGCAAGGAACAATAAAACTCCCCTGATCTCTTTGTTTTGTAGGCAGGCTAGATAAATTCTCCGAAGAATCATGGAATACTCTCTTATAAGAACAACCGATTCACTCCCATCAATCTTCCTCTTCTTAATAGCAATTCCTTTATGAACTTTGCATAAGAAGGCATCTGTTGAATTGCTTCCAAGAAAGGAATGTTAATCTGCAGATTCTTGAAAACATCCAGGAATTTTGCAAATTGTTCATCTAACTTCTGTTGTTTCAATCTTCCTGGAAAGTGTCATGCCCCGAAGGTACCCTAAACGTGGCAATCCGTCGTACACAATATTAAAACCTAGGAATGACCGCCTCAGTCACATGGAGGCTTCCATACTATGTATAAGGCGTCTAACACATGGAGGAGACACATCGGAGTGATACATTTTATATTGATACAACTTGAGTAACAATGTAAAGGAAACACAATTCACTATACTTCAATTACAATTCATCAAAAGATTTCACTACATAAAACTATTACAAAGCAATTCACAAAACCTAGCTAATATCTTCAAGTATTCTTACTTCCTATCGGAACCTTGAGGTCATTTTCGACTCCAAACATCTTGGTCCCTAGGTAGCATTCTTAAGTCAACCTGTTCATTCAAACATCTACTGGAGTATAAGTTATATTAGCTTAGTGAGTGAGAACTTCCAAGATTACATTCATAACACATCATACAAGCAAGTGATTAATCAGGCAAGTGATATGCATCAAATAGATGGAAATCAACAGACATATGACTAGTCGGAAATCATATGTGAATGGAATTTTGCCCTCCATTCTGGGTTAGCAGATTAACGAATACCGCGGTACTACTAAAATATGCTGTTTTTGGATCACGGTCAACCAACTTATAATTTTGTTTGTGGATCACGATTAACCAACTCATTATTTTGTTTATGGATCACGATTAACCAACTTTTACTCTATTTTTGGATCACAAGCAACCAACTAATGCTAATGCTCCATCCCCATTTGTGATATGAATGAGTCCATATTACTTATCAATTTCGAATAGTCAATTATGCCAATTCCTTAGGTGATCAATCAATAATTGTAGACAATCAATCATAATTCATCTATACAACCATTAGTTAATCACCCGGCCTCGATATTCTTATTTTCAATTTCTCATATTATTAGCAAACATACATAATTCCGATTTATCCCCACCATACATATCCATTTATCTTTGCCTAAAATTTAATGCAACTATCATTACAATCACATATAATAAATGGAATCGGGAAGAAATACTCACCCGGCCATGGGCTACCGATCTCTTAATAATAGTAATCCGGGGGTAAAGAATCCTCGAAAGAAAAGTCACCTAACGAAAGAAATACTCAAATGAGTATTTCAACTCAAAACTAATCCATTCTATCTCATACAAACTATCAAGTTCGTAATTCTCGTCCTACGCGGGAATTCCAACTTAAAACGGCTACAACTTGGTCATTTTAACTCAGAATTTAGTAAATTATCTACCAATTTATATCTATCTCGAAAGATCTATATAATTATAATATCATATTTGAGTTTTGAAAACTTTTAAGCTTTGAAAAGATCATATCAGTAGTGAAAACCAAATTAGAAAATTGATTTTGTGAAAGTTTATGAAGTTTCTACTATCCAAGGCAAGTATACATGCAAGATGAATAAGTTACTATCATAAATGATATGTCATGAGATATATATGTACATGTTCTTGATGATATTTAATAAAAAAAATTTTTAGAAAACTTTTTCCTTGTAAGACTTTATGAAAAATCAACTTAGAAAGGCTAGTATTGTATTCTTGACAACTTCCACTTATTTTTAGAAAAATTCCTTGATAAAATTTGTTTATTCTTGTTAAAATTAAGTCCTCATTATGTATATTCCTTAAAGCCTTTATTCTTCAATAAAAATTTCTCATTTTACACTTTGTAAACATGTTTTTAAATATAGTTCATCGAAAAATCCAAATTTTGTAAAAATTATTCTTGTGGTGATTCCTTTAAGCAAACTCATTTGATACTTAAAAACTTAAGGCTCAACCATACCTAGCCACTAAGGACGTCATTCATTTAGTAAAACTTTCATTTTGAGTTTGAAAAATAGGGGTTTTCATATCATCATTTCCTAAATACGAATTTCACAAAGTTAGGATAAAACTCACATTCTATGTTTTGCGATCTCTTCCTATTTTGAGAATCTCTATTAGTAGATCTACAATTTATTTATCAAAAACATCTTCTATAGATACCTATTCCATAAGCCTTTTGTATTTTAAACAAATCCTTCATTTTGGTGTTGAAAAATAGGTTTCTAAAATTGGTCTTGGTTTAGATCTGAATTTGCAAAATTTGTTTTTGGACATATCGTTTGATAAAATCCATCTAAACTTATGAAAATTCATCCTTTACATATCCTATCTTAAGAGCCTTCCGTATCTTCAAAACTATACCTTGGTCTAGATCCGAAAATACAATTTTTGTTTTGAAAAATAATCTTTGAAAATCACCTTTGAATCATATAAAATTAAGTCTTGATGATATATACCCACTAAACCTTCCTTATTTAAAGTAAAACTTCCATTTTGATACTTGAAAAGTGGTTTTTAAATATGGGTCTTGCCTAGATACGAAAATCGCCATTTGTGTTTGAGTTCAAAATCAAGATCTACACCTACTATGAACATAAATATAAGAGAAATCCATAGTAGTAAGCTATAAACTCATAGATCTAAACATAAACATAATCAAAGTTACATAAAAGTTAGATCTACAAAATATAACCATTTCTAGCAAGAAAATAATAAGATCACAAGAGAATAATCATGAGTAAGATGAGTGTTTCATTTTGGCATAATCATCCTTAGCTTTTAAGCTTATGAAAGGTCATTTGATGCATGGAATTCTCAGTATACTCCACCTACATCAACTGTGGAAGCTTTGAATAAGAGTTTTACCTAAGGATCTTGAAGAAATATGTATGGGAGCTCACATATAGGATAGGGCAGCAAGTTCCTCTTGCAAGAACAAGAGTAAATGAAGAGAGAAAGAGAGGAAATAGAGAGGAAAATTGCAATGAATGGTAAATGGTTAAAGGTGTGAATGAGAGAGGGCATATATAGAGAGATATGAGGGGTTAAAGACACTCAAAATAAAAAAAAAAAAAGGTAGCCTATACCTTTACTATAGCAAGCGTGATTCTTGGAAGAGAGAGGGAGGGAGATTTAGTTGGTTTTTGACTTGAAGTTGTAATGTGTAATCAAGTGTATGTGTTACTTCTTAAAGAAGGATTGAAATAGGTTTATTTTAATCAAATTTGGAGTGTTTCAAATGACAAAAGGGCAGTAAAAAGCTCAAAAAATTTGCCATGAAGTGATAAGTAAAATGTAGAAGGAGTAAAGGTGAAAAAGATGTGATGTGTGAAAAGTGTACTCTAGGTATGGGTTTATAAGAGTATATTTTTTTTTTATAATAAAATAGAAAAATGTATTCCAAATTTTTGTATCAGAATTTTCATAATTAAAATAAGATAATTTATTTATTTATTTTAGTGAATTATCAAATAAGTTACCGGTATGATCAAAATAAGCGAATATGAGTTATAATTGATATTTTTATGACCCAAAAAATATTAAAAAGTTATTTTATGAAAATAACAATATTTTTCAAATATTTTTCAATTATTAAATTTATTTATTTTATTTTTAGTATCGTATCTTAAACAGAAACTGATCCCGTAAAAACCCAAAATGAACTAAATTTTTGAAAAACAGAATTTTCTATGATTTATAAAATATTTATCCAAAAGTATAAGGGTTTACAAGAGTAGTGTAAAATCGTGTAACAGATATTAATGAATAATGTAAAAGACTAGTTAATTACCGGTAATAAAGAAATACGAATATAATCGCAAAATCAGATATTTCTAGTTATTGAAAAATTATAAAACTGATATTTTTGAAATCCTTATGAAAATACGAGTCTAACGGTATTAATGGTATATTTTTTATATCTCGAGCCTTGGGACACACTTTTCAAAGTCTGTATTTAAATGGGTTCGAAATAGGTCAAAAATTTATCAATATGATATTTTTAAGCGGCCTTATATTACTACGAGTTACTCTACATTCTTAAATCACACCTCGGCCTCTAAGGCTAAGAGCGCGAGATTGCCAGACTTAAACTACTATATTCCACTTAGGGTTCCCGGGTGGCTTTCCGATTTAGATCTTTGTCAATTTGAAAACTGAGGCTTTATGTTTATACAAAACATTTAGTTTGAGAAATTTATTTTTGTAAGTATTTAATATCTCTTAACGTTTTCGGAATCCTTGAATTGGGTTTTATTTATGAAGGTTTATCGTTATTTACTTTTTTTTTAATAGTTTGTTTTTGGGTTCTATATTACCCGGTTTTACAAGTCAGAGTTAAATATATAATTTTTCATATATAGTGGTTTTGGATTTAAAGACTGTTGAGTTTTTATTTTGTTTTTAAGGATTCTCATTTTCTCAAGATTAAGAAATTTCTAGATTTGTTCGTGATTTAGGACTAGTTGAAGTTCAGTTTTAATTTGGAGTCATTTTTAAAGTTTATCTTTGATGTTTATTTTGAAATTGTTTACTGAAATTTTCCGGATCTTACAGAAAGGGAATAGGTGGTACATATGGTTTTAGCACAGGTGATTTCTGCATTGGTTCCTCTATCTTCTGCTTTCCCTTGCCTTTCACTTAAGTCTCCTCTTTCTCCTCAACATTCCTATCAGCAATTTTAACCTCCTTTCCACTCCTCAAAAGAATGGCATTCACACTCTTAGGATTTTCCTCAGTCTTGCTAGGTGAAGACCCTAATGGTCTATTACTAATCTACTGAGAAATATGACTGATCTGCCCTTGAAGATTTCTAATAGTGGCCTATTGATTGTTGATCAAAGTCTCAGTCTTTTACATAAAGCTCTTCATGAGATCTTCAATTTAAGGTTGATTCTGTGGTTGTTATTGAGGTAGGGCATTCTCAATAGGACCTTGCCTTTGAAATCCAAGTGGTGGCTTGAAAGCATTACTCTCATTCTTGTACGAGAAGTTAGGATGATTTTCCCATCCTGGATTGTAGGTGTTTGAATATGGTCCTAGGTTACCCTTTTGAAAATTCCCTACACAATTCAGTTGCTCTCCACTTGATGATGACGACAGGTTACCATATGGACATTCATTGAATGAATGTGATCCTGAAAAAATCTCACAACAAAGAACTTGATTAGGAGCAAAAGAATTTGTAGTCGTCAGTTTACTTACCTGATTCGTAAGGGCTGAGATCTAAGCTGTCAGTTGAGACATAGCTTCGTTGTCTTTAATTGCTGCTACTTTCGACTTTTTTCTTTCGAAACTCCAATTATGTGCACTAGAAGCCATTTCTTCAATCATAGCAGTTGCTTCATCATAACTTTTACCCATCAGTGCACCTTCTAGAGCATCATCTACCAAGGATCTCAATGTCTCATCAAGACTGAGATAAAAAATCTCAATGAGATTTTTACGTACTCTATGATATGGATACTTTCTAATTGCCTCTTTGTATCTTTCCTATGCCTCATACAAAGATTCACCATGGAATCTGGTGAAGTTTGTAATCTCATTCCTTAACCTAGCTATTCTAGTAGGTGGGAAGAATCTCCTTAAGAACTCATTTGACAAATCAGCCCAGTTGGTGATGGACTCTTGTGGCAATGAGTTAAACCATGGCAATGCTTTATCCTTAAGAGAAAAGGGGAAAAGCTGTAACCTAATGGCAGCATCAGTAACACCATTTATCTTAATGGTGTTGCAATACTGGAGGAACTTTGTGATGTGATCATCTAGAGTCTTATTAGGATATCCTCCAAACTGATGTGCTGCAACCATCTGTATAAGTCCAGTTTTGATCTCAAAGTTGTTGGCCTGTACAGGTGTCTTTTGATTGGAAAACCCGACACAGTTGGTACTGTGTAATCCCTAAGTGCTCTAGCAGGAGCTTGAATCTGATTGTGATGATTTTCACCTTCTGCCATTTCTACTTCTTGCTCTTGCTCTGTTCTTCTATTTCCTCTTCCCAACAAATGCAAAGTGCGTTCAATTTTTGGATCAATGGGTAGAAGTTCCAAACTTCTACTCCTTCGCATAAAACCTGAAAAAGAAAAAAGAAAACAAACAAAACCATAAAATATGCCTAAACTACTAATAAACTAAAGATAGTTTAATATTAATTTGGTTCCCCAGTAATGACACCAAAAACTTGATATACTAAAATGTTTAGATAAAAATGAGCACGAATGTTACCAGCAAGTGCACTGGGCTGAATCAAGTAATAAAGTGATGAGTTGAGTATCGTTCCCATGAGGACTAATTAATTACTAAACTTGTATTAGATTCCATTAATATTTAGGTAATCGATTTCAAAGAGAATCCACTAATTAACACTAGATAATCTAAATTCTGCTTATAGATAATACCAATAAGAGATTGCTTGTAAAAGATGTATAATGATTGAAAGTGGGAACACGCATTCAACTCTAATCTTGTTAATCAAGCTGCAGCCATGTTATATCAATTATTAGACACGTGGATATTCATGTGAAATTATCAAGGATCTAAAAACATCTTCAATGTTTATAATCTTTTAAACCACAAAACAATACATTAGCTTCAGCTAAACAAATTATCAGTGGAATCGAAAGTAAGATTATGAATTGTCAAATTCTATAATTGCAAAATGCCTAAATCATTTTCTCCTAATCTCATAGTGAGAAATTAACTTAAAAATATTGCTTTAATCAATATGATAGTTTCTAAATCATATTAAATAACTCAGCTTCCGCATTTGTTAGTTAATTTTGATTCATGAATTCTTTTCTATCTTAACTTCTCTTTCGAGTTATTAAGATTCTTACAAACTTAATTCCTTCCAGATAATTGATTTATAATCGGACATTGACATGAATTTTCTACGGTTCTAATAGTTAGATAACACAACTACAACTATCCCGTTGCCAATAATCTTAGTGTTTCATCACATTCCCACTAAGACAACTTAACATAACATGAATGTAAATTCAAACGATAGATCAATTTTTGCAAATGAACTCATAATGTACAATAATATTAGATGATTGAATTGCATAAAACAAAGCAAGAATCATATTTCACAAATTCAATTTCGAATACCATCAATTGCAAAATCAATCTGTACAAAGCGTGTACAAGGCGTCTCAGTTACTACATGAACAATCCCAAAGAACTCTCTAACACTATGATATGAGATCTATGAAATTCTCTCACTTTTTATATTTTTTCGTACTCTCAATTCTCTCCCTCTTCTCCAAAAACAAAGTCTTTCAATGTAAAGAAAACACGCAGACAACTTTCAACTGCTGCACATATGCTGGTGGTTAAATCATGTACACCGGTAGTGTGGACAACGGTGTAGGAATTTCTTTCTTTATACACTGGAAGTGTTGGCAATGGAGTTAAAGAATTGCTTTCTATGATCCTCACACATCGGCCAAACGCCGACAGTGTTGCTTCTAAATTTTTCGGCGTAAATAGAAATTGCAGAAGCCATCAAATTCCTTCTTCTTATACCGGCAGTGTTGATGTAAACCCCTGAAAATTTCAAAATAATCCAAGAGTCAAACACCGGAATTGAAACCCTAAAATCGAGCCAAGTTAAAACTTAATTCTAAATAAGATAAAAAATGAGATTTCTTAATTTGAGAAAAGGAAAACCCTAAAAAAAAAAAAAAGAAAATCCAACTATCGGTTGAATCAACATCCGTACATCAATCAAATCACTTATTCAATTCCTAAAACGCAAATCAAAACGATATATTCAAATAAACGCTCAACAACGTAATGCTAAGGTCTTAAAACCCTCGGTGAATTTTAGAATGAGAAACTTCAATTTTCACCAAAAGTCAAACTAAGTCAACTCATAACCCTAAACTCGGTTAAACGACCCCTAGAACTAAAAACTATTAAATAATCACAAATAAAATAAGATAAACTATAGATATCGAGATAAAAATATAAAACGATCAAAACTCGAAAATTTTATGAACTTACGAATAACTCGACAAAACCGGAAGTCAAATCGGAACCCTAAAAGTCAACGAAACCTATAACAAACCCTAGTATGTAAGATCCAGCAATCCCGCATTCTCAAACCCTAGAAAACAAAATTAAGTTAATGGCTTAAAATGGTTCGTAATAATATAGGGTAACATAAATATATCAGATTCGCGAATTTCGAGTGTCCTTCAAACTCAAACGAGATCAGTTCTCGAAAAGCGTGTCTCGGAGCTCGGAACATTAAAAATATTTCATTACAACCAAAAGACTCGTAATTAAACAAGGATTTCAAAAATATCAGTTTTAAAATTTTTCGATAGCTAAAAATTACAGATATTGCATTATTACGCGTATTTTTATTACTACCGGTACTTTAATTGTCTAGTTTACTATTCATAGTACTTTTCTACTATTCATTACTATTCTTCTATCTCTACTTTTTCTTACTACCTATTCTTATACCTACATATCTAGTTCTTACAATTTTCTTTTTCCATAAAAATTCTACACCACATATTACTAAACTTCTCTTATACTTTTCTTCTAAAATTAATTTTTTTTATCAAAATTTCCCCTCTTTCATGGAGTTGCCGTCCACCACTCTCTCTCTCTTCATCTCCATTTATTTTCTTTTTCAATTAATTTAATTACATCTAATTTTCACTCAAAAATTCTATAAATACCTCCTTCCTCCTTCATTCTTTCACACAATTCATTTAACTACCAAAACTCTCTCAAAATCTCAACAAATCCTCTCTTCAAGAATTCTCTCTACCAAAACTTTCTAAACCAATTCCTCACAAAAAATCATTCCTCATACATAAACTATCTACCAATATCACTATTTACATAATACCCCTTTCATCTACCATCTTCATATCACATAAATCTTAGGTAAAAATTCTCATATTCTCTTATCATGTTCATATAACTTAACATGAGTTTAGTGTATGTTTCTTAGACTCATGAAATTTAAAGAAGCAACAATTTATTCGTGTTTTGTTTTTGTTCATGTTTCTACTCTCTTCTTTATGTTAATATTATGTTGTTATTATTATTTGCTTCTAATATAACTTATATAAAGTATTATTTATATTATGTATATTTATATATTTATTTAGAGCATATAAGCTCATTTGTTATTTATTTACTTTCAAGTTATGCAATTTATTTATTTCATGTTATTATTAAGACTAGTCTTTCTAGTCTTAGACTTGTCCATATCAAGTCAAAACGATCTTTTATTTATTTTCTTTAATCTTTTGGGACTAGTCCATTCTTAGTCCTGGGATACCTTGATGAAGCTAAGGCTCCCAATACTTGATCGGGATACCTTGATGAAGCTAAGGTTCCCAATACTTGATATTTTATTTTTTTGCTTATTAATTGTTTCTAGTATTTCTTATGTTCTTATTATTTTATATGCTCATAGTACTTGCACCTACATAATGTTAATATCTCAAATAATTCAAAAGTAGAATGTTATTTTATTAAAAGAACTTAAAAACCAAATTTTCTATTATGTGACTTGTCACAAAATAATGAAGTTATTATCAACAACATAGAAATGAAGTAATACAGGTTTTCTCAAGATTTTCTCAAATAACAAAGATAACTTTACCAAAGAAACATAAGGAATAAATATCTTCTTTGTATATTATGGTAACCTAAGTTTTAGTAAAATAATTTGTTAATATTCAAAGTTTTTACAAAAAGCTTAAGATTTAAACTCTTTTTCACTCCATAACAAAGCTAAGAAACAAACTAGTTTTCAAAGTTAAAATGAATCCAACCCATAAAGTTATAAACCCACTTACGAAAAATAATGATTTTCAAATTTCTAAAGAAAGAACTTGTTTTCAAATAATATAAACAAGATAAGATTAAAAACAAAGGGTTTTATCAATAAAGAAAATTCTTTTCAAAGGAAATAAAAAGAACAAGTTTTAGAAAACAAAAACTTATATTTTAAAATTAATAAATATGGGAAGACAAGACTCATTTTCTAAAACCATTATAAATACAAAAAGGTTTTCAACAACTTAATATACTCTTGATAAATTTGATCTTTTATTTTTCACTAGAAGTAAGACTTATGAAAGACTAAGGTTAAAAGAAAATTTACTTGTTCTTGGAAAAAGAATGAAGAAAATAAAATAAGAATATACTCATTTATAACAACCTAGGAAAATATAAAGTTTCTTCAAATACTTGAAAATGAATTATCAAAGTTAAAGTTTTAACAACTAAAAATGAATTGTTTTATGAAATAAATTATGGACACTAGGGACACATACCATAGAATTTTTGCATATAAAGTGAGCTTATCTATATACTCAAAGGATTTATCAATTATACATATATACATCTATATTTTTTTATTAAAGGATTTTTGAATTAAGTTGAGTTAGAAAAATGGATTTGCAAAAGTTTGGAAATATTCGTTTTAAATCTGTACCCAACGTTTTCGGAACCCAATGACCTTATATGACAAAGATAACCTTAGAAATAGATAGAACTTTTCGAATAGGTAGAAAATGATATATATATGTGGAATTCCGAGTTAAAATGAGCAAGTTATGGCCATTTTAAGTTGGAATTTTCTCTTATACGATTTTACCGCGATTTTAAGAAAAGTTTAGAATCTCCAAGAATAGAAATTTTATGAAAGACTTATCCCGGGTATTTCTTTTGTCTAGGTAACGAAAGATACGAGATTACCCTACCCGAGGATTACTACGACTAAAAGATCGCGAAATGGATGAGTGAGTTATTCCTCTTAATTTCGTTACCTTGCTTGTGCTTGTAAATTAGTAGCATTAGTATACTAAGAAAAGATAAAAATGGATATATATTTGGAGAATTCGGGATTATGAGTATATATGTGATTCTATGTTTATGCGTGAAATGAGGATTAAGAATACTGCAACTTCAAACTGCTTGTTTAAATAATTTTGTTTACTTACTTGTATGACTGCTTAATAATTGCTAAATTGATTGATCGCTCCCTAATAAACCTTAATAAGGTTTGGCTTAAGAAAAATGAAACATTCACGCATAGCATCCATCCAATCACATCTCTTTCGGAAGGCTGCTACTCCTACGCGTAGAGTTGGATTGGCTGTGATCGAGTGGTGACACGAGCCATGTTCCTTTCTGGAGAATCCAAATCGCTCGGGGAAAGCAACTCTAGGTTCGGAGCCGAGCCAACCAAATGCTGTGGGTGAGGACCTAGGGACTAACAGTATAAGTTCGAGGATCTTCAACCCCGATTCCCTAACCTTTGATACGGAGAGGTAAATCCATTCTATATATGGTTTCCGGATAACCATATATATTTGCGTAATCATGTGATTGTTACATTATATGCATAGCATATATGTGAAAATCTAAATGAACTTGTTTGAAAATATGGTGCGAATGAAAAGAATATCTCACTAAGCTAGTTGTAGCTTATACCCCCATAGATTTTGTTGAAACAGGTATACCCGTGGCTTAAATTGAGGATCATGACATCAAGGAAGTCATGGAAGGATGTTAAGCTTCTATGAAGGAAATGAAATCATAAGATGAAGAAATTTTGTAAGGCTATGTAATGACTTATATGATTAGTGATGTATATTTATTTGAAGACAATAAAGGGATATGCCCCTAAGAATTGTAATTTAATATGTTTATGTTTTATGATAAGTATTCTCTTTGCCTTGTTACTTATTATTATTATATAAATTGCGCTACTCCGATGCGTTCCCTTGGTTATGATGTACGCCTTGTACATGATATGGAAGCCTTTGCGTGACTGAGATAGTCATTCCTAGGCTTTAGTATTGTGTACAGCGGACTGTCACGTTTAGGGTACCTCTCGGGGCGTGACAGTTGAAGCTAGTGTTTAGGGTTTTGGTTATGTGATCTTCCATCGCTACTTTAACGCCGACGATGTTGATTCCCAGAATGCTAGCATACATTGAAAACTTGCACACTTGTTAGTTTTTGATAAGTCATTTTACTCTATATTTTTCATAGGATTTTGAGCTCATTTTGCCAAGAATTTTAGATAAAAATCCTGTAAAATTGATGTTTTTGATAAATAATGTTTTGAACCTCTTAGAATCCAATGAGGAATAATTAAAGTGTTTTAAATCAGATTTGGAGTAAAAACAACAAGTAAATTCAAGATTACAGAAGTCGAGCTTTGTAAAGTCATAGCCAAAGCTAAACAAAGGAAGAAAACAACAAAAAATAGTCTATCGAGCCTTACTGCGAGCCCTTGATATGACCCTCGACTTTAGTCAAAGTGATCGAGCATCATTCTGGAAAAAATACACACCGTCGACCCTCAAATCTCGACCCTTGATAATTATTTTGATAGACCAATTCTTCATTAGAATTGCCTTGAGACTTAGCAATACGAGCCTCGACTTTCTCAATTTTACCCTCGATAGAGCAATGGACAAAAACACATAGTTTACTTTGGAAATTCCTAAAGTCAAACTTGATTTGCTTAATACAAGCCTCGACCAATAGATCATACGCAACCCTCGATGAGTGTTTTCACAAATCATATGCGCGTGTGAAAAAAATCACAAATTCTGTTAGAGAGAATATGTCACATGTTAATAAAGTAGGCCATACTTTCTATGCCTAGCCTATAAATAAATGTGCAAGCATGCGTTGTAAAGTATGTACCAACAATGTAAATCAATATTAACGTAGAGTAGTTTTCTGATGGATTCTCGAGTAAAAGAATTTCTATTTCTTCTTACTTGAGAATTTCTTCTGTTTTTTAGGTAAAATCAATTTAACACGATGTTTGTAATTTCTATAAATTTTTGAGTAATTAATTGATTATCTTTCAAATCTATTTTATTTCTTCTAATTCGTGCTTATTTTGATATATCAATGGAGAAATAAACTCCTATAGCTTAGGGATTACGAATCCAATTCCAAATTCAGTTTGATTTCAAATGCACTTTTAAGTTAATTTGATTTGGTGTTTGTAATTAATGAATTGAACTTAAACTTGTGTTTTTTAAAGGAGTGGTGTACTCTTTTAGATCTACGATTGATTTCAATTGGATAGATCGAGAGATCATTCAATTGAATATATCTATGGTTGCTAATGGACTCGATCCTAACTACCTCTTGCCAAGAAATGGATGAAGACTTTCTGTCACTTGTTTTGAATATTCATTGAGTTGTTTTTGAAACAATGAATTCTTATTCTTTATGCGGGTCTAATTAAAATTTCATATTGCTATTTCAGCTAAACCTAGAACTATTGACTTCGAGAGAAGCTTTAGTTTAAAATAAAGAATTCGATTGTATAAACACACAATTCAAACAGCTTTTAAGAAGTTTGTTGTTTTTAAGAAATCATTTCGATAAGGAATTGGTGAAGTAACCCTGAGCTATTGTTTCATAGAAGTTACATGCTTATTTCTTATTTTACCCATTAAATGTTTATGAATATTCCTAACTTAGCATAGTTCCTTTTTCTTTATGATTTTTCTAAACCTTTCTATGGTTAGACAATGGGTGAAGTTGGAAGTATACTTGCTGGCAACCATTCCCTTAGGATCAACCTAAATCATTACATATGCTATATTTGATGGGTACACTTGCCTTGTGAGACCGTAGTTGTTGAAACTAATTTGGAAAACATTTATAAATTTGAAAAACTCGATCAATGATCAATATGAATAGAAATTCAATTAATCCAAATACCAACCAATTTTCTTCATATGGGCCGGTAGTGTTGTACATTCAAATGCCAATGTTTACTTTGTTTTAAAAAAATCTTACTCAAACTCATTTATCTTTTATGATTTTGCTTTCCATGTTACATCAAGACCTGAAACAACAATTTAAACACATCAAAATAACAATTTTCAATTTTAATAAAAATTAACAAAGAATATACACCAATTGCTCAATGAAAAGTGCATAAGATATGACTTTATAAAAAATCTAGGGATTCGCAAAATAAAAATTCAAACTAAAATTTTTTTTTGTTCTAGCTTTTTTACATTTGTGTAGATATTTAAATATTTCTATCACTTTACAAACTTTATATTATAATCCACGATAAAATACTTTATGAATTCATCATACTTTCAATATATATTTCTCTATCTAATCAGTTATCCACTGATAAAATACATCTACTAACCAATACATAGTAAGTCGTAATTTATAATTTTTAATAGAAATATCAAGTCAATTATCTACTAATAAATTTAGACAAAATAAAAAAAATCATGCATCAACAAAATTCATCAATGAATAAAATGATCCGCTAATAAAATACATTAACCAATTAATACATAATAGAGTTTATAACTAAGTAAATAAATTTAATACTTATAAAGTTAAAACTTATTAAAAGAAATAATAGTTCATCATCAACAAAAAAAAATATAGATCATGAGCTTGAAAAACAAATTTAAAAATGAACAAGTTCATTTTAATCAATATTCACAGAATAATAAATATCAAATAAAATCATATGAACATATATGACCTTTAATCAATCATCATAAAAATATATATAGTTATAATTTACATGAAAATATTATTATATTTTTCTAAAATGGTTTGATTCAGTTTTACGAATTGGTTTTGTTTACTTTCTAAACTAAACTATAAATTTATGGATTTGTTCAGATTAGAAATTTTTAACCAAATTGTTAAAAAAAAAAACCATAATTTTGGTTTGGTTTGGTTATAGATTGGTTCCATTCGGTTGGTTTTTTTGCTTACCCCTATCAATCGGCCAACAGCTAGTCTTACTTTATCATCGTTCCATATAACGAGTGACTAGGGATAATTTAGAATATTATTCTTATCACCTTCTATTTTTACTATCAAAATCACATATTTTAATGATATAAGGAAGAATAAACTATTCAAGAAAACCTTTAATCATGTTGGAAGACCATAAATAATAACAAGATAAATTAAATGATTTATTAAATAAAGAAAAAAGTACAAATGACAGTAAATATCCTAATGACATATGATACATCACTAGTGAAAGTTTCCTAAAAATTATTTCTTTCAAAACCCTAAGTTTCCTATAAGAGATTGTTGTTAAGGTTAAGACTCTAAAAGATCTTAAATTGAATGTTATCTTAGATGTAAAATGTTAACTAAGGAGAAAGATATTACTTTATCATGACAGTCCTTTAAGAATTCTTCAAGAACTTGCACCCTCGTTTAGGGAAAAATTATGTGGTTCCGTAAGTTACGTGAAAAAGTATGACAGAAGGATGAGAATAACTATCTTTAGACATATTTATATGTTGGTATTAACCAACATATCCTTTAATTTGAAAAGTTAGTCATTTTGCCCTTAATTTTACTATTGAATTCTCATTCTGCCCTTTATTATAGTTATATATCTTAGGTTATTTTAGTTTTTAAAACAAGCTTCAGTTAATCTTCAAATTGGCTCTAGAATACAATGAAACTTGATCAATTTTTGTCCTTTATCTACGGTTAAGTTCTTTAATCTTTGAAATGAAAATTTAAATTAGTTAAGAACCAAATTATATCAGAACATCCATAAATACATAAAAATAATATAAAAGGCAACTTATAAAATAGGTATAATTAAGCTCTATAAATATGTTAGGGTCATGAATGCTCTAGCTAAACTTTATGCTATATTAGAATATTTCTATAATTTCTTTTTTGATGAAATCCTCAAAGGAATATGTTCAATTTGAATTTGGAAGAATTGCTCACAATAGAAGGTGATGACTTCTCGCCTCCTGTCACGCCCCGAATTTGGTTCAAGGCGTGCCAGCCGCCATGTATAACACTTACGCATTATACGTTAAGGCTGACCTAATCTACAGTTTATTGTGATCGTTGCTAAACAAATTTTAGATTCTAAAATCGTTAAATTAGATTTTGAAAATGACTAGAGTTGCAGCAGAAAAGAAATATAGATCTCTAAAACAATTTCTAAATATGCTACTTTCTTGAGTAGACCATTACATATAATAAAGTAAATTTCTCAAAACAATTTTCAAATAGGCTATTTTGTGAGTAGACAAACGTTTATAAATAAATATCATACCATCAGGTATCTCAAATTACATAGTGTTTACTATCTCAAGATACAACCATGGCCTCATAGATATGCACTCATCAAACCATAAGTTTGAAAAGATGATCAATAAATTTTGCTAATAGCATAAATAGTTTAATGTTCCTAGGCACTCAACTTGTTAACAAGCTCCTTTAGAGTTGTCCCATACCCGATAATCACAAGCATCCGAGTCATCACCTGAAAAAGAAGGAATGAGTCGACGCCCATTACGACAGCAACACAAGCACACACGAGATAGGCACATACGCCTATTCTATATGCAATGCAACAACCAATAGTTTATATCTTCAAATTAAAGTGCGACAAACAACAGTGGAGCACTCACACTCCGGCAATACGCTGGGAACTTGGGGGTCCTGAGTAGCAGCAACTGCTCAGGGAGTTGATATAGGCAGCCCGAATATCTATATCTCCTACCTCTACAAGTAATAGCCTCGTCTGGGGGTCACATCCGTTACGCATCTCTACCCATCACAGTCCATAATATAGTGTAGCTCAACCGGTCCCATAAACGTGAACCACACTACATTGCTTCTCTCCGATCCAGGTAGACGTTATCCCGCTACCGTTCCCCCCATCAGCTACCCACCGTACCACCATGCCCATGGTGGCTTAAGTGCCTAACTACCGTGCTGGCACCTCCTAGCAAGATTGCCGCCCCTCGGGCCAGGTCTCAAAAACAGCCACGCACAAGCAACGAGCAATTATTAAGGTCATCTTTAAGTATTAGTTCATTTAGCATGCCTCCCCTAGCATGCAACACACAAGTCACTGCGTACCTAGTACAAAGTCTGTGCTCCGAACAATCAAAAGATAGATAAGAAGATAAAGCAGAAGGCAAACTCCTAACAAATATCTGCTTCAAAGATTAACTCATATAAGCATTTAATTCAATTATCAACTTATATCAAACATGTATTAACCACTTCGTTTTCTAGCGAATTTACATTTGAAACAACATACTCCTCTTATTATTCGTGGTCTATCATATTTTAAAAAAAATTACGTACTCCTTATCATTTAAGGTTTAACCTAACATATTAATCGAAGCCAATTTCAAGTTAATATGATTATAGGAATTCATCAATTAATAGCTAAGTATAAATTATTGGTTTTTGAAGAAATTACTAAGCTAATATTAGTTAATAAATCTATATTAATTTTATCTAATCAAGTTGAATATAATTAACTGTCAAGTTTACTAAATGGTAATTAGGTCATTTAAAATGATAAAGTCTATAATATATCGTATAATCAATCTATTAAACTTTTATTAAGTAAAACAACGTATTAAAATATAATTATTCTATTTATGTTATTTATAATTTATTTTTACATTTAAATGGACTAAGGAATCTAAACTAGTTTCCTATTATGTTTGTACTATCTTGTGATGTTACATTTATACTTACTTTATTAAATAAATTGATAAAATAAAAATAATTAATTATTTATCTTAAAATTCATAATTTAACATGAAAACACATTATTTACATTTAGTTCATATTCATTTGATTAGAATTAATTTACCTTAAATTCCCTGATTTCATTTCCTATAAAAAACTAGTGTGCACCCCAACTTTAATAAATTGATTTATTATCTTAAACACGGGTTCTTAAGCTCAAATTTTTATGTAAACTTCCTAACACATATATTTATATGTTTATAAGGTCATTTGTCCTAAATTAATTAGTTAATTATGGTTTTAATTTTAATTGATTCAAAACTATCCAGAGCAGGGCATAGGCAGCGACGACCGATCGGTTCGATCGAATTTGACCATCAACCCGACCGGTTCTTGTCCGGTTCTTTACATCAAATTAAAGTAGACTTCTTACGCTTTCAAGACGTTGTAGTTTCACCAAAAAAGAAGGAGAAAAAGTCACCGGTTCAGCCATATGAATTCATGCCACCGCTGCTGGTCGAAACACTGTTTTTCCCTGTTTTTCTATTGTAATTTAATTTTTAAAAATAGTAAATGTATTTCAAAAATCACGAAAATTTACAGTTTTCATACAGACATGTTAAAATATCACTTTGATAAATTTCATTCAAACATAAATTCATTTAGTATTTTATTTAAATTTGATAACCCAAGCTGTCCATATTTAATATATATGCATATAAATTAATCTTTAAGCATATTGAATTCATCTAAAACATGTTTATTCTATATTATTTCATCTAGTTCACACATATATTTATATTTTACAATCAAAATTACAAATCACATCTCAAATCATCACAATCAACACAACATACCCAATTTCCAACATATATCAAAACACCCATACATGCTCATCTCGGTTTTTAAGCATACATATAGTAATCTATACTTGAATCTAAGTTATCATTTAGTAATTTTCATGAATATATGTGTCATCAACATAATGAAATATACTAATTACAATTACTTACTTGGATTAGAAAATCAATCAAGTAGTTGCCTCCACTACCACTTCTATCACTCAATGATTGATGCAACTTCTTCAACCTTATTTTTCCTAACTTCAACCTTGTTTCTAGTCTCTAATTTCACCTAACAAATTGATTGGAATATAGCTTAGATTAATGGAGCAAAAGAGGATGTTAAGAGGCATAAACTTGAGTAATACTTTACCTTATGGGTGTTGATGTTGAAGAGGACTTTGTTGTGTATTTTTGGATTGTTTTTGAGAGAAAATTTGAGAGAATGGGGCTGCTGAAAATGGGTTGGGAATTAGGGTTTTCTAAGCATCCTATTTATATTAATTCATGTTATGTAATTTTCATTATGTTTAGGGGCTTTTTGGTCATTTTGCTTGATTAATTGAGGGCATTTTAGTCCTTTCCTAGGTGTAGAAAACTTCTTGAAGTAGTTAAGGTTACTTTGGTCCTTTCACACACTTGATATTTTTTTGTGTTCACATTGTAGATGTTTAAGGGGCAATTTGGTCATTTTACATGGTTGGAATTCTCTAGAGTTAGGAGATATTTAAGGGGCATTTTGGTCTTTTCCTAAGTGAAGAAACTTCAAAAATTGGCTAAGGTCAATTTAGTCTTTTTACTTGTTAGATTTTTCTAGGCTCTAGGTTTTTATTGAATGTGGGTGTGCATGTAAGAGTATGGTCTAGTGAGCTTTATGGGCTTTGATGTATGGGCTTTTGTCTTGGTCTTTGAATAATTAGGCTTGATCTTATGCTAATGGGCTTAGAATTTTAGAAGAAGAATTAAGCCTTTAGGTTATGAGCTTTTGGGAATTAGAAATGGATTTTAAGAAGTAAGAAAGAGAATTAACTATTTGATATTAGAAATTAATTCTAGGAAATCTAATTAAAGGAAATTTAATATTTTACTTAAATTTAGGGTTTTAGGGGCTTAAGAATTGGTATTTGAAAACAAATATTTAGTTTTAAATTTCTAAGATTTAACGAGTTGGAATTTAGGCTAAAATGTCTAAATTGGATATTTATGGTTTTAGATGGTTAAACTTGATTAATAAAGTTTATTTGATAATTGGAATGTTTTGATTAATTTGAATTCGTTGAAATAGCCAATTGATGTTGCTTAATAGGTTAAATTGGGCATTTATGACATTAGAATATCTATTTTCAATTAAATTCATTTACTATTCCTAATTATGTTAAATTATCAAATTTTTCGCTTACGTGATTAAGGTCTCTAATCCCGATAGGTCAAATTAGGGTGTTATGCTCAAAAGACTTAGAAAATTCTAAATTTTATGATTATGTATTTAGAATTTTTATTCGAGTTCTAGTTTAGTAGATATTGATCAGTTTCTATTTCTATCGCGTATTTTTCAACCCTAGCAATTCATCTTTAAACTATCGTTTACTATCTAATAGACTCTAAAATTTATCCGGGTCATACTACACTTGATATTTATATATAGTTAGTGGGTTATTGACTCGAGTCTCATCTAAATTTAGATTAAGGTTTAATTTTAGTGAATTAGGAATTTAGATAACTCAACTTGAGAAACTAGTTTCAAGTTGATAATTGGAAGGAATTGAATAGCTTGGTATGTTGGAGAAATGAAATTAAAGTAATTTGATAAGTTGAAGTGGGTATTTGTGGTGTTGGAGTTTCTAATTTCGATTAAATCTATCTACTAATCCAATTATATTAAATTTTCTAATTATATTCTGCCATTTATGAAATTCAATTTAACTAAACTATCAAAATTCAATTATTACGTTAAGTTTAAAATAAGATTAAAATTTACTTGTATTTTCATAGTATTTAATTATCACATTTCTAATTTAGGTTGGTAAAATTTGGGATATTTCACCTCCGCAATATGAATTGAATTGAATTGAATCGAAATTTGCAAGACTTACTTTGTCTTTTATTCATCTAGCTCAGTGCCCTTCTTAAAAGTAAAAGCCCAACTTAATATCCTCTTTCTCAATTCATACTATGTCTATGTTCATGCCTCACTCATCCCTCTTTATCTCTCTAATTTGTACAAAGCAATACACCCACTCAATTGCTCTTACTCATCAATCAACACCTACGTTGTTACCATCATCAATTATCACTGACATCTCTTGCAAGTCATCCCCTCTCATCATCAATTGACAATTATCATCCTCATTCCCTCTTAGCTTTCTCACTCTCACTCTTTCTCCATGTCGAACACAGGTTCAATGAATTCCGCCTGCTCTCGTCTTAGGCAACAAGATGAACAAGAGCTAACTTTTTTTCTTATTTTTAAATTCAAGTTGTGAATGTCCATGCTATTAATGCTATAGGAAGGGAAATCGGTTGAAAATAATGATTCTTAAAATTGGAAGATGAAATAAAAAATGGGTTATTATCTTTTGTGAACTAATTGGGTGGGTGTTTAAAGTTTGTCTATGATAATTCATAAAGAAAAAGTGTCTTACATATATATATATATACTATTTTTCATGGTGATTTGACATCTTCTAAATTCATTCAAAAAATTTTTATTGTATATTTGCAACATAATGAATCGAATATCTAGTACTGACAAAGCTTTTCATGAGTCCAGTTATCATTGTTATATTACTTATTGCAAGGTGCTCTTGGAATGTAACAAAATAAGCTGCCTAGATGTCTTACTATATGTTGAGATCAAGAAAGCTTAGAATGTATTATGGCTATTATAATATTATATAAGGTAGGAATTTTTTTCCATGACAAGGAAAAATCTTCTTAGCACTACATTAGGTTTGTTCAGTTTGAAAATTAGTGACATGAGGATTGATTTAAGGAAGAAAAATTTTGTTTCATTTGACATAAATCATTTCTATAAAAAAAGAAGAAGGAAAGGAAATGTATTCTCTTGAATGGGTCCACTAATCCCTAGTAATATATTTTACAATACTATTATATATTATTAGACATTTCAAGATTGTTATCCAACAACTCTATGTTATTCACCATTTATGTGAAATTGAGAAAAAAATTTGAGATATTTCACTGTATATGTAAATTGTAATACTCCAAAATAATGATTATTTGTGATAGCAGTTTGAATTACATACCAAACTAAAACAAACCATTCTTTTAATCTTAAAAAATTATGAATTAAATCATATAGTTAGATTTAAATTAAAAAGAAAAAAAACTGTAGCATATGGTTTGGTTTAGTTCAAAGGGCAAACCATGTTGAACTGTACCGTGGTCCTCCCTTATATGCTTGATGCAGGCTTGCCAAGCTAGTAAATCTAACGGAAGCATAGTCATTCAAGAGGCGAGGGGAAAAAAAAAAAAAAAAAAAAAGGTTTCTATGGCTTGTAAGTTCCGGAGTTTCTGCACCTAGGTGATATTATTTATGAGGATCATTTGCAATTTTATCTCAATTTTAATTATGATACGGATGCTCTAAAGTGCATTTATTTTTAAAAATTAATGACACTTTATATGTCGTCTACAATAATTGATTGTCAAATGATGTTTATGAACATCTAGATTAGTCAACATTATTATTGAGAAGAATCCATTATGGTCGAGCTTTCAATTCAAGTTATTGGTGGTTGTGCAATAAATATCCTTAGCAGGGGGTTGCTCCTTTCTCAAATGAAAGCATAAATTAATATGTGTGAAAGGCTCGTTACATTAGATTATGGTGGGTTGCATCCAGTACATAATATGTGAATACTTCAAACTTTTGTACACAAAGCAGCTAAAAACGGCTATTAAAGTATTCATAAAAGATCAAAATTTCTTTTTATTCATTATGCAGGCAAAATAATAGAAACAGTCAAACGTAAGCTACAAAATTTCAATTTAGTTAATCCTAAAACTCTTGTTTTTATTTGAATAGTTAAACTATTTAGAAGTTCAATGCTTGTAGATGCGGGCGTTGCATGGATGGGAAGACCTTGCGCGGTATTTTGACTTCTTATATGCAAGGTTGAGATACTAAAAGGAAAGGTGTTACCTAAAATTGAATACTTTGAGTAACTATTATCTATATACTATTAAATATCTTGATGAGACAATTGTCCACCGGAAAAAAAAAAAAAAAAAAAGAAAGTCTTGATGAGGACAAGGCTTTAAATAGTTATATATAGCTAGTTAGACGTTCTACTTGCTCTCTTTTACTTCATTCATGTATAAGGAATAAACCAATTGGGTGCATGCATTTATTTCACAAAATGTTCCAAGTGTCTTCCAATATAATTACGAAAATGTCAAAATTACCTTTGATAATCATCTGAAGTGTTGTAGGGGGAAAAAGGATCTTGGCCATTAAATGATGGTTAATGTTTGAAAATAAAATAAGAAAATTGAGTTCCTCCATATAAAAAGAAAATTATAATTTATTTCTATTTTTCACAATATTCCAGAAGTAATTTGTAATTGTCTACCACCCTATAATAGTAAAAATTATAATTTACAAGTAATCATGTTATGATAAAATAGCTAGGATTTTTTTTAACATAAAAGTTATGAAACTAAGTGGATGTCCTTTTAAAATTGTTATGTAGTTTCAAGTTAATATGTTTTACCAATGAAAAGCATGAATCAAGATTCTAGAAATGCTATTTCTCCCTCCGTCTCTAAATTCATTATGGAGATCATCTCATTTCTAATAGAGGTATTTTACATTTTATGTGCCAAATTTTTGATACATTTTATTAAGTTGGATTTCTAATTTTACTTCCTAGGATTGTAAGTGAGCTGAATCAAAATGGTAAGATATTGAGAATTTGGTTGAGCATAGAGTTTTGAACTTGAGTTTAGCTTGATGTTGCATTGATCAAACTTGAACTCTACTTGATTACATTAGTTTAGGCTTTATTTAATATCCAAATTCGACAAGACTTAAACTTGATTAAGCTTGTAAGCTAATCAAGTTGAACATAACAAAACTCGAGTTTGGCATGATAATCTATTCAAATAACTAAATATCGAGTTTAAATACAACATGATTATTTTTTAATCGAACTTGAATAAATATTAAATCGAACTTGAGTATCTTAAGTAGCTAGTTTTGACTCGTTTATACTTTGTACATTGAATTTCCAACAGCAAGATAGGAAATGCCAATCAAGACCATCAGGCATTACAACTGCACTAAATTGCTACTAATTATTAGGCAAATTTCTATCATTAAACTATAACATTCAACCACGATATATATATGCTAAAAATTTTCTCATCAAAAGGTTATCCGCAATCCAGAGGTATATGGTAAGAGCGGACTTCTCATTGAAGTTTTTCTAGTTGTAGCAAGACAATGGCGACAAATTAAAAAATAAAAACAAAAAAGACAAAAAAAAAAGAAGAAAACAATACTTGCTCCAAGAGCATCGTCAGCACCAAATGAGGTTGTCCGATGGTCCGCGCGCTATTCCATACACATTGAAGCCCTAAAATTATGTTTTTATGCTCACGAGTCCTGACACTTTTTATACTTCCGAGAGATTTCTTTTTTCGTTGTTGTGTGCTTAAATATTGGAAGAAACTAACAATCATGAGCCAGTCCATTTTCTTTTCCCAAAAATTGAATTGTTTTCTTTTTCTTAGTTTATCTTCATTTAAGAATCAACATAAGGATTATCGAAATTTTTAAAAATATTATATGATATCAATATCATATCATATTTTTCCTTATAATTGTTAACCATTAATTATATGTGGTGGCAATATTTTAGAAAATAAAGTGATGTAAATTGAGAGAAGGTAAATGAAAAAATCCATAACCAGTTCGTATGTGTGGGACAAAGACAAACTTCATACCAGACAATCGAAACATCAAGATAAGAGAAGCATAGGTAAATATGGATATGTATTGGCACAAAAACGGTACACAAATGACAAATAACTGGTAAATTCAAATTTTTCCTCTTTCTGGATAAGTACCTCAAGATCTCACTTAGAATATAACCATCTATTCATAGAGTCAGATCAAGAGTACTTGCCCTTCTAGAATAATCCACATGACTTTCATCGTTCAATCTTCTAATTTTTGAAGAATATGCAGGCGAAAGCAAAGACAGGGACAAATTACTATCGACGGCATCCTGATCCCCTGATGACTCGCTTTCATCATTTTTACTACTAATTGTTACCTGAAGAGAGAGATTCAAGTCGAGTTCAGGATTTTTTGTCAACTTTCTTTTCTGGGTTTGCTTCCCTTCTAGTCTTGACGTGGTGCTCGAAAATTCTGGATTATAGTTTCTGATCTGCGATTTGAAGTCCAGCTCGAAAGTTGATCTTTCGGGAATTGCTCTTGTAGATTCGTGAAAGGATTAGTGAGCTGATCTGTTGATCTTCCACTGTCAAACGATCGAAATGCGTCCTTCTGTCCATGGCTGTAAAACCAAGTTGTGTCTACTTTACTTCCAAACTTATTTTCCGAAAATTCATCCCGCCATCTGTTCCCGGCTTCTGCTAGGTTTCTGGTTGAACATATTTTGCTCAACTTGCAATCCCCACCATTCCAATAGCAATTCCTATTGAATTCGGATAAAAATTTGATCAGCAAAATCGCATCGATTGTGGCAGTTAGGTAGAAATTCCATATATAGTTCTAGTATGTAGTGGAATGAAGATATCGGATGTTTTATAATTGTGTTACCTTAAATTTGGAAACTGGCTATAATAATTAAGCTCACGAAACATAGGAATTTGACTTAGGTTGTAGATGTTCTTGTCTCTATAATCCACCCGATGCCCGTGATCTTCTAGCACTGTCATGTCGAGTAAAAGAAAAATATCAGTTAGCAAGCACTGTAAACCCTAATCTATCTTTTGCCTCGAAAAGAAACTAGTCTGAGGGGTCAATAGAAATTGAATTACCGGCTTGGCCATGGTTGTCGATCTTCTTGTTCCGGTACATCTGAAGAAGTGTTCAATTTACATAGAGATGAAAGTAGTCAAAAAGCAAGATTCAACTACGTTAATTTTGGAATTGGATGGACAATAATCAAGTTCTTTATGTTGCAGGGCAAAACCTGTAGATGGCTCTTCACATGAGCTATGTTAAGTCCTTTGATATTCATCAATCCAAGTACCAACTTCGGTGTCGCTCCTAAAAGATAATTTAGAAAAAATAATTAATTCAGTTCTCTAGCTAGTATGTTGAAATTAAACATGACATATGATTAAACTGAGATCTGAATGACTTTTTAACGTATCAGCGAAGCTTACTATCCTGTCCTCCCAGTCTTTCAACGGCAAGGATGAATCGACGATGAAGTTCCGGTGTCCACCGGAGTCTTGGAGTCTTAGATCTGACGTATGGCCGCACCGACGGCTTCTTTTCCTTCATATCGATCGTGCTGTTGCTTGAGCCGCTGCTTCCATTCACGGGCCTCTTCTTATCTTCGTTGTCATCACTCTCGTCTTCGTCTTTTTGGATCGAAAGGCTCCCGTTAGGGCATTCAGTTTTTCTACCTCCCTCCATTCAGGAAGAAGCCTTAACTACAAACTTGTCTATATTCCTCTTTGTGATCAAACTAGTGCAAAGTTAGATCATAGTTAAAGCATATAATCAGAAGAGTGGTCATGTCATGGAAGTTAGAGAAATGGAAAACCCTAGATCTTGCTTATCGATGAGCTTATCTGTTTCTTCTCTCCTTCTCGAGGGTAGAAGAGTAAGCAAATTATTGACCAGAGAATTTTATATTTATAGAATTCATTTGTGTATGCATGTGTATGTGTAAATTCTGCCTTATTCACAGCATTGATGTCATGCATGTGTACGAAGTAAATGTTATATGCCACACTAGTCCAAAACTTGTGACCTCCAACTTCACAGTAAAGCATATTCTTGTGCATGATAAATTACTTCAAACTTATTGCTGTGTTTGGATCCACATTGAAAAGTGGAAGTAGAAAGAAAGCAACAAAAATGAAAAGAAAAATTGTGATTGGTAATTTAAGTTAAAGGGATAAGTTGTAGAAAAGATGAGAAAAGAGTGAAGAGTTATCCACTTTTCAAGCCACCTCTTTTCTCTCCAAAATTGGAAAGAAAGTGGTAGAAAACAAATCAATTATCAAATTGCCCTCCTTACTAATGTTTCGTAATAATGATATAAGTATGATTTTATCAATTACTAACTCAATTTCTCTTCTTTTCCTTTCATTTTCTTTATAAATTATCAAACATAAAACAAACTTTTTATTAATTTCCATTTCCACTTACACTCTTTTCTTTTTGTCCATTTCTATTCATTTCCACCTATTTTCGCTTTAAATAAAGTTGCTAAACACAATGTAAATACAAAGTGAGTTGATTTTTTTAGGAAGATGATTTTATGCAACTTAAGAGTTCTAGATTGCTAGATCTGATATACAAAATTTATCATACAAACTTTAGGGACTTGAATATTAATGGTTTCACTTATCAACACGGAGGGATTGTGAAAAATTTATTAGTTTTACTTGTTAAAAGGTATAACTGTGTCATAAATTAAAAAGTGTTTTTTTTTAAGCATATCATGCTAATATCATTTTTATGTTTATAGTAATTTATTTTATTTGTTTTTAAAAGTTTAAAAAGGATTTTAAGATGTTTTGTAAGCCCTGGAAAATTTCAATAAATAATTCCAAAGTGAACTTCGAAAATAAACCCCAAAAATCACTCCAAATTAAAACCGAATTTCAACTAGTCCTAAATCACGAATGAAGTCGGAAACTTCTTAATCTTGAGAAAATGAAAATCCTTAAAAACAAAATAAGAACTCAACATACTTCAATTCCAAAACCACTACGTACGAAGAATTCCATAATCAACTCGACTTATAAAATCGGGTAATATAAAGCCCAAAAACAAATTATTAAAAAAGTAAATAATGATTAACTTTCGGAAATGAAACCCAATTCAAGAATTCCGAAAACGTTAAAAGATATTAAATACTTACAAAAATGAAATGTAAAATAAATTTCTCAAATTAGAGATATTGTATAAACATAAAATATCAGTTTCCAAATTGGCAAGGATCTAAACCGGAAAATCACCCGGAAACCCTAAGTGGTATACAACAGTTTAAGTCCGGCAATCTAGTACCCCTAACCTAGAGGTGAGATGTAGTTTAAATATGTAGAATAGCTCCCAGTAATATAAGTTTGTTTAAAAATATCAGATTGGTAAATTTTTGACCTATTTCGAACCTGTTCAGATACAGACTTCGAAAAGCGTGTCCCGGGGCTCGAGATATCAAAAATATACCAATAGTACCGTTAGACTCGTAATTTCATAAGATTTCCAAATATATTAGTTATATAATTTTTCGGGTTATAAAAGTTACATTATAACCTTTTTATCGTATTTCCATTATTACCGGTAATTGATTAGTCTTTTGTACTATTCACTTTTATTTCATTACACAATTTTATTATTCTTATAAAGCTTTATATTTTTAGATAAATATTTTATATATTATAGAAAATTTTGTTTTTCTAAAATTTAGTTAGTTCGGGCTTTTACGGGATCAGATTCTGTTTAAGACCCGATACTAAAAATAAAATAAATTAATTTAATAATTGAAAAATATTTTAAAAATTTTTTTATTTTCATAAAATATTTTTTTTGAATTTTTCGGGTTATAAAAATATCATTTATAGCCCATATTCGCGTATTTTGATCATACGGTAACATATTTGTTAAAATACTAAAATAATTCAAATAATTATTTAATTTTAATTATGAAAAATCTGCTACAAATATTTGGAATAAATTTTCTAATTTTATTTTATTTTGTTTTATTTTATTAAGAAAGTACTTTTACAACCCATACTTTCAAGTACACCTTACACATATCACTTCCTTTTCACTTCAATCTTTTTACACTTCATTATATCTATTCATGGCAGATTTTGACTCCTTTATGGCTGCCATTTTCCTTTAATTTACTCATATTTTGACTAAAAATAATATATTTCAATCCTTTTTCAAAAAGTTACATTACACATTAATTACACAATTCATTTTTAAGTCAAATTTCAAACAAACACTCTCTCTCCTCTCTCTCTAATTCACGCCAGCCCCTCCCCCATTTTTCTGCTTGTTTTATTTTTTTTCCCTTTCAATTAATGAAAACACATTTAATACACTCATTTTCTCTCTCTCCTTCATTTACTCCTTCTTCCCTCTTTTATTCCTTAGCTTTTTCTCTCTCTTTTTCCTCTCTTTTCTTCTTCATTTTGTTCTTGTTTCTTACAATAACCAAGCTGCCCCCATTCCATTCTTAAGCTTCCACACATATTTCTTGAAGATTTTTAAGCAAATCTTCTTCTCAAAGCTTCCATAGGTGATATAGGTAAAGTGTAATGAAGGTTTCATGCATCAAATGACCTTCCATAAGCTTAAAAGCTTAGGATGATGATGCCAAAAATGAAACACTCCTCTTCCCCATTATTATTATCTTGTATCATGATTATTTTCTTGTTTAAAGTTATTATATTTTGTAGATCTAACTTTTTGTAGCTTTGATTTTTGTTTATGCCATAGATCTTGCTATATGAGTTATTATTTTTGTTATTACCTATGATTTATGCATATATTCTTCATTCACATGTGTTCATGCATTTAAAACTAGTATAGAAAACTAGATCTAGAGTTTTGAGTTCATAAAATGCATTAGACTTTGTTTTATGTTCATAAACAACTTGTAATGGCATGATGATAGTAGGAATGTTTTAGAAAACTCAAGATCTATTTTATTTTCAATAAAAATCATTTTTGAAAATTCGGATGAAAAATGAACCATATTTAGAAAAGTTATTTTTCAACTTCAAAATGTGTATTTTCATTTAAAATGAAGGGCTTATGTATAGATAACATAAATGAGTGATTTTGATGAGCAAAGTTTAAATCTATGAGTTTAAAGTTTATTATCATGGGTTTCATTTAGATGTATGTTCATATTAAATATAGATCTTAGTTTTGAACTCAAACAAAATTGTGAAATTCGTATTTTGGCAAGATCTCCATTTAAAAACCACTTTCCAAGTGTCAAAATATAATTTTTACTTAAGAAATGAAAGGCTCTTAGGATAGGATATGTAAGGAATGAATTTTCATAAGTCTAGATAGATTTTATCAAAAGATATGTCCAAAAGTAAATTTTGTAAATTCGGATCTCAACAAAGACCAATTTTAAAAACCCATTTTTCAACTTCAAACAAGGTTTTTATTAAGGAAATGGAAGCCTCAAGGGATAGGTTTGATTAGGAAATGATTTTTGAAGGACTAAATGAGTTTTACAAAGAAAACAAGCTCAAATGAATTTCTCAAAATTCGGATGCCACAATTCAAACACTTATTTCCAAATGCCAAAATTATAATTTTGATAGGAGAATGGAAGTCCTAGGGTATATATATTATAAAGACCAAGTTTTGATAAGGATAAAAGAAGTTTATCAAAGTATAATCTTAGAATAACAAATGGTTTCCAAGAATAGGTTAAACAATGTTTTCATTCTTTAAGATTTTGTAAAATTCGTACTTAGGCAAACCACCTATGTAAACACCTATTTTCTAACCCCAAAATGAAGGTTTTTGTTGAAATAATAAAAGTGATTGTTATATAGGTCATCAAGGTTGAATTTTGCTAAAAACAAATATGATTTTACAAGAAGTAAAACTATTTTTCTTAAGTCTAGTAAAATTCAAATTTTTGCAAAGTAAAGATTTTCAAAAAGAATTATTGGTATTATATGTATACATATAGGTAGATCCTCTCATAACCATCATGACAATAGCTTGTAGGAAATACATATATGTATGATGCATTGTAGAAATAAAGTATGAAAATTGAGGTTATCTAAAACTTGTGTTTTATATGAAAAATGAGGAGTTTAGGTCATAGGTATCATCAAGTGATGATTTTGATAAATTAAGATGGGATTTCCTAAGAAAAATATGTGGAACAAGGAGTGGAAATGTAGTAGGAAAAAAATTTGAGTTGCTAGTCAACTTAGGAAATTCGTAATTTTGGAGTGAGGTCATGAAAACACATACTTTCCAAACTCAAAATGAAAGTTTTATTAAATAAATGAAGTTCTTAGTGGTAAGGCATGATTGAGCCTTAATTTTTCCAAGTATCCAATAATTTTTACATAAAGGAATCACCACAAAAACAAGTTTTGCAAAATTCGGATTTTGGGATGAGCCAATTTTAAAAACATGTTTACAAAGTATAAAATAGGAATTCTTATGTAGAAATAAAGGTCATAAGTAATAGATACAATGAAGACTCAATTTTAATAAGGATAAGTATATTTTCTTGAGAAATAAATCCAAAACAAATGGAGATGACTAAAGTTAGGAAATTAGTTTTCTTGAAAGTAAATAGCCATGGAGTTCTACAAATAAAAAGTTTCTAAAATTCCTTTTAGTAAATATTAACAAAAGCATGCATACATCAAGCTCATCTCATGTCATTCATGTTAGGAAATCATTCATATTTCATGTATACTTGATTCATCAAATAGAAACATTACAAACATTTGCAAAACTATTTTTCGGGATTGGAACTTGTTACTGCCCTGATCTGATC
Organism: Combretum micranthum; assembly: GCA_024138025.1. Taxonomy (NCBI): domain Eukaryota; kingdom Viridiplantae; phylum Streptophyta; class Magnoliopsida; order Myrtales; family Combretaceae; genus Combretum; species Combretum micranthum. The sequence continues at coordinate 148,337 of JAMXBD010001486.1, read as the reverse complement.
CGAACTTTTCGAAGCTTCAAAGTTTTCAAAACTTAAATATAATATTAGAATTAGATAGATCTTTCGAAATAGATAGAAATCGATATATAATTTGCGAAATTCCGAGTTAAAATGACCAAGTTATGGCCGTTTTAAGTTGGAATTCCCGCTTAGGACAAGAATTACGAATTTGATAGTTTGTATAAGATAGTTTGGATTAGTTAAGTGATGAAATACTTATTAGAGTATTTCTTCCTTTTTAGGTGACCCCGATATCGATGATTCCTTACCACCGGGTTACTTGTACTAGAAGACCGGTGATCCAATGGTTGAGTGAGTATTACTTCCGATTTTATTTATTGTATGTGATTGTAATAATAGTTGCACTAGATATTTGGTAAAGATAAAATGGATATGCATGATGGGGACGAATGGGAACTATGTATGCTTGTTGTTGATATGAGAAATGGAATGTAAGAATATCGAAGCCGAGCGATTAACTATTGCTTGTATAGATGAATTAGAATTGATTGTCTGCGATTATTGACTAATCACTCAAAAGAATTGGTATAATAGATTATTCGGAATTGAAGATAAAAATTGAACTCATTCATACACAATGGGGATGGAGCATTAGCATTTGTTGGTTTATCGTTGTACCTTAAACGATTTTATAGTTTATAGTTGTCCGTAAGCTGAAACAGTCTTGGTCGTACCGCAGGATTCGTTAATCTGCTAACCCGGGATGGAGGGCGCAAGTCCATCCAATGATTTCCGGTAGGTCATATGTTTGTTGAATTCACGAGTTTGATGCATATCACTTGTCTAACTAATCACTTGATTGTATGACGTGTTATAAATGTAATCTTGGAAGTTTTCACTCACTAAGCTAGTGTAGCTTATACCCCAATAGTTGTTTAAATGAACAGGTTATCTCAAAAATGCTATGTGGGAACTGAGATGGTTGAAGTCGAGAATGACTTCAGGATTCCGGCAAGACATAAGAATGTTTGAAGTTATTAGCTAGGTTTTATTATTTGCCTTGTAATAGTTTTATGTAATAGAATCATTTGATGATCTGTAATTGAAGTCTAATGAGTTGTATTTTGAAATGTATCATTCCGATGTGTCTCCTCTATGTGTTAGACGCCTTGTACATAGTATGGAAGCCTTCGCATGACTGAGATGGTCATTCTTAGGCTTTAATATTGTGTACGACGGACTGCCACATTTAGGGTACCCTTCGGGGTGTGACATGTTTTATGCTTTACTCTGTACATTTCCATGCTTATATTTTCAATTGATAATAATGAAATATCTTGTAAAGTATAATAAGGGCATTTTCTTATAGCACCCTTCCAATAACCTTACGTGCATGTTCTTTTTATTTTATTTTATTTATTTTTTGACAAAGAGTGAGAAACTTTATTCATTGGTAGAAAAATGGTAAGAATGAATTAACCCAAAACATGAAAATCCCAAAAATGGGGGGTAACAAAACCCTAATAAAGAAGGTCATATCTCTTACCCAAAAAAAAAAAAAAAAAACCCTTAGAAAACCCTTGAATAGAGAGAGTTCTATGATGAGAATAAACATTGGGTCTCTAATTAAAGAAAAAACCCAAATAAGACACATCGGAATCATTTGATGATCTGTACTTCAAATCCAAGACCATGACATATGATAAATTTCGTATTTAACTCTGACTTATAAAATCGGTAATATAGAACCCAAACAATTTATTAAAAAGTAAATAACGATTAACTTTCAGAAATGAAACCCAATTCAAGAATTCCGAAAACGTTAAAAGATATTAAATATTTACAAAAATAAAAATTTAAGATAAATTTCTCAAATCAAATATGTTGTGTAAACATAAAATATCAGTTTCCAAATTGGTAAAAATCTAAACTGGAAAATCACCCAGAAAACCCTAAGTGGAATATAGTAGTTTAAGTCTGGCAATTTAGCGCCCTTAACCCTAGGGGATGAGGCATAGTTAAATGTGTAGAATAGCTCGTAGTAATATAAGTTTGCTTAAAAATATCAGATTGGTAAATTTTTAACCTATTTCGAACTCGTTCAGATACAGACTCCGAAAAGCATGTCTCGGGGCTCGAGATATAAAAAATATACCATTAGTACCGTTAGACTCGTAATTTCATAAGATTTTCAAATATATCAGTTATATAATTTTTCGGATTATAAAAGTTACAGTTATAACCTTTTTATCGTATTTTCATTACTACCGGTAATTAATTAGTCTTTTGCACTTTTCACTTTTATTTCATTACACAATTTTATTATTCTTATAAAGCCTTATATTTTTAGATAAATATTCTGTATATTATAGAAAATTTTGTTTTTCCAAAATTTAGTTTGTTTCGGGTGTTTAAGGGATCAGATTCTGTTTAAAACCTGATACTAAAAGTAAAATAAATTAATTTAACAATTGAAAAATATTTGAAAAATATTTTTATTTTCATAAAATATATTTTTAGAATTTTTTGGGTTATGAAAATATCATTTATAGCCCATATTCGCTATTTTGATCATACCGGTAACTTATTTGATAATTCACTAAAATAAATTAATTAATTATGTTATTTTAATTATGAAAAATCTGCTACAAATATTTGGAATAAATTTTATATTTTTATTTTATTTTATTTTATTTTATTAAGAAAGTACTCTTACAACCCATACTTTTAAGTACACCTTTCACATATCACTTTTGTTTCACTTCAATCTTTTTGCACTTTATTATATCACTTCATGGAAAATTTTGACTCCTTTATGGCTGCCTTGACTCTTGAAATACTCCAAAAATTAATTAAAATCACCCTCTTTCAACCCTTCTTCAAGAAGCTACATTACACATTAATTACACATTTCAATTTCAAGTCAAAATTCAACAAATTCTCTCTCTCTCTTCCCTCTCTTTCACGTGCAGTAGCCCCCTCATTGCTGCCCTTGTTTTATTTTTTTTCTTTCTTCTTTCATTCATTTAATACACTTATTCTCTCTGTCTTTCATTTACACTTTTCCCTTTACCATTCCTTAACTTTTTCTCTCTCTTTTTCCTCTCTTTTCTTCTTCATTTTGCTCTTGCTCTTATAATGAACCAAGCTGCCCCTATTTCTTCCATGAGCTCCCACACATATTTCTTGAAGATTTTTAAGTAAACTTTCTTCTTAAATCTTCCATAGGTGATATAGGTAAAGCATAATGAGAGTTTCATGCATCAAATGACATTCCATTAGCTTAAAAGCTAAGGATGATGATGCCCAAAATGAAATACTCCACTTCTCTATGATTATTCTCTTGTATCATTCTTATTTTCTTGTTAAAAGTAGTTGTATGTTATAGATCTAACTTTTTGTAGCTTTGATTTTCATTTATACTTTAGATCTTGTCATTTGAGTTATTATTTTTGTTATTTCTTATGATTTATGCATATATTCATCATTTACATAACCATCTTAGTGTTAGCATAGTAAACTAGATCTAATGTTTTGAGTTCATAAATGCATTAGACTTTTGTTTTATGTTCATGAACAACTTGTAGTAGCATGATGATAGTAGGAAAGTTTTAGAAAGCTCAAGATCTATTTCATTTTAAACAAAAATCATTTTTGAAAATTCGGATGAAAATGGAACTATATTTAGAAAAGTTGTTTTTCAACTTCAAAATATGTATTTTTCATTTAAAAAAAGGGCTTAGGGTATAGATAACATAAATGAAAGATTTTGATGAGTAAAGTTTAGATCTATGAGTTTATAGTTTACTACCATGCATTTCTTTTATATTCATGTTCATATTATGTGTAGATCTTGGTTTTGAACTCAAACAAAAATAGTAAAATTCGTATTTTAGCAAAACCCCTATTTAAAAACCAATTTCCAAGTGTCAAAATAATATTTTACTTAAGATAATGAAGGCTTAATGTATGTATATCATCAAGACTTCATTTTACAAGAATCAAAGATGATTTTCAAAATAAAAATCTCATTTTCGGATTTAGGTCAAGACATATTTTAAAAACATGTTTTCCAACTCAAAAATAAAGTTTTTATTCAAGAAATAGAAGGCTCTTAAGATAGGATATGTAAAGAATGATTTTTCATAAGTTTGGATAGATTTTATCAAAAGATATGTCCAAAAATAAATTTGATAAATTCGGATCTCAACCAAGAAATTTTGAAAACCCATTTATCAACTCCAAAAATCATGTTTTATGTGAAGAATGAAGGGTATAGGTAATAGGTATCATTAAGTAGTGATTTTTATAAGTTGAAATGAGTTTTGATGAAATTAATGTGTAACACAAGAAATAGAATCAAGATGAAAAATTTTGAGTTAATAGTCAACTTGTAAAATTCATAACTTTGGATGATGCCCATGAAAACACCTATTATCCAAGTTCAAAATAAAAGTTTTATGTATCAAATGAAGTCCTTAAGTAATAGGCAACATAAAGTCTTAAATTTTAATGCATTGCACAAGTTTTTCTCAAAGGAATCATTCAAAAAGTGGATTTCTAAAAATTCGGATTTTTGAGTAAATCCTATTTGAAAACATAATTGCAAAGTGTAAAATACAAGTTTTTATGAAAAAGTGAAGTCCTTAGTGGTTATGTATGGTTGAGCCTTAATTTTCTAAGTATCAAATGATTTTTACTTAAAGGAATAACTCAAAAACTAATTTTTACAAAATTCGGATTTTGGAATCCACCCTACTTGAAAACATGTTTACAAAGTGCAAAATGGAAATTTTTATGTAGAAATGAAGGACTTAAGTAATAGATATAATGAAGATTCAATTCTAACTTAGATAACTAGAAATTCTTAAGAATTAATCTCAAAACACAAGTGAGTTATCAAAGTTAGGAAACTAGTATTTTTAAAAGTAGTTATCCTTGAAGTATTGCAAAATAAAGAGTTATAAAATTTTCTTTTAGCAAAAATCATCAAGATCATGCATAAATTAGGCTCATCTCATGTCATTCATGTTAGGAAATCATTCATATTGCATGTATAGCTAATCTATATAGTAGGAACATTACAAACATTTACAAAACTATTTTTCGGAATTGAAATTTGCTGCTGTTTTGATCTGATCCGACCTTTTTGAAGCTTCAAAGTTTTGAAAACTTAATTATAATCTTAGAATTAGATATATCTTTCGAAGTAGATAGAAATTGATATATAATTTGCGAAATTCCAAGTTAAAATGACCAAGTTATGACCGTTTTAAGTTGGAATTTCTGCTTAGGACGAGAATTGCGAATTTGATAGTTTGTATAAGATCGTTTGGATTATTTTGAGTTGAAATACTTATTAGAGTATTTCTTCTTTTTTAGGTGATCCCGAAATCGACCATTCCCTACCACCGAATTACTTTTACTAAAAGACCGGTGATCCAATGCCGAGTGAGTTTTCTTCTTATTTTGTTACCTTGATTGTGCTTGTAGCTAGTTGCATTAGAATTATAGGAACATGATAAAAATCAATATGAATGGGGATGAGATAATGATGAGACTGTGATGAATGTATGCCATAGAATACTAAAGCATATCAAAACCACCATTCGATTAGATAACTGCATTATTCGTATTATTTCTGTTATGTGTATGATATTGGTTGGTCACTCTAAAGAATATATGAATATTTTGACCTAAGAAAAAATTAAATTGGTCATACATCGCATCGGACATATTACATTTGGTAGCGTGCTACTCCTACGCAAGTCGATCGATATGGTCCGAGGACTTGTTGGATAATGAGACCCGGTATCAGAGCTCATTCATAGGGAACTAAGGCGCATCGGGGATGCATTTCATGTGTGAGCCTAGCCGAGTCGAGTGCTATGAGCCGAGGGCTTGGGGACTAGCAGCGATCGTGTAGACTTTCAATACCATCCCTAACCCAAGATAGAAGGGCGTAAATCCGTTCTGTGTGTGGGTTCCGGATACCCATACATAATTGTTTGCTCATGTGTTTGTTCATGCATAGCATATGGATGATTATAACTTACTTGTTATGGTACAGAATTAAGAGAATTCTCACTAAGCTAGTGTAGTTTATACCCCAATAGATGTTTAAATGAACATGTTATCTCAAGAATGCAAAGTGGGGACCGAGATGATTGGAGCCGAACATGACTTCGAGATTTCGACAAAGAATAAGAATGTTTGAAGTTATCAGCTAGGTTTTATGATTTGCCTTGTAATAGTTTATGTAGGGAAGTCTTTAGATGAATGTAATTGAAGTTTAATGATTTGTATTTGAAGTATAGTGAATTATATTTCCTTTACATTGTTACTCAAGTGTATCAACATAAAATGTATCACTTCGATGTGTCTCCTCCATGTGTTAGACACCTTGTACATAGTATGGAAGCCTTCGCGTGACTGAGGTAGTCATTCTTATGCTTTAATATTGTGTATGGCAGACTGCCACATTTAAGATACCATTCGGGGCGTGACATATTCCTTATTATGTTTTAATTTGCTCTATAAAATATGCATATTATATGCGTATTTTTTAATTTTTTAAAAGCATAAAATTGACATTTTTTCGAGCTTATAGGAGTTGAGGCCGCTATCAACCCCACCTCAAATCCATCCAAGACTTTTAAACAACATCCATAACATGAAATATAAGAAAAAAGGAATGAAATCGCCTATATTAGGGATCATATGTTTAAATCCATGTACAAATGATGTTCTCTACTGAATCCTAATGTGAAGTCGCTTAGAAAATTAAAAGAAAAAACTAGAGAAAAAGAAGAACTAAAGAAAAATAAAGGAAGAAGCTACTGTGTCTTCTTTATCCTCTTCTCCCCTGTCCTCTCTTTATTCTATTCCTAAATGCTTTCTCTAAATTATTTTGTCTCTCTCTTCGTAATTGGCTTATTTTGCATGCATTTAAGTAGGCAATAAATTGACAGTCAATTTGGAATGGACATTAGATTAAATAATGTTTGGAGCGTGGTCTTCATGTTGAGGCCTATTGATGTGCTTGCCATCCATGTAAATTCCCTAAAATAAAAAATATATTCAAAGCTTAAAACTTAGTTTCCATTTTCATGTTAACCTTAATTCATATGTATATTTATAAATCCATATAGTTTAGCTATTAAAACTATAAAATATACACATTAGTATAATTAGAAGTTGGGTAAAAATATATGAAATTATAATTTATCAAATACCTCCATGATATCCTCAATGTACTCATCGAAAATTGCCATCATGCATCTCTGAAAAGTTGTTAGGGCATTGCAAAGGCTAAATGGAATTCTCCTGTAAGCAAATGTTCCATAAGGGCATGTGAAAATTGCCTCTTCCTAGTCCTTAGGAGCTATGGGGATCTGAAAATAGCGAGACATCCCATCAAGGAAGCACTAATAATCATGACCAGATGACCTCTCAATCATTTGATCGTTGGCGTCGTTAAGTTTTCGACAGTCTATATAAACGTGCTAACTAGTAACAACGTGCATTGATATTAGATTATTCCTTTCATTGGGGACAATAGTCAACTCGCCCTTATTTGGTACTTCCTGAGTTGGACTTACCCAAGCGCTGTTGGAAATTAGATAGGTGATTCCAACATCCAATAACTTCACTACTGCCTTCTTCACAATTTCTTTTATATTTAGATTTAGACATCTCTGTGGCTGCACTATTGGTTTGAAATTTGCTTCCATCAAAATTTTATGGTTGCAATACAAGGGGTATGTACCCTTAACATCTGCAATGTTCTAACCTATTGCCCTCTTATGCTCCATAGTACTTTCAAAAACTTTTCCTTTTATCCATCAAGTTTGAAGATATGATGACAGGTAGCTTAAAATCTTCTTCAGGGAAAGCATAATCAAGATGGTCTGGTAATTCTTTCAATTCTAAATAAAGTGGCTCTTCAACTAAAGGCCTCAATCTCTCAACATCGTCTCTATTTATCTCCTCCTTTTTCTCATTCTTAACAACCTCTTTATTTGCTTCTATATGCAAAATCATTTGTATCTCCTAAGTTGAATTGGATTTCTCTACACTTCCTCTACTCAAACATACTTCTAGAGTGTCTCCTATAGCATAACAATCAACATCATCATCATTCTTTCCTTGTTTGGTGCTTTGGGACAACTAGATATCATTTCATCATCCCTTACTCTTAATGCTAAATTTCTATGCTTGACATATATAATTGCTCTTGCAGTTTCCAAAAGGGTCTCCAAAAATAAGGGGAACTTCTACATTCTCATTCATGTCTAAAATGACAAATCAACAGGGAATATAAAATCCTTCACTCTCACTAACACATCTTCACTAATTCCTATCTAGTAGTTTGTTGGTCAATTGCAAAATCATTTTAGTAGCCTTCGGTTCACCAAACGTAACTTTTAAACATGCTATAGGGCATCAAATTTATGTTTGCTCCCAAATCTGCTAAAGCTCTTTCAATAGGTAAGTTCTCTATCAAACAGGGTATGGTGAAACTACCTAGATCTTTCCTTTTTCTAGGGCGTTGATTAAGGAGAACAACTGAACATTCTTTTCCTCTAATGACCATGGATATCTCTTTAAGCTTTCCTTTGTTGCATATTTTGGCATTTGTAAAAGAGCATCCACCAAAGGTAGGTTAATGTGTAACTATCTTAATAGTTCAAGGAACTTGTTGAACTGCTCCTCGTCTCTTTTCTTTTGGCCCAGCTGGATATGGTAATGGTGGCTTATAAGGTCTGATAGGGGGTGTCTCCTCCTTTCTTTTTCTTTTCTTCTCAACTATTTCAGTCTCGTTTTCTTTTTCAATTTCCTCTTACTTTCAACCTGATTTTCTTTCTTATAATTTTCTTTTTTCATTCAATTTTCTCTTCAACTCCTGCTCATGTTCTTCCTCTCTCTTATTTTTTCTTTTTTTCTCTTTTCCTCCTCCATTTACACTCTTTCCTACTTCTCATCGTAATAACATGCACCTGCCTCTCGAATTCTTTCTCTAAGTATTCCCATAACATTGTTCATTTGTATCTCTAGGTTCTTGAGTGAGTTAACATGACTCTATGATAAGTTAATTTTACTCTTTTCCTTTGTTAGGAATTCGAGTTTATTTTGAAGAGTTTTTGATTAAATTCCTATGAATTTGGTGCTTTTAATGTTAAATTGTTGTTTTTCAACTACTTGAATTGAATGAAGAAGGATCAAAGTGTTTTTAATCAGATTTAGAGCAAAATCAGTAGCAAAAGTGAAGAACAGAACTAGCGTGCCCTAAATAAAACTGATCGAAGCCAAAATGTAAGGCAAAACAAGCAAAAATCGGTCTATCGTGCCTCAAATTTAGCCTTCAACGTGACCCTTGACACTCGCTTTGAGGAGATTAAGCCCAAACTTAAGAGAGCTTTTGTTACACCTTAATGTCATGCCCTAAAACTAACCCGTGACAGTAGCTGAAGTAAAGTATAGACTTTTACCTTAATGTCGCGTCTCAAACCATCAAGCATCAAGCCCTCAATAGTTTAAAGCTAGCCCCGATGGAAGAATGGATAGAAACGATAATGTTTTATTAGCTCAAGTCGATCCCTATCTTTAATGCAACACTCGAGCACTCGACTTACCCCTCGATGAGCGATTGTTTAAGCACTTGATACAGACATGCGCGTAGATAAAGAATTTGCATTCCGTTATAAAGAATCTACCACATCAGTAATAAAATCTTTATAATTTCTATTCCATTGTCCTATAAATAAGCATGCATAGCATTGTAATAAGCAAGTTATGCAATATGAATACGATATAATAGTATTAACATAGTGTAGTGAGAGAATTTTTTAAGTGAAAGAATTCTATTTTTTTTCGCTTAAGAGAATCTTAAAGTTTTCTAGGTAAAATCATTTTTTTAATCCATTATTTGTAATTTCTACAAGACTCTGCGCTGAATTGTAATATCCTTCAATTAATTTCATTTTATTTGTTCAAATAATGTTCGTAATTTCTAAATCCATGGAGAAATAATCTTCTATAGCTTAGGATTTGTGAATCCAAATCCTGATTCATGTTATTTCAAATGTGCTTTTAATTCAATATTAACTGGGTGTTTATAATTAGTGTTGATTTTAATTTTCTGGGTCTAATTGCATAGTGCACGAATTATATTCATGTTTGATTTCAATTGTCATGTCCCCGAAGGGTATTCTAAACGTGGCAGCCCGCCACATATAATATCAAAACTCAAGAATGACTACCTTAGTCATGCGAAAGTCTCGATATTATATGTAAGGAGTTTAACACGGTAATAGGAGACGCTTTTGGGAAGTGTGGTCTAAACAAGTAAAAATGAACATACAAGAATATAGAAATAATATAGATCATAATATTAACGTTTAAAGGTTATTACATGATTCTTAGGGGCATGCCCCCGCTAAAATTCCAAATATCAAAATAACTAATTATCCTTATAATAATTTAAATACTACATCAAAAGATTTTAAAGGAATTGTAACCTAAGCCTTCAAGTAGACTTCCTTCAAAAGCTTCTAAAAGAAAACTTATGCGGATAAGAGGAGACCTCGGGTACAAAAACAGATGCTCCTGTGAATGCAAATATCTATAGGAGCGTAAGCTTATGGGCTTAGTGAATTTAATCCCAAAATTCATACTTGATACAAAATATCAACCAAGTTTATTAAATAATCAAATGGGATGCAACAAACGCATGAGCATACAAGACATATGATTTTTCAGGAATCATATGTTGAATGAATTACGCCCCTTATTCGGGGTTAGATATTCCGACCCATTACGGCCACTACTTCTTTTAAAACCCATTTTTATAGATCTTACTGGCTTCTATACGCCATAAAATATGTAGTTATTACTGACTCCTACTAGCCATCAATTTATGTAGTTTTTACCGGCTCTTACTCGCCATATATATAATATAACGGTTATGCCTACCACTACCATCATCACTTGTCCCACTAATTGTATAATAGCGAATGCAATGTGACTCACATATGAAGTGCATGCAACTTTTATTTAAAGCCTAGCCTATATATTTTAATTCTTACAAGTGATCAACCAATTTCAAACACTTCAATGTGATAATAAGCATACAATTTATTACAAGCATTTCATGCTTTGATATACTTAAAATTCTTTCAATCACATTATCATACATTTTCAATTTTATCTTTTCTTAAGTCTAATGTAACTAAATTTACAAGCATAAACATAAGCATGAAAAATAAGAGGATTAGACTCACGAGATTAGACTCACTCGGCCATGCCGATACTTCTTTTCTTATGGATGAGTCGATCGGTCAATCCACTAATCAAAGTAATCCTCTAGGTATGAACACTCTTCCTTGGGATCACCTAATAAAGAAGAATACCCAAAATGAGTATTTCTTGTTGATTCTATTATGCTTATAAAAAACTATGTCATAAGATCGTCAAAATTTGTATAGAAGATAATTCCAACTTAAAATAGTCATAACTTAGTCATTTTAACTCGGAATTGCACATATAATATACCGTTTTCTACCTATTTAGGAAGATCTTTCTATTTATAAAACTATTTTCATCCAACCAAGTCGTTTGGGCACCGAAACAATGGCAATTTGTTCACCACGAATTTTGAAAAACTTAATTTTCTAAACCTTTCTTTATCTTACAAATACTTGTATCAAGGATATAGATACTAAAATGGTTGGAAAAAACCTTTAAAATGTATATATTATATAATATATATATTGACTCAAATTAAATGCATGAATTTAATGAAGTTGTCTCACCCATGAATTTTTTTGTAAAAGCAATGTCTTCTAAAAATTTGGAAAAGCAAAACCTTTGAAAATTTCGAATTAGCTTGTTAGAAAATTTCTTAAGTTATTTTAAATGAGTAATTTTCTCTTTTTTAATTCCATTTCCTTAGTCTTTTAAATTTCAAAAGAATGATTTTTGCTTTTCTAAGTTTCTAGGGATTGGGAAAGTAGTTAAAAATCTATCGAACTCTATATTTTCTTAATCTTTCCTAAATTTATTTTCACTTAAAAAGAAGAAAATGATTTCCTAAGTTGTTCATTAATTTCATTCCTTAAGATCATTCTATTCTTATGAAAAAAATTTTCTTGGTGTTTTGTCAAACTAATCTATTCCTTTCTATTCTAAAGTATTGGTGGGAAAATGAAGTTTAGTAAAACTTTTGTTAAACAAGAATTTGAACTCTTAATTTTAAAGAATACTTTTCCATTTTATGACTTTATAAAGTATATGTATGTATTGTCTAAAAATTCCTATGTTTTTTGGTTACTAAAATTTATGATGAACTCCTTTATATCTTTAGAAAAGATTTGTTAAGACAGATTCTTAAGTTTTTATGAAAAATAATTTCTTTCATGATAACATTTATTTTGGAAAACAACTCCTATTTAAGAATACCTTTCATTCTTTATCTTGTTGAGACAAAAATCAATATGTTCATGCATGATCATGAACATAAAATCATAAAATTATGAAAACATAATAAAGACATAATAAGTAATAAAGTAAGCAAGTTAATAAAAATGTCAGGTATTAGGAACCTTAGCTTCTTCAAGGTATCCCGAGACTAAGAATAGACTAGTCCCAAAAGAAATAAAGAAATGGAAGAAAATATTGTTTTGACTTGATGATGACAAGTCTAAGATTAGAGACTAGTCTTAAGACAACATGGAATAAGTAAATAAATTGCATAACTTGGAAGTAAATAAATAACAATGAGCTTATATTCTCTAAAGATTTATATATAAGTACATAATTATATTTAGCTAAATATATATAAGAGGTTAACATAATATCAAAAATAATATGAGCAAAATAAAATAACAATATAAAAATATATAAATACATAATCATGAACGGGAACAATACATGAACATAGTATAACTTCCATAACATTAAGTTTAGGAAACTTACACCATGGTCATGTAAAGTTACATGACATAGTAAGAGAGTTTTGAGGAAATTTCTTACCTAAAGTAAGAATGGTAGTAGTGTTTGTAGTAGAAGTGGGTTTTGAGAAGAAAATTTGGGAGAGTTTTGGGAGAGTGTTTGAGAGGGATTTTGGAGAGTATATTTGTGGGTAGTAGATGTGTGAATTAAGTGAAAGAGGAGGGGGGTATTTATAGGAAAATGGGAAGTGAATTTTGAGTGGTTTAATTAAAAAAAAATTTTAAAAAATAACAGAGAATGGGGGGAGGGCCACCGGCCACTTAGAGTAGAGAGAGGGAGAGATTTAATTTTTTTTTTTAATTTTGCATATTAAAAGTAATAATAAGTAAGGTAGATGTAATATAAAGTTATAGGAAAGATAAAAAGTAAAGATAATAGGTGTATAAAGTTGTAAGAGTAGGTGTTAGAAAAAGTAGAGATAACTGAATAGTATAGAATAATAATGAATAGTGTAATGTAAAGTAAATGTGACTAGTAAAATACCGATAGTAAGAAAATACGTGTATAATTGCGATATCTGTTATTTTTAGTTACTGAAAAATTATGAAACTGATATTTTAAAATCCTTGTATTAAATCGGTCCTAACAGTGTTATCGAAATATTTTTACTATTCTAAGCTCTGGGACATGCTTTTCGAGAACTGATCCTATTTGAGTCCGAAGGACACTCGAAATTCACGAATATGATATTTTTATGTTTCTTTATATTATTACGAACTATTATCACCAATTATCTTATCTTCGTTTTCTGGGGCTAAAAAATACGGGAATACTAGATCTAAATTCTAGGGTTAATACTAGTGTTTGTTGACCTTTAGGGTTTCCGGTTGATTTTTAATTCTAAGATTAAACTTAAAATTAACCAAAATTTCAGGAGTTTACATCAAATGAATAGGTTGATAGGTAATTCTTTTGAATAGATCTGTGGCTACTAATGGAGTCAATCCTAAATATCTTGAGAGAGGGCAGATGAAGATTTTTCGTCACTTGTTTTGAAATTCATTAAGTTGGTTTTAAAAACAAAGGATTCTTAAACTTTATGCGGATCGAAGCCGATGATAACTTGAAAAGAGATTCCAACAGTCTGGTTTAGATATAAAACTACTGAACTTGGGAGAGGCTTTAGTTTACCTCAGTGAATCCGATGGTGTAAATACTCCAGCAAACAACTCTCTCTCTGAGTTTTGTCTTAAGAAATCATATGATAAGGAGTTGGTAAAGCAAATCTTAGGCCGTCCTCTTGCACTTTTAAAAACCAATTCCCTAATTTTGCTTAGAGAACATTTGTGAATATCATGAACATTAGCATAACTGTAGTCACCCAAATTTATATAATTCAAATATAATAATCATTAGGTAAATAGTGTAAAATTTTTGAAGATGTTTTATGAAAATTTACAGAAAGCACCCTTAATTTTTCGTAATTTCATAATATTAAGATATAAACAATTAAATTTTTGTTTAAAAATTTGAATCATTATTTCTTCAAGATAAAATTCTACAAATATAAAAAGGATCAAATTAGAAATATATGATTAAATGAACAAAAATGAAATTTAACCAGATGACAGTAATGATCAAAATTATAAAATAAAACATTTCGGATAATTAAAGAAATAATTGATGAGTAAATAAATAATTATAAAAGAACGATATTAAATCTAAATAAGTTATATCTCAAGATGTTTTATAGAAACATAAATTGCAAGAAACACCAAATCAATATAATAAGAGAAAATAAAACAGTTTAAACATATAATGCATTTAATAACCAAACTTGGGTTATGAAAATAATTGCAAAATAATATCAAGTTTTAATATGCTTTAGATAATAGAAAACAAGAAGAAACATCAAACAGACCTGATAATAATTACAGATATGTAATTATATAAGCTTAACAAATAATACAAAATTATGATGGGAATGAAGCATAATGTCAAAAACTTAATCTAAATTAATCAGAATAATACGATGAAAGCATGAGTAAAAGAATAAAATCTTAAAATGATTAAAATCTTTTGATTTATAAAATTTAAAGCTAATATAATGTTAACTACTAATAGATAATTAATTTTGTGAGACCAAGCTTGGAAATTTACTAATTTTGGGGCTTAGAATTGACATCTATGATTTTTGTTTATGGTCTCACAAGTTAAATAAAAATCTGCCTCATAGGGTTTGAGTTATGAAGCAAATAATATAAATGTGCATCATCTATGTTAAATGTGTATAAACACAATCAATATAATATTTATAGTCAACATTGTATATATACATATAGATATTATTATTTTACTTTAAAAAAATTAAAAAGGACGGTTATATATATATTTAAGCTGGTATAATTGGCCAAATAGAATATTATATGAGATATTTCGTAGTGTTCGTAATTATATGTTGTAAGGAGTCGAAAAGTTAAGTCCAATTTTTTTTACAATAATTTATCTATGATCATATTTTTCATGAAACACTATGAGTTACCAATTTTTTTCTAATTATTTGTTAGCATTAAACATGTCTAATTTTTACCAATTATATTTATTATTCTATAATATATTCATAAGTTTGCCTAAGAAGCTCATAAGTAAAAATATATATATAGGGACACTAATATATAAATGCATAGATGAAAACAAGCTAGTGTCTTATGGAAAATTAAAAAAAAAAAAAAAACAAAATCCTGTTGCCAGCGAACTCATATGTGTTCGTATATCATAAGTCAGGCCTTTGTTTTGGAAATAAAAAAACACTGGTCACCAATCTGCAAAGCCAACTATACAAAGGAACATTAAGTTGTTGACACATGTGCCCTTAACTTGTCATTGTCGAGCTTCATGTCATGTACTCAATTTTTTTTTAAACTCCTTTAAATTGCCATTCCTAACAAAACCACATTGCTCACATTCTATATTCTCCAATCAATTCATCTAAATACTCGTAACCTATCGTCATCCGCGCTCCTTAAAGTATCCAGTCGAAAAGAAGAAAAAAAAAAAGGTGAAAACCCACTTCAACAAATTTCCTTATACCATACCAATTAGAAAGGTAATACTGCTCTTATGTTTATTATTTTCTTCTATATGCATGTTTTTATTAGATATAAATATATCATAAAATATGTCATAGGAAACACTTATATCAGGAATTCTCTATTCCATACGATAAATAGCCTTACTTGTTGTGGTAGTAGTAATAAAAACGATAATAATAACCCTTTTGAATGTCGCCATAATTGCATTCGTAATGTTATCACATATGATAAAGTCACTAATTATGTATACTAGGTTTCAGGAAAATTTACAAACTAGTTAGATATGAAATGTCCATATACATAATATTTACCATGTTCTAATTTACCACGTAATCATGTCTATATACATATGCAGATTTCAAAGGATATTTTTTTAGTTATTATAATTATTCCGACTTTAGTTAAATAATAAGTGGCTTAGAAACAAGAATACATACTTATAAATATTATAAGGATACAACAGAGAAGATTATAAGAACTAAATCTCCACTGACTAGTTGCGGCAAGAAAGACGGATATATTGTTTCACGCAGCTTCACTTATAATGTTAAATATAATATCTTCACTATACGATTGTACGTGAATGTATATATATATAAAGTGTTTTTCCAATTTGTATGTGAAGTACACATAAGAACATATATGTATTAAACTTGTTTTCTATATGTAAACATATTCAGTATGTCCTTTATATGATTATATATAGATATATGAATATTCATATTATAGTTACAAATACTAATGTACGTATGGGAGACCTTGGAATATTTCATAACATTTAATATTTAGTGGTGACAAGTTACCATCGGTTTTAAGAGAATATCTAAACCATGATAATAATTTTTACCTTGGTCATAATTTTGTGAGAAACAGAAATAAAGAAATTATGATTTATTAAAATCTTATGGTATTAAATTACTATATTTTTATACTAACTTATTAAAGTACATATAGGATTTGGTGAACACGTGGGTTGAAGGATTCAATATATCAGGTGAGTACCCCTTGCTTATTGCTTGTTATACGGAATGGTTGAAAGACTGTAGGCCACCCACTTGTCTTTTTTGTATCAATGTGACTTTACTTAAGTAGGTCACATGACATGATGAACTTATTGTTTATGTGGCTACTTTCTTAATACTCTATATGTGAGCTGATTGTTGGTGATGTGAGTGTATTTATTGTCTATGTTTAATCTATATGATTGCACGAATTGATTGTCATGTCACGATTCTATTACTTGGAATATATGTTCAATTCTTGAGTGGTTAATGGTGACTAAACTATTGCATTCATGGCATGACACGGCACGAAAGGGCCCAAGAGCCATATTTCAAGAGATCGATTTTTAACAAATGGACCTCAGGGTCATGATTTGATATATCTTGGTTTTCTCATAAATCTTAGATTATAAGCTTGATTTAATGCATATAGAATTGCATTGCTCGATTTAAGCTGCCTACAGCCGCTTGCTCGGATTTTAAGTCGCCTACAAGCCACTTGCTCGGTTATTGAATCTTTGGATTCTACTCGGATTTAGGAATCCAAATCCCTTTGGGTTGATTTCTGCTCGGTTTATTTTAGAGCCGCATCATGTCGCTCTGCTCGGTTAAGCAGTGAAATACTGCTTTTGAGTCGCCTAAGGGCTGCTTTGCTCGGTTAAGATACTGGCCAGTGCATGTCACGTGCATTAGCATGACATACGGTTGCATATGAAATTTCAAATTTCAATAAATTGTACCTTTCTACTATTTATTTTATGTGCTTTTATACTCACTTAGTTCAAAGGAACTGAGGGGTTAGTGTTTCTAACCTCAGGTACTGAAGACTATGCTTGATGCTGTTAAGAGGGGTTTCGAAAATTGCATTGAGAGTTCAATAGCTTAGAGGATTAATTGTTGGAAACAGCTTGAGATTATGTTGCTATAAAAAGTATCCTTAAAAACTTTTATGGTTTGACAAAGTCTATATTAGTAAGATACTATTATGGGTTAAGTAAACCATATATGCTTTGAATAATATAGTAGTATAAACCAATGGTTTTGTGATGTCCATATAAGTTATAAGAAGTTTGAAAAAATTTATAATAGCCTTATCCTTATTAAGGAGGCATCGATTGCTTTTAGGTACCATATTTTTTAGAGACCTTAAAAGGCGGGTCGTGACAAATTTTAAACTTTGTTTCGAATGTAATTTAATAATTAAGCGTAGATAGTTTAGTCAAAATAAGTAAATTAAATTATAGGTTATAATGGATAGATTAATATTATCATATTAGTATATAAACTTAATTGAAATTGATATTTTATATGCCTTTTCAATTTTAGTTATTCAGTTATCCATTTCATAACCAAATTTTCAAGTCTTTCTAATTATAATTTGAACTCTATTTTCTTAATATCTAGTTACTTTAATTATTCCCATCAATCAAATTTCATTGTTATCTAATTCAAGACCCATTTCTTTTAATCTACAAATAAATCAAAATTTCTTTAATTCACTTTCTTAGATTTAAAAAAGTCTCAAATATAGTCCTTTTACTTTAAATTCTATATCTTCAATTGTCATGAATTTTGAGTTCATATTCTTATTTAAAAATATCAGTTTCTAAGCCCGAACTCAACTAAATGTCAAGTTTTACAAAATTAAATTTCTAAACTAGATTTCTAATTCGAGTTACCGATTTTACATTTATACATTCTAAAATTTCCTTATAATTGTTTTTAATACTCAAGATAATGATATGGAAAGTTTAATATTTAACCCTAAATAATTTTAATTATTCTTGGCATTATCCTATTTATTCCTTTTTCCCCTTTCTTTGCTACGATTTCTCTTTCTCTACCTTTTCTTTTCCTTTATGTTTCCTTTCTTCTTCTTCTTCTTCTTCATTTTTTCTTCTTCTTTTCAAGATCCAACCCAAGATCTCAATTCAAGAAGACAATAAAGGAGATTGAAGTTAGAATAGAAGCTAGGAGGTAGGAAACATATTAGTGGAAGTACAACAACTATGAAGAAATAGTATGAAGAATAAGTTAGTTGAAGTTATCTAACATGTGAGTATGTTTCTTTCTTTGCTTTGTTTGTTGTAAACGCTTATATATGAGCTGATTCTAGTTATGAGAAAAACTCAAGATGAAGCTTGTAAACATGTGGAATATGAGTTTATGCTTCAAGACTTAAGTATACATGATCATGAATGGGTTAGAAAGTTGATGAGATGATTTGAAGAAATGAGATGTAATAATAAGTGTAGAAATGTTGTGGGCTAAGTTGCTGAACTTATAACTTGTTTTTAAACTGTTGTAGGTGGAGTTTGTGTATAAACATGTAGAAAATTGGATTTAAGGAGTAATGAAAAATAGGGGAAGTCATCTGGGTTGATACACCCTCTACCACAGGGCATGGTAGCTCCTGCTTTGTCATGCCCTAAAGGGTACCCTAAATATGACAGTTCGCCATAATCAATATTAATGTTTAAGTATGACAACCTTAGTCATCCTAAAAGCTTCGATATCAGGTATAAGGTGTACCTTCACGATCATAGATGACCAACTTTGAACAAGTTGTTTAAGAAGATATTCATAATAGCAATTAAGAATGAAAATCATAACATAAGCATCTTAAATAAAATATATGATAGGTATCGAATCCACAAATTTATTTTACCTACTCTAAGGATTTGTAATTAGCAGTGAGCAGTGAGCAGGATCGTCTCCACAAGGATCGGTTCAATCTATTTCTATTCAAGATCAAAAAAGAAGAAAAGAAAAAAAATGGGGGGAGGGGGGGGGGGTGGGTGGGGGTGTTTGAGCAATCAAAGAAACTAATTATATTAAAACTAACAAACATAAATTTCTAGGTTTGAATCAAATATCAAAAGGATTCCTAACCAAAGTTGTTATCAAAACTCAGTTCATGAATTGATCATTGATGCAAAAGTAATTATTCTCTAATTTAGATAAATCGATTATGGACGTTAATAAGCTCTAACACCCTATCTCTCTTTACCTTATCAATAACTAAAACAAGCTCTTTAGTTATTTTTCTTTTTGATTAAACAACCTTAAACAAGCTCTTAGGATTTAATTTATCAAAAGCATGAAAACAAGAGAGACAATCAATTCTAACCAACAAATCACATGTTCGATCTATTTAGATTAGATCATACATTCCCATAACACAATCAATCATCTATTGCATAATTAACCACGTCATTCTGTCACAAATATTAGAATTATGAAACAATTACGAATTTGATATCCTAAATAACATCTGCATCAATCAAACAACATGATATAAACGATTTAATCAGATGACATACAAATATCTAAAACAAGAACACAACATATAATCAATTAAATCTCACAATTCTTGAAGAACCGGGTCTTGAAACAATCTTTGACTAGAATACAAACACTTAGCCACACATATCTATTACAAAAATCTCTCCTTTAAGGATTTTTAATTGTGTTTTTGGAATAATGTTTTGGATGAATCAGGTCGCCTCTTCTTATAGAACAAAATCTGGAATTTGAGAAGTTTGAACGAATGCTGGCGATTACAGAATCAATACCAGAATTTCAAAGCCATAACGTACATTGATAGTTACACATTCAATTTTAGGATTTCAAAAGTCATAACAAGCAATGTTGGAATTTGAACAGCTTCAATGTATGTCGGTAGTTAAAGATTCTTCACATTCTAATATTTGACTCTCATTTATGGTTGGCCATGAATTTATGCTCCACATTTGTGCAATTCCCCTTTAAATTCTCATGTAATTGATGAAGACGTTATGGAATTGATGAGGACATGCTGACCGTTATGGAATTTGAAAGATCAGGAAATTGAAACGTTTTCCTTCAAAGTTTCATTTTTTTGCATTCCTTAGCATTCATGATCTTAATTGCCCATATTTGCTCTCAAGACCTGAAATATAACATTAAGCTCAATTAAGCACTGATTCCTTTAATTTCTATAAAATTCATAACAAATTAATATGATTTGTTTAATAAAATTGAGTATATTTTGTCTTTAACAATATAAGAGTCTTACAAATATCAAAGGAGTATTCCCGTATCGAAAGATATAGTCCATAGTCTATCCAAAACAATTACATCAGAGATTTACTTAGAAGTTTAAGTCTATATCTAGTTTTTAACTTTATCCAAAAACTCCTGAATCTAAAAGGGTAGTACCCAAGAAAAGTAACCCCTTGGTGTCAACCAAAGGTAGGGCTGTTGCAACAAATATCTAAGAAGGGTAAGCTTACTTGCTTAGTGAGAATGATTTCTATAAATAAAGTACTGAGTAATCAGTAATCAAACAAGTTATTTAAACAAGCATATGAGATGCAACAAACACGTGAGCAAACAATTCATATGATTTTTTGGGAATCATATGTTGGATGGATTTACCCCTCCATTCGGGGTTAGGTATTTCGGGCCATAAAGACCATAATTAGTAAATAAAGTTTTTATAGTTTTTATGCGAGCCACTACTAGCCGTTAAAATGTAATTAATGTAGGTGTCTACCCACTATTTGATTTAGTAATGAATGCAATGTGACTCACTACATGTTTTGCATGAATAATTTTATTTAAGTAATCATGCCATAATATTATATGTTTTAAAAGTGACAATAGAATTCGTAGACATATCATTTATATACTAAATCAAACATTGATTATTTGACAATTCCCGCCTCGATATGTTTAACATAATTTCAACCATATATGTAAGGCACATGCGTTTTCATGTTTTTATCTTTTCCTAATTCTAGTGTAGCTAGTCTACAAGAAAAAATATAAGTACAAGAATGTAGGAAATTAAACTTACTTGGCCATTGTAGCAAAAAGCTTCTAGTCGAAGTAGTCATCGGGATAATGAAATTAAGGCTCCTCATTGCCTAAACAAGCAAAATACCCAAAATGAGCATTTCTTGGAAGTTATACTTAAACTTGCAAATTCTATTTTACTAAGTTCGTTAGAATTCGTATGGAGTGAAATTCTAATTTAAAATAGCTATAACTTGCTCATTTTAACTATGAATTTCACATATTATATGTCATTTTCTACCTATTCAAAAAGATCTATCTATTTCTATGCTTATTTTTACCTTATAAGGTCATTTGGGTTTAAAAAGACATGGTACAAAACTGACATGAAAATTCTAACCCTTAAAGCATGATTTTTCCAAACATTTTATCAACCAAAAATCCCATAGCAAACACGTAGATATTTATGTAGTTGAAAATCCTTTTAATACACATGAAACTCATATTATACACATGATTTTAATGATGTTGTCTTAATCAATGATTTTTCATAAAACATCTTGTCCTAATAGTTGAAAAAGTGAAGTTTGACAATTTTACTTTAAGTTGTTGGAAATAAAGCTAAATATTTTTGAGCCATTAAGTATGTGATCTAATTATTTTTTCTTAACTCTTAAAACATGATTTAGATTCAAAAATCTTAGTCTTTCTGAGTTACCTACTAATTTTATTTCCTAAGTAAACTTTACTTGGTGAGTTGATTTTAACTTGTTTTGAAAAGCTTGTTTTGATCTTTGTACTTATTAAAATGTTAGTGAAGATCTTATAAATAAGTTTTTAAGAAAATTTCTCATAGAAAAATACTATCAATATTAAAGTTATAATGGTAGTTTGAAAAGAGAGTAAAGAATTTCTTAGTTAATTTTCGAAAAGTTCTTACATGTTAACAACACAAGTCTATGGTGACATTTGTCTAAATTTCTTTGAAAAGCATTTTGTTGAAGTAAAATTCCAAAATTTATTGAAACTTTTCCTAAGTGATAAAATTATATTTTTAAAGTGAGATAAGTTTATTTTCTTTTACTTAAGAAAGAACTTTTTATTTTATTAAGGTAACAATCAACATGATCATGAATGAACATGAGTTTGTAATAGGTAACATGACAAAAGATGAAAAATATAGAAAAAGGCACATAATAAATATCAATTATTGGAAGTCTTTGCTTGAATTGAGGCTTCCAAACATAGACATGGACAAGTTCAAAAAGAAAAAAAATAAAAGAAATAAAAAAATTTGTTTTGACTTGATGAGGACAAGTTTAAGACTAGAAAGACTAATCTTAATATAAAAGCATGGAATAAATAAATAAATAAATTGCAAAACATAAATAAATAAATAATAGTTTTAATTTAGTGAGCTTATATGCTCTAAGAATATATATATATATATATACATACAAAATATATTTAATATCATATAAAAGTTAGATTAGAACAATAATAATATGATAACAACATAACAACAATAAAATAACATAATAACAAAATAAGATTTGTACATGAATAATAACAAAACATGAATATAGTGTTGCTTCCATAACACTTATAGGTTTAAAAAACATACACTATGGTTATGTTAAGTTACATGACATGGTAAAAAGATATTAATAAGAATTTTGCCTAAGATAGAAAGGTGATTGGTAGAAAAAGAGAGGATGTAGTAGGATGAGATTATGAGAATATGGGGACATGAGAAGAAATTTTGGAGAGAAAGGATGTGGTAGTGATTTTGAAAGAGTTTTGTTATGGTAAATGCGTGTGTGAAAGAAATGAAGGGAGATGAGATATTTATAGAGTTTTGTAGGGGAAAATTGTGTGAATTAGATAAAATGAAAAAGAAAAAAATGTGTGTGCATGTATAAGGGTGGTGCCAATTTTGGGAAGAGAGGAGAGAGGGTGAGATTTGATTTGTTTTGTAATTTTGTTAATGTAAAGTAATAATCTATAAGGTATAATGTAAATAAAGTTGTATGTGAAAGGTAAATTATAAGAGATAGGTATGGTAGAGTGTAAGAATAGATAGTGGAAAAGAAGAAATAGGTAAATATTAATAAATAATGTAGAATAGTACTATAAATAATAGATAAGACAAATTAATACCGGTAGTAAAGAAAATAAGCGTAATTAGGCCATATATGATATTTTTAGATACTGAAAAATTATAAAATTGATAGTTTTGAAATCCTTATTGTTGGAATCTCTCATAATATTTTGATGATAACAAAAAGGAGTAAAGTCTTTTTAACAAATAAATATAGCAATCAAAACCAAAACCAAAACCAAAACCAAAATATTTCATGATTGAACTAATCATCAGATTTTTTAGAAATTGTTTCAGAAGGTAGTTCAGAGTCATTTTCAGAAGGTATTTCAGATTCATTTTCAGAAGGAAGATCAGAAACTAAATCTGTTCCAGAACAGAAGATGCACAGAATGTTGCGAATTTATTTATACCTTATCATCTGAAGGCCTGACTCCACGAAATGAATATATTTGGGTAGTATATTCATTTTGTTCCACTAAAGTTGGATAAAATATCCAAGGGGATTTATTTCATCAATTTTATTATAAGTTACGTTATTTAATTTTCTTGAGGAAGAAGATCGTCAGATTTTTATGTTTCACGTGGTCAGCAAATTCCTAAAGATAAGGGATTTTACCAAGTTCATGTTGGTTCAAATTTTCGAAACGAAGATCTTTTAAAGCTTATCTTCAAGGATAAAGGATATCACTGTTTTTATGGGATAGTTTGTTGAAGTATTTATCCAAATTGTTATGGATAAACATATCAAGATATATGAGACATTATCAGATGACAGCATCAACGAAATTTGGATAAAGCTAAGAAGATTATTCGGGATTGATCATACACGTAACAGACACTTCAAAGGAGGGAATTTGCCAAGTCAAATATTTTCAATTTGAGAAGAATTCGAATTGTTTTGAACGACTTCTTTGCTAGCCGTTGAGATAAACAATATATAGAGGAAGCGCAACAACAAGGAAGATATGATGAGAGAACGAATCTTGCTCTAACTCTCTGTTGAAAGAAAAAGTCTTCGAGTGCATTTCTCTCAAAGTCCTTGCGTTACAAAGTGTTCACAATATTTTTGTTTGAAAGATAGGATATTATTGTATTTCCTTGATTAAGTATCATTCAATTTTTTTTTGAGTGAGGTTGAGTGCTGCAAGTTATCTGTTAGACCAATTGTGTATAGGATAACGTGAGAATTGGGACAGAGTGTATTGTAGCCAAGAGGATTGGCAAGACAAGCTTGTAACTTTTGATTTTGGATATAGTGAAACAAACGGTGTGGAATACCGGGTCCCCAACGTGGAGTTGGAAGAGAGGACTGACGCTCGAGGCGGAACCTCTATAAATCGATTTGCATTTTTCTACCTACTCTTTTATTTTCGTGCAATTTATATTGAAGTATTTGATAAACTGTCACGTTTCAGAACCTGTTTCAGAGAGTACTTCAGAGAGTTGTCTGTATTCCGCATAAAATTAAATTTGATCTGTTTTGAATTAAAATAGATATACAAGTGTGATTATCAGCTGTGATTAGTTTCTAAACAGCAAGTTTAATTAATTCTAAGTTTAATAAAGTAATCAAAAGGAAGTGAATTGAAAATTTCGAAAAGAATTTATTTTTGTGAAAAAGCAATTCACCCCCCCTCTTGCTTACATTATTGGGACCAACACTTATATTTTTACAAGTCTAATGTATTATTGAAATATTTTTATCGTTCGATGTACCAAGGCATCGTTTTCGAAATATGATCCTGTTTAGATCTGAAACGAACTAAATTTTGATGAATATATTATTTTAAGCTTCCTTATATTATTACGGGCTATAATCCACAATCATCTCAATTTTATTATTTAGGGGTTAAGAGCATGGGATTGTCAGATCTAAACCCACTAGGGTTTGTTACAGATTTGTTGACTTTAGGGTTTCGGTTGACCTTCGATTTAGGGTTTAAACATAAAATATAGCATAAAATCTAGGGGCTTACATGCCCCCTTTGCTATTCTCATACGCCACTTGGTATAGGGAGTGATGAAGGGTGTAGTGACCACTACCACCCTTAACACGTCGCATATGAACCCAGGACCTCTTGTGTTCTTCTTTTCGTTTTTTTTGGCTTAAGTTAATCATAACATCCTCATTCAAACTCAGATTAAGGTGATTCAAAATGTTATGCGAAGCTTAAAAAGAGATGTACAACATTCATGTTTTAAGTTTTTGAAAATTTAAAATTATGAAGGCTTAAATTTTGATTTATTCCAATTGCTATAAATTTCAAACAAAGTTGAAAATTTTTGTTTGCTTGTTAAATGTCTATAGTTAAGTATAAAATAAACTTAGCATATAAACTTAGGTTCAACTTGACTAAATGAAATAAAATGAATTAAAATGATTTAGATTGATTAAGTTTAATCAACTTGGCTAAGATTAAGCCAACATAGACTTAAGTTAATATGAATCTTAGATATAAAATGAACGTAGTTAATCAATTTAAGTTTAACTTGACTAAATAGACTTTAGTAAGTTAAAATGAATTAGATTAATTAAGTTTAATCAAAATAATTTAGTAATTAGATTAAATGATTAATTCTAATTAATTTAGCTAGGATTAAGTTAAAATGGATTAATAGCTAATAATTGAATTATAATGATATGTTGGGATAACCATAATTTATATGGGGAATATATTGTTTCAAATAAGTGTTTGCTTAGGAAATGAATGATTTTGTATATTAATGCTTTATTGATGTTTTTTTAATAAAAGATTGTAAATAAAGAGAAAAGAAATACTTTGACAAACAATGGAGAATTGTTTGTATCTTGGCAGGGCGATCTTCACAGCTATGGCGGGTTCCTACTTAGTGTATGATCAAATAGAATCTTAAAAAGGAGTTTAAGTTCATGGATATATGTTTGGTTTTGTTATATATTCTCTAAAATAGCCTCTAGCCAACCTTATTTCTGTTTGGATTCAATATATCAGATGAAGATGATTTGATGCTAATGATAGTATTGATGATGATTGGAATGATGGATGGGGATGATGCTTTGGTTTCCTAGAGGATTGTTATGGCTAAGCAAGGATGACAGGTTGGTAACTTTAACTTTATCACATTGTTTGTGATTGTAATGTAATTGCAGATGTATTAATATAAAGATAATTGGTTATGTATGGGAATGAGAACAATGCATGTTGTATGATGTTTGGATGAAGGATAAACTTTATTAATAGAAGTGATATCCATTTGTTTGATATTATTGTATAATGCATATTGATGACTATTGGGAAATTGTATGATCATTAAATAAATCCAATATAAATTTTAATTGACCCTTAAATGAAATGGACATGTATTGCACGATTGCATAATTTGCATTTGTATGGTATTCATATCACATATTTGCTCCTTGGCTCTGTGGTGATCCTAAATTATGTTAGTGGAATTGTTTCCCAATTGGATTCCATTAGGTGTCAGCCCTACAGGAACTAAGTGGGCACTGAAGGACGTCGCCTAATGAGAGTTGACATGAGGTGGCTAATACTTAGAGATGGGTCTGAGTTCTAAGATGAAGTTGAAATTATGTTACGTGTACATATAATAGTTAATAAGTTTGGAAAAACTACTCCTTCCGTAGTTCTTTGGCTCTCCTGGGCATAAATTATTGGAACTTGTCCTTCAATGCTCAAGAGAGGGTATAAACCTTTATTGGTTTGGATTTTGGTCGTCCAAGCTATACATGTCATATGATTGAGTGTTACATTACATATGCTTGTTAATAAAACTTGCTTGACATTTGCATGAAGTATTGTTTAGTTATGTTATTCACTGAGTTATGGATTAGCTCACACCTGCATAGTTTTTATTGCAAGAATAGCTAAAGCTTCATAAATGGGCCAAGACTGTGTGGAGAAGATCCTTTAAAGATAGAAGACAAATTCGAATCAAGAATATGATGGATAATATAGTTATTTAAGATTGTGTTTTATGTAATATAAGTTTAGATCATGAATTAGCTTAGTTATATAATAGTTTAAAGTTTGTAAAATGTTGATGATCTATCTTATTTTATTATTTGATGGGGAATATCGATTTTTAGCGGTTCTGATGTACTATGGAAGTTAGATTTCCTTTATATATCGCAAATGTAATTATACGCTAGAAGTTTGTAAAGTAAAGATTTAAGTAGAGTCTTCTAAACTTTGAATTATAAGATGGTTATCATATTACAGGTGCACACATGATATGATGACTTCAGGTTCATCCTCCTAGGCCCCTTTTTAGGGTCATTGTAAGCCCCAGCTTTCTTTGTAAACAAAGCTTGACTTCAAGAACCAAATCGGAAACCAAAACCTTAAACCGGAATAGGTTAGAATGAAACCTAAAAATCCTAAGTCTAGCTTCACCGAGAATAAAACCATAGAACTTTTGAGAGCAAGTTAATATAGATTATGGTTTTAAAGAATATATCGAAACATAAAAGATCAGTTTTCGGGAAATTATCTGTTTCAAACCTGACCTAGATCCATTCCGGAAAATCGGGCCTCGGGACTCGAAATTAGAAAAATATCCCTAAATACTCTTTAAGACCGGAATTTAATAAGGAATTCAAAAATATATTTATTATAATTTTTCGGTTTATAAAAATTACAATTATAGCCTTTTATCATATTTTCTTTACTAATCAGTAATTGATTTGTCTAACTACTATTAATTAATATTCACAAGTACAAGCCCATACACTACTCACACTCACAAGTAGAGCTGGACAAATGGGTTATGGCCCAGCCCGTTTAGCCCACTTTAAAAACGGGTTAGGGTCAACTTTTTTCAGCCCGTTTAAAAGTGGATTAATTTTACCCAACCCACTTAACCACAGGCCAAAGTGGGCTAGCCCACGGGTTAAGTGCGTTGACCCACCAACCCATTTTTATAAAAATAAAATAAATAATTATAGGGTAAATATGTATTAATGAAGGTTATTCTTGAGATTTTTTATACTTGAGATTAAATTTATGTGTTATTATAATAAAGAATGACAAATTGATGCACATGCACCATAAAATTTTATAAAATATTATTATTGTTTTAAAAATGTAATATTATCTAATAAGTTATTTTAGAAAACTTATTTTTATATAAAAAGTAATTAAAATAATAATGAAATCATTAATATATAACCTTATAAAACTCTCTTTTTTTTATATATATTATTTTAGTATAAATTAAGGTTAATGGGTCAACTTGGCCCATTTAACTCACAAAATATGTAAGTAGGTTAAAAGGGTCAAAAAGTGGGCTGGCCCGTTATCCACGGGCTAAAGTGGGTTGGGTTAGGGTCAAGCGATTTTGGCCCGTTTTTAAAGTGCGTCAAAATTTTTTGGCCCGTTTAACCCACGGGCTAAAGTGGGCCGAGCCGGGTTGGCCCGTTTAACCCACTTGCCCACCCTACTCACAAGCCATACCCCTACTCTTACATCCTTATAATCTAACCTTACCTTATTGCATCATATTCTTCATTTACCTTTTCAACACACTTTAGTGCAAATTAAGTTGAAAAGTTACACAACCTCGTTTTCTCTCCCTCTCGTCTCCATGGCTGGCGTGAAACAACCCATTTGTGCCGTCATTTGTTTTATTTTTCTTCAGTTAATTTATACACACAAAACCCTAATATCCCTCTCTATAAATACTCTTTTATGCCTTTCCTTTCTCTTACTTCATTTTCACTTTTTGAAATTTTCACAAACTCTCCCTCTTCCTCTCTTGTGTGTCGTGAGTCCCCCCTCGCCATACACACTCACACACATTTTTTTTCTTCAACTCCCCTTGCTTATAAAGTTTAGTAGGTATAGATCTAAACCTTATCACCATAAAAACATGTAATAGCAAGATCATTCATGTGTGGATTCACATCGAAATCCCCATGAGCTTCATGCTAGGGATGTGAAATCACTAAAACATGATGATCAAGCCATCACAAGTTGTGGATCTTATGTTTAAGCTCATATTTTTGTCATGATCATGATATATGTTCATATAGTGATGATTTTATGTAGGAATATTGCTACTACATTATGATCATAGTAGTATACTTCATTTAATGCATCTAACATAATCTTCACACTTAGATCTAGCTTCTAGACATCCATATTTTACATGACATTTAAGATCTCGTGCATTTATTGCGTTTAAGATGAATAAATGGCCATAAGGATTTTTGTCTTATGTAAATGAATGTTTTGTTATTTCTAAAAGTTAGAATATTTATGAGGATGAGCCAAAAAGCTCAAGAACAAATTTTGTCTCATCAAAATAAACTTTTTAAATTTCGGATGGAAAAAGAGTTATATTTTGAAAACCTATTTTTCAACTCCAAAACATAAGTTTTATGTGAAAAATGAAGGGCTTATGGAATAGGTATCAACATGAGATGATTTTGATAAGTTAATGGTAGATCTACTAAGAGAAATTTGTCAAATAAGAAAGATTTACAAGATAGAAAATTTGGATCTTGTGTTAGTAACATGAAATTCGTAACTAAGAAAAGATGGTGTGTAAACGCTTATTTTTCAAACCCAAATGAAAGTTTTATTAAGGAAATGAAGTCCTTAGGGGATAGGAATAATGGAGCCTTAAATTTTAAAGTATCAAATGAGTTTTCTTAAAAGAATCACTTAAAAATCATTTTTACAAAATTCGGATCTAGGAATAGCCCATATTTAAACACTTGTTTACAAAGTGTAAAATAAGGATTTTTGTTGAAAAATGAGGACCTTAAGGAATAGATATGATAATGATTTATTTTTAGCAAGAATAAATAAATTTTCGTAAGGAAAATCTTTAAAACAAGTGTAATTTGTCAAGAACACAAAACTAGTCTTGCTAAGTTAAGTATTCATAATATCTTGTAAAGTAGAAGTTTATAAAAATGTTCTTTAATAGAATATCATCAAGAACATGCATATACAAAGTTCATAACATACCATTCATGATAGTAGTTTGTTAATATTGCATACCTATTTGGCATGGACAGTAGAAACATGATAACTCTTCACAAAAATAATTTCGGAAATGGATGTTTAGTTACTGAACAGAACTGATCCGAACTTTTTGAGACTCAAAATTTTTCAAAATTGAGATATTATATTAGAATTAGATAGATCTTTCGAAGTAGATAGGAATCGGTATATAATTTGTGAAATTCCGAGTTAAAATGACCAAGTTATGGCCGTTTTAAGTTGGAATTTCCATTAATGACTAGAATTATGAACTTAATAGTTTTTATAAAATAAAATGGATTAGATATGAGTTGAAATACTCATTTGGGTATTTCTTTCATTTAGGTGACTTGGATCCTGATGATTCGTTACCATCGGATTATTGTTATTAAGAGACCGCGACCAATAGCTGAGTGAGTATTACTTCCTAAGTTCATTTCTTGCTTATGTTTGTAGCAATTAGTTGCACTAGGTTATGAAACAAAAGAAAAATGGAATTGCATGATGGGAATTATGGGAGATTATGTATGCTTGTTGATGAGTTGAGAAATTGTGTTAAGAATATTGGAATCGGGTGATTAACTTATGTTTGTTTAAAGTATTCTAGGATTGATAGTCTACGAGATTGGTTGATCACCCAAAAAATTCTTTTTGCATTAACAATTATTCGGATTGATAAATTAATATGAGCATAATCACTTCACGATAGGGATGGAGCACTAGCATATGTTGGTTACCCCTGATCCTTAAATGGCTAAAAGTTGGTTGATCGTGATCTATAAACAACATAAGTTAGCTATCCATGATCCATAAATGTCATATTAATTCAATGATAGTACCGCAGTATTCGTTAATCTGCTAGCCCCGAATGGAGGGAGTAAATCCATTTATATATGATTTCCGGCTGATCATATGATTGTTTGTTCATGTTGTTGATGCATTCCATATGATTGAATAAATAACTTGATTGAATGATTTGTTATAGAATATCTTATGGAAGTATTCACTCACTAAGCTAGTGTAGCTTACGCCCCCATAGCTTTTTCTTATTGCAGTTTGCATATTTATGGCTAAGGCCAAGGCATCCTACCAAGCAGGTTCATGAATTAGGAGTTTCCGTTAGAAGTTTGTGTTTGATTTTGTATATACTTCCATAGGAAACCCTAATGTTTACCAGATGACTGTAAAAGACCATGTTTAAGTTTAATATTCTTTTGCGGGGAATGCCCTTAGAACTTTTGTAATTAATTATGTGGACTCATGGTTTATATTTTGATGCTTATAGTATGTCAAGTTAAACTATTTATCTCCATTGGTTCATGTATTCTATTGTCGTACAGGTATGCCTTGCATCTGTACGAGACTTTGGAATAATGGTGGTAGTGATTCCTAAGTCTTATATAGCATGCAGCGGACTGTTATATTTATGATACTCTATGGGGTGTGACAGTCATGACAATAGATTTTGTTTTCATTATGATTTGCTAAATTTTTCTTGACTAAGATAATCGAGGAAATGACAGTATGATAGATGCCACCATTCCCTTGGGATTTGACCTAATTCTTTCTATATTACTTTGGTAGGTGTGCTTGACATTAGTGTTGGTAGTTGCTAACCGACGTTGGACATGACCAATTAGTTTTATAAATTTTGAAAAATTCCACTTTGAGTTGTTCTTTTAAAAAGACCTTTTATACAACTTAAAACCAACACTGAACAAAAACCACTTAAGGCACTCTGCATCACTAGTTTAGTTTATTAGTAGTAGTGTTTAGAGTTTTTGATGAAGGACAAGAATAGCTCTTCCATGTAAGAATTTTACTGATAAACACCAGAGTAGGGGTGTCCTTGCTGCATATTTTATCATAGATAATATGAATGCAATTGTTGTTGACCGCTCCAGTGTAGCTCTAGGTGAGTTGGCATAAAATTATGACTAATCATTTCAAAAGGGTTATCATAGGGGGGTTGTCTATATGAAAAGGATCCACCACTTAAATTCCACTCTCTTGATATCTCCTCAATTTGCTAAGCTATTCTATGGACTTCTTATTCCATTTCTAGCTAAAATAAACCAAAAAAAAAAAAAAAAGAAAAACACAAGCATAGATCACAAAGAGACGGGGAAAACTAAACTAGTTAAGAGATTATGTGCAACGGTGGCTAGAATAATAGAGTCAAAGTTTTTAGATTGTGCCCTGTTGATCTTCTTTTTCATGAATTCAACACCGATTTCTCGGGAGCAATGCAAGAAAACTTGGTTGGTTCATGGTTAGGTATTAAATACATTTAAGAAATGAAGTTGAAGTTTTCAAAAATTTGTAAAACTTATAAGTTTTGTTCAACTGTGGAAGCAACTAACATTAGGCAAGTGCACCAATTTAGGTTGTATTCCAAGGGATTGTTAGCATCTACCATATACTTTTCATCTATTATCTAGCCAAAAAAATTCAACAAAGCATAATAAAAACAGAAGTTGTATTAGGGTTAATGAATATATATATACATATATATATATATGTTTTCAGGGAAAATTGTAAGGTAAGCTTATAAATGTAGGAAGAAGCCTTAGGGATTGCTTCACTAAGTCCTTATCATGTGATTTCTCAACAAACTCATAGAGTTGTGTACTGGTATATTTATACCATTGAACTCACGAATGTAAGTTAAAGCTTCGCTCAAGGTCAAATACTTCATATCAAGACCAAACCATTGAAATCTCTTCATAAATTATCTGTGATCTAGATCCGTATAAAGTTTAGAATTCTTTGTTTTAAAACCAATCTAATGAATTTTTAAAAAAAGATATAGAAAGTTTCACCATCCCTCTCTCAAAGTGATTATGAGCAACTCCATTAGTAGTCCAGATCTATTTTAAAAAAAGGATCTTTCAATTTATTCAGTTGAAATCAAACACGAATATCAAAGGTGCACCATTCATTTAAACACATGAAATTAAGTTTTAGCCACTAATTACAAATACCCAATCGGTATTCGTTAAAACACTTCGAAATCACATGAATTAGTTCTTGGATTCACAAACCCTAAGTTCAATGATTATTTTTCCATGGATGTAGACATTAATCATAAATTTTAAAGGAATAATATGGAATTAAAGATGAAATTACAAATTAAGCACAAGTCATTACACAAACAAACGTCAGGTTTATAATAAATTTACCTAGAAAACTTTGAGATTTCTGAAGCAAAAAGAATCTGTTCTTTTGCCCAAGAATTTTCTCTCTATACTACATTAGAAATTTTTTATAAATACTCTACATATGATGATACAATCACATGTCTTTGCATGTTTATTTATAGGATCAAAGATATAAATCATGACGATTTTATTCACTGACGTAACAGATTATTTGTAATTGAATTCATTTTTTAATTTAATATGCGCGTCTGGATAGCCATCTCATAGGGTCACTTTTCACATGTAGATCAAGCACTCGAATGTTGCTTAGAAGATAGGGCTCAACCTAAATTGTGTCCTTTTGCTAAGAAGCTTAAATTCATGTCTAGATTCAATCGAGGGATAAATTGAATTTGTCGAGGGCTTAAGTGTTGAGCTTAACTAAAGCTGTGCTTTTCTATTCAAAGATGTGATTTATGTCTAGCTTCGGTCATGGGGTGAATCTAAGGCTAGAAGCTGTATCATGAAGTCTAAGGCTCAAACACCGCAATATAGATGTTAAAGGTCATGTCGAATGCTCGATGTAGGGTGCGATGGACCATTTTCCTTTTGTGTAGCCCTCGATGATCTTTTGCAGGCCTTCAATCATGATCTGTTATGCATTGTTATTGTTGTTTTTCTCCAAATCTGATTCAAATCACTTTATTTCTTCTTCTTTTGATTCTAGGAGTTGAATGCCAACATTTAAGCAATTAAAGTACAAGATTCATAGAATTTGCTTAAAAATATATTAGATAAATCCTAAATTCCTATTAATAGAATAAAGTAAAATAGACTTATCAATTTTCCTCTCGACTAGAGACAATCTCTTTATATTTGTTGAGTTAATGTGAGAAGTGACAAAGGCTCCCTATAGGATAGTGTGATAGCTCAGGTTAAAGTTAGATAGGCAGTGTAGGTTATTTACATTTTGTTGATTGCGAGACTTCTTTGTACTTCTTCATTTGATTGGATTTAGTGAAATAAACTAGTAAAGACAACTAGGACACTAGTGTGGAGTTAGAAGAGTAGACCGATGCATAAGATGGAACCATTATACACAGCCAAGCAATATTTTTCTCTCTCTCTCTCTCTCTTTTAATTGTTTTGTTAATTTTACATATAACTCTGATATTGAATCCAATGTAATTTAAGTTAGAGAATTTTGGATTAATAACTTACTAAGAAAAGAGATATAAACTAATAAAAATCAACTATTGAAAGTTAAGAGATCAAGAGGATTTACTTAAAAAGTTTTCGAGTAAACGCTTTAAATAAAGTTTCAAAACTTGTTTTGGAAGGAAGTTTTTATTTGATTTTTGGGAAAAAAATTTCAACGTAACCAACCACCCACCCCCCTTATAGGACCAACAAGTAGTTGCATAAAAGAGTTGGTGTGGGACAAACTTCGAGATACTTGTAGGTAGCTTCAAATGCCACTAAAATCCATCGGGAGTTTGGCACAAGTATTCTAATAGTCAGGCAAACGTAGTTGAAGACCTCTTTCTAGAATTGAGAGAAGGGAAACCCATACCATAGTCAAAGCACTTTAGATACACATCAAAGTGCATACTATAGTGGAAGGGTACTTGGTTGAGCTTGGTTGGAGTAGTTATCGTCCAACCTCTAAAATGTCGAAGGGCATGTTCCCTAATATACCACCTTGACTCATCAACTGAAAAGACACTCCTAATCCCATTAGGCATTCTCCCTCCCATTGGTAGCCTGCTTGTATGTCTTTATCAACTTACATTTCTTCTCTTCATCATCTGGATAAATGTCTTTAGGCAAATTGTACACAAAAGTAATGATACATGCATTGGTGGAAACGTCAGTAGAAGCACTCTTGAATTTGTTACTTTCTAGACTACCCTCATCACTCTCTATATCTACAATCCTATGAGCAACCCTCAGTTGCCTTGCACACTCTTCTCTAGTTTTAAAGTTGAACTTAGTTTTCAAAAAATGAGATGAGATGTGGGATTTACCATCATTTCTCTTACTCTTAGCCATTGAAGTAGTTAGGTTGTTGGAATGTGTTACTTTTGGGAGAAACTTAGACCTTTGGTGTCTAAGATTGAAAAGTGGCAAAGAAGAATTGAGATAATTAAGAAAGATCAAACTTTCCTATGATAGAATGAGAAGACGTTAAAAGTTGCAAAAAGTATTGAAGGAATTATGTAGCTCTATATTTATAGAGCAAGAACTTTGCTCTTTGGGAAGTGTAACTATTGAAGCGATAGCTAATGAATAATGGATGGTTGTGTGTTGTTGGATGCAAACTTAAGTTGTCAAAACATTTTAATAGTCAATACACTCATAATAGCTTACTCTTGCCTTTTTCTTTGAAATGAAGCTTTCTCGAGAAGCTAAGAACTCCTCAATAGAGTTTACTCAACAAACAAATGACTCTACAAGAGAATACAATCTAGTATCTGTGGTTGCCCAGTCGACCCTCCTTGAATGGTCGGTCATGGAGCACTAACTCGAAGAGCTTGTTCGTTTGAAGGAACCTTATTACCAAACCTACTCATCTAGTTCACTTCCCTCGAGTACTTAGTTTTGGAGTAGTTGAAAAACATGACTTTTCAAGAGAAAGCAATCCCCTTGTCACTTGGTAATGCAGTTCAAATACCAAAGGGTGGGGATGTAGCTCAAACAACAAAGAGTGAGGATGTAGGTTAAACAACAAACAATGGGCATGTAACTCAAACTATAAAAATAGAAGGTTAGGCCCTCCAGCTAAGGTAGTTAGTTACCACCTTGGTAACCTAGTATTTATCCCTTAAGCCTTCATTCAAGCTCCTACTCTCATTGTCGATCCGCAATTGGACGGGGGAGGAAGGAGTAAGGAGGGTGTTGTGGGTGAGTGTCGATAGACATAGCTTGGTAAGGGCCCTGTAAGCCCAATACTAACAGAGTAGCTACCTACGACATTCTAAAGACCTATTAGGTGCTTCAAGCCATCTTAGCCTAGGGACCCAAACTACCCATTGGTCTAGAGTCCTAAGTGCACTTGGAGACTCAACCCAATATATTCCTTTGTTTAGATTCCCCTCTCCTATCAAGCTCCTAATTGATCAAACATCTGCCCAACTACCCATACCACCTTAGAGGTACACCATACCTCTCCAGTTATATCAATTGGGAATACCCTAAATAATAGAAAAATATTCTATGGCAGGCCCCATTTGGATATAGCTATTCTATAAATAATACCTAAGAGCTTTGTGGTACAGGGATGAAAGCTAATCCAATTGAATCTTGCACTATCTATGCAGATTGTTTCTCTTGATTCTTTCACAATCTCATACTAACTTAAGGATCGAGTGGCCATACTAGACAATCCCTAGATATACCACTAACAAGTCTTCTTTGGTTGTAGATCCATCAATTTTTTACCAATGAAATATCACCAACAACACATGACATCAATTGAAAGTAAACAATGGATGATTATGTTGTGATTGATCAAGTCCTTATGCAACAAGAAAACTTGAAA
Organism: Combretum micranthum; assembly: GCA_024138025.1. Lineage (NCBI taxonomy): Eukaryota > Viridiplantae > Streptophyta > Magnoliopsida > Myrtales > Combretaceae > Combretum > Combretum micranthum. The sequence goes on along the minus strand of JAMXBD010001486.1, from coordinate 110,779 downwards.
TTTCAATATTCTATTATCTTACCACTTGCTGAAGTTCATAAAGTGAGGATTTAAGATGAAAATAATGATTATTTCTCCCTAAAATTAACCTTGAGTTGGAATCATATAAATTTCCTCTTTAAGATACCATGTAAGAAAACATTATTAAATCAATTGTGTAGGCCAATCATATGTAGTGGCTATGACAAGAAGTATGCACGCAGTAGGTGGAAAGGTTTCATGATATTCCTCTCTATCTACTTTAGTAAACCTTTAACCATACTCCTAGTGTTATATCTTTCAATGCTACCATCAAACCTATAGTTAAGCTTGTATGCTTACTTTGACGCTGTTACTTTCTTCCATTCAGATAAATATCAACTCTCAGTTCCATTTAGATCAAGCGCATGTAATTCTCTTTACATTTCTTTAACCCATTCTTTTTTTTAGCAACATGTGAATAATCAAGGGCTCTTCAATGGCTATTTCATTGGCTAAAGAAAAAATATAGTAATATGCAAACTTGCAAAAGAATGAAAGGCAAGCAAAGGATAGGATGTAGAAAAAAGAAATAATTTCAATAGAGGAACAAACTGCTGCAATAATAGAATAGATATCACGAACTATGTACAAACTCTTGTAACCTAATTGATCATTGCAAATGAAGATCATGACTAGAAATATCATTAATATTGTCTATAGTAGAAGTAGAAAGTAAAGGAGCAAAATTGACATTATGAAATAGAACATGAGCATAAGATTAAGATTTGATAGTTGGAAATTAGAATGAACTATGCTACCATGCATTGAAAAGGAAAGATGCATTTAAAGAATTAACATCTTGACTCGCAAATGCTTTCTTACAATCAAGATAATATACCATATAGAACTTTCGTCCATGTTTATAGCCCTTTAAACACACATGTTGCACACTTGAGATCAAATTTATGTTCGTTGGGTAAAGGTTTAGCAACATAACATAAACATCTAATCACCCTATGATTGTCATAGGATAGTGGTATACCAAACAATGAAGCATTTTGTTAATAAGATAAGTAGTTGTAAAATTGTACTCTAGGAGTTTCTAACAAATATCTATGCTTTTTGCTCAACCCGCCCATTTTGTCGAATTGTGTATACCACAATTCTATAATGAATAGTTCTTAGACTATGAAACATGGATTGATGCGTATGAGGTAAGGATTAAACTCCATCATCAATTCTAATGAACTTAGGAGTTGTAGAAAAATGATGGGGACATACCAAAAGAATTCACTAGAAAATTATCACCATTCAAAATTAGGTTTTTATACTAACCCTGGACTATTAGATCCATGTAGATTCAAATAGGATTAAAAACATATTGATCCCCAACTTTGATCTATTTTTATCAATTGATACATCTATACCATTATAATGAGCTATAAACTGTAAAAGAAAAGTAAAAATTCAAGTATCTACTATGATACCATGTGAACAATCATAATTGCGAATGAATTTGCCTACATTAATAATTCAGCCAACGTAGAAAAGTAAAGAAAGTATTATGTGATCTTATGTAATATGTATTTTATGAAGTTAAAATTGTAAAAATATCATTATAGTATAAAACTCTAACTATACACATAATCTCTACTTGATCTCTATTGTTGCAAAACAGAAACAGACTGATTAAACCATTATGTATATGTCACTTGTTACTATATTATAATGACACGTGTTAGGAATAAACATCAATATACTCTCATATTTTAGCCTGTAGATTTCTTCGAATCAATTTGACCAATGAAATATGAGATTGAAGGGCTTCATGATCGTATTCAAAAAGTCATGGTGTTAGGCAGCAAAATTTTAAATATGTTTTCCTCTTATACCTACTTTGAATTGCTATTCACTCATTAAACATTTGTTCCTTTTAACATTAATCAAAATTATCACATCTTAAATCTAGGTATAAAAATATTACATCGTAATCTATTTTACGTGCTTAACCCTTTAAATATGATCCGTAGTGACATGATTATGAGTCCAAAATAATAAGTATATTGTATCCAAAAAAAAAAAAAAAAAAAAAAACCTTGATGAATTTTAAGGATTTATATTTCTTTTTCCTTAAAAGGAATTCAAAGAAGGATTCTCATTGCTTTTCCCTAGTCCAAATTCTTATACGCCATGTGTCCTGATACGTGCAATTTATGTTCATTCATGGCTATTAGTCCGCTTTAGCTGTTCCCACGTAGACCTGCCTCACATATAACATAAAAAATAAATAAATAAAGAACAACGATCTTCTCGAAAAGAAATACTATTTGAGCATATGCTATATATAGCAGAGGATACATGTTTCTACTTTATTTATATTAGTCCCTTTTTCGTATCCCTAGCCAACTAATATTCATCTAAACCATTCTTTAAAATTATTGTACAATTATTAATAATCTTTTGATGTAGTAACATCTTTCTGATTTTTCATATAAGAGGTCTCATGTTTAATATCCTTTCTATTGTAATGAAAAAAAAAAAAAAACTGTACAATTAATTGTCTTTTTTAGTATTTTCATTTCCTTATCTTATCAGTGAACAACTTAAATAGCAAGAGACAGCCACAGAGAATATATTAATAAGGTATAGTTGAAGTTGGTCTGTAAAGATTCACTACGGCACCTAGGTTTTGGAAGTCAACCCCCAACAGTGCCTGTGTCTCCACTTTTCCTCTCAATATTTATTTTTTTAATTTCATTTTAATATTTGCATGGGTTTACGTGAAATATTCTTTATTTGTGTGAAGCTATTATCGCGGATCTGCCATTTGAGAATGAGCATGTTTGTCCTTATTAATGCCATTATCTTCAACATAAATTATTGCATATCAAGATTCCTATATTACGCAATAATAGGTTTAAATTGTACGAGCATTATGGATGTTACCATGTAATAATTGCAGCACATCATGTGTGTTGTGTATATATATATATATTATATGGGTATGTGTGTCTCTTGTAACATGAATTTGTGCTTGCATTCTTTGTGAAGAAGTCCATCCAATAATTAAAAAAAGAAATTGCAATAAAGAACTGAAGTGTGAAAGCTACTCCAATGTTTTGTTAGGTGAAGGAATTCAAATTCAAATTACATATTTAGAGTGGAATTAATCAAACCACCATTATTAATAGAAAAATTCGACCATTGTCGTCTTTCCTTTTAGAGGAAACCGGTAGGAACTTTCACTGTCCATTTGATGTGCCCACTAGACCCAGCACCATATTTTCAATGTTTTATCTTGTTAAGAGAACAAATCAGAAGAAAATATTGCTCTTTCTGAGTATACATTAGGTATATATTTGAATTTTTTAGTATAACTGACACAATATTCATTATTACAACCTGAACTTGATAGGAAACTGTAATTTTACAACGCTTTTTTATTATTTGACGGCACAGAAACTTTAAAATCATGCACTCTTTTTATTTTTCTTATTCAAAATTTTGTACTTGAAACACTTTAAAAGAAGCTTTATATTGTTAATGTAGAATACAATTCTACTTATGTAACTATATATAAATGAAGTTAAAATAATTAATACAACTTGAAAATACTAAAAATTATCTTATTGTTAATCTTCCCAAATTGATAAATTTCAATTTAGTTCGTATTCTTCTCTCTTCGTGAATAGAATCTGAACCTCTTAAAGTCGAAAGGGAGAGAAAGATTAAAATGGATACGTCCGAATGCTTTGGGGAAATAATCCATATGTTGAATTGTTAATCTAAATGGATTAGGAGTGGAGAATTTTAAAACAGGCTTTGGATAGCATACTAAATATTTAGATTATAACAGAATTCATAAATGAGAAATTATCAAGTACGATAACCGCAATAATCGAAGATATTAATCAAAAGAAAAACTAGAGTTTTAATTGAGATATCTGAAAAAATTGCTATCAAATTAAATTGAGATTAAATAGATAAATCGGAAATAGTTGCTTCTAATCGAAATCAGGTTGCCGCTTAGATTGAAAAGGTCAATCCAATATGGCCCAAACAGTGGACCTTTGCATAAGATGTTGACTAAGGAAAAATTGGACCACCCACTTTTTACTCTTGTGCAAGACATGACAGTATCCTAGGTTTTACAAACATTCTGCCACTCTAGTTGAGTGATTAAAAAATAATTAGCTATGATTCGAAAGTAGGAGATTTATCTTTATAAGTTATTTTCATAAGTTTAAAAAGTTTATTTGATTTTTAGTTCATAGTAATCTATGTTTTCATTTTTCATTTTGTGGTTATTGAAGTTTTTTTATCCTTATTTTGTTGGGATAATGAGATGAACTCTATCACTTGTGTAAGCCTATTTAAACATGTGTTGTTTATATCAGTTAAGTAGTCTATAAATAATTAGCAATTTTTAAAATAATTTTTCTTTTTGCTCTTTTCTTCTAATGCTAAAAATTCTAACATGATATTGGAACTTCATTAGTCTTAAGGGCTTGTGAGGTTTTTAATTAAAATAGAGAGTGTGTGGGAAAATGACATCAAATAATTTTTTCTGCTCTTATCCCTATTTTAAAAGAAGAGAATTATCATTCATGAGCTATCAAAATGAAATCCTATCTACAAGCTTTGAGTGTGTGGGAGGTTATTGAGAATGATTTTGACCCTACTCCTCTCCCTCAAAATCCATCATTAGCACAACTCAAGAAACATAAAGAAGAATTGGTAAAAAGACTAAACGCTCCCACTTGCATTCATTCAACCGTATTAGAGGAGATTTTCACTAGCATAATGGCTTGTGAGTCACCAAAAGAAGCCTGCTTAAAGAAGATTTTGAAGGTAATTGTCAAACAAGATTTATGCAAATTTTGAATCTCAAAAGAGAATTTGATATTCAATAGATGAAAGAATGTGAAACTATTAAAGAGTATAGCAGAAAGTTCATATCTATTGTTAATCAAATTAGATTATATACTGAAGAATATCCTAATTAAAGAATTGTGGAGAAGCCTTTTGTGAGCCTGCCTGAAAGTTATTAATAAAAAATTTCTTTACTTGAGGATTCTAAAGATTTGTCAAATATAACTATTGTAGAATTAATTATGACTCTTCGAATTGTGGAGCAAAGAAGAACAATTAAGCAAGGGGCATTGGATCAAACAATTAAAGAAGCATATCTAGTCAAGACTTCTTCAAAGGGAAAAGGAAAGATTTCTTAATGTAAAAATTGTAAAAAAAAAATGGTCATTAAGAGGAGGATAACTGGAACAAGGGGAAGCCTCAATGTTTCAAATATAAGAGATTTGAGCATGTGCAAAAAAATTGCATAATTCAATGCAAAATGAAGAAAAACGTACAATATGGTACATGTGGCCGTAGATGTGCTCAGGAATTGGTGATAAAGTGCATCAACAAGATTAGAGTCGGTAATAAAGCATATCAATAAAGTTTTTGATGAGACATGAATCATTTAGTGGAAAGAATTGCTTTACACGATTTCGAAGATTAGAGAGAAGTGCTCCATAACAATGAATTTTTTTATTTTTTTGTAATTTTGAATCAAGGGGAGTGTTGGAGAATGATTAAAAAATAAGTGGATATGATTCAAAAGTAGTGGGTCTATCTTTGTTTATTATTTCTAAATATTTAGGAAATCTATTTTGATTTTTAGTTGATAGTAATCTATGTTTTTGTTTTTTATATAGTGGTTATGTGAATTTTATTTTTTTACTTTATTGAGATATTGGGATAAACCCTATCTCTTTTGTAAGCCTATTTAAATGCATGCTGTTCATATAAGTTAAGTAATTAATAAATAATTAGCAATTTCTACAATAACTTTTCTTCGTGCTCTTTTCTTTTAATGCTATAAATTCCAATATCTATATTTATCATCTGGTCCTTCTTTGTAGTTTTGGGTCAACCTTTTTGTCCTAAGCGTCTACCGCAACCCACTTTCTCTCGATCCCCAACTTCAATTGAATACAATCATCTCCACCTTATTTATTAAACCATGAATTAGTTTGATCGCAATTTACGATAAAAACCTCTGAAGTCTTGTTTTCTTATATTTTATGCTTCTAATTATTTCGATTATCATGCATTACTATTTATTACTTATCATAGTTTAACGTATCATTTTGTTCTTAAAAGCTATGTTTTAAAGTTCTTTAATCTAACTTGTTCATATAAATGATTAAGCAGTTTAGTTTCACCTTTCTACATCAATGACCACTCACATTTGAAGGTCTCTACTTACTAGTATTGAGTTTGTCATTTTTTTTAAATAAGTAGGATAATGTGGAAATAAGAAGTAAAGAATAGATATACTTGAAGTATGACATTGATTTATATCTGGTAACATATAAAGAAAATGAAAGGAAATGCAATTTTGATTGTTTGATTTTCCTTTGAAAAGAAAATGAAGGAAATTTTATGAAAATTTTTATGAAGGGAAATTTCGTAATTGCCTCTTATTTCACCTATTTTGACCCTCTTTTTCCACCTGATTGAGAGAGGAAAAATTGAGTTACAAAGTAAAAATATTTCCACATATTTCCTTTTTGGATGTACCTATTTCCACTATCACACCCCGAAGGGTACTTTAAACGTGGCAGTCCGCCGTACACAATATTAAAGCCTAAGAATGACCACCTCAGTCACGCGAAGGCTTCCATACTATGTACAAGGCGTCTAACACATAAAGGAGACACATCGGAATGATACATTTTATGTTGATACAATTGAAACAATGTAAAGAAATAAAATCCACTATACTTTCGATACAAACCACTATACTTCAAAATACAAATCATTCAACTTCAATTACATTCATCCACAGACTTCCCTACATAAACTATTACAAGACAAATCATAAAACTAGCTGATAACTTCAACATTCTCATTTCTTGCCGGAATCCGAAGCCATTCTCGGCTTCAACCATCTCGGTCCCCACTTTGCATTCTTGAGATAACCTGTTCATTTAAACAACTATTGGGGTATAAGCTACACTAGCTTAGTGAGAATTCCCTTAGTTCCGTACCAAACAAGCAAGCATTAATCAATCATATGCTATGCATGAACAAACACGTGAGCAAGCAATTATGTATGGGTATCCGGAACCCACACACAGAACGGATTTACGCCCTCCGTATCTTGGGTTAGGGATGGTATTGAAGTCTACACGACTGCTGCTAGTCCCCAAGCCCTCGGCTCATAGCACTCGCCTCGGCTAGGCTCACACATGGAATGCATCCCCGATGCGCCTTAGTTTCCTATGAATGAGCTCTGATCCCGGGTCTCATTATCCAAACGAGTCCTCGGACCATACCGATCGACCTGCGTAGGAGTAGCACGCTACCAAATGCAATATGTCCGATGCGATGCATGATCAATTTACTTTTTGCTTAGGTCAAAATATTTATACATTCTTTAGAGTGACCAGCCAATATCATACACATAACAGAAATAATATGAACGGTGCAGTTATCCAATCAAATCGTGGTTTCGATATGCTTTAGTATTCTTTGGCATACATTCATCACAGTCATCATATATCCCATCCCCATTCGTATCGATTTTTATCTTGTTCCTATAATCTAATGCAACTAACTACAAGCACAATCAAGGTAACAAAACAAGGAGAAAACTCACTCGGCCATTGGATCACCGGTCTTCTAGTAATAGTAATTCGGTGGCAGGGAATCGTCGATTTCGGGATCACCTAAAAAGGAAGAAATACTCTAATAAGTATTTCAACTCAAACTAATCTAAACGATCTTATACGAATTATCAAATTCGTAATTCTCCCTAAGCGGGAATTCCAACTTAAAACAGCCATAACTTGGTCATTTTAACTCGGAATCTCGCAAATTATATATCGATTTCTATCTACTTCGAAAGATCTATCTATTTCTAATATTATTTTCAAGTTTTGAAAACTTTGAAGCTTCGAAAAGTTCGGATCAGATTAGGGCAGCAACAATTTCAATTTCCGAAAAATAGTTTTGTAAATGTTTGAAATGTTCCTACTGTATAACTTAACTATACATGCAATATGAGTGATTTCCTAACATGAATGACATGAGATGAGCCTATTGCATGCATGATCTTGATGATTTTGCTAAAAGGAAATTTTATAACTTTTTATTTTGCAAGACCATAATGACAACTTACTTATGAAAAATCTAGTTTTCTAACTTTTATCATTTCCATTTGTTTTGGATTTGTTACTTAAGAAAATATAATTATTTTTGTCAAAATTGAGTCTTCATTATATATACTACTTATGACCTTCATTTCTTCATAAAAATTTCCATTTTACACTTGGTAAACATGTTTTCAAGTGGGTTGATTCCAAAATCCGAATTTGGTAAAAATTGGTTTTTGAGTGATTCCTTTAAGTAGAAATCATTTGATATTTAGAAAATTAGGGCTCAATCATACATAACCACTAAGGACTTCATTCTTACACAAAAATTTGCATTTTACACTTTGCAAATATGTTTTTAAACAAGCTTTTCACAAAAATCCGAATTTTGGAAATTTTCGTTTCTTGCATAATTCTTATGAGAAAACTTGTTTAATGCATCAAAATTTGAAGCTTTACTATATCTATTGTCTAAGGACTTCATTTAACACATAAAACTTGCAATTTGAGTTCAAATACTAAGTGATTACTTATGCATCATCTCAAATTACGAATTTGACAATTTGATCACTAACTCAAAATTTTCCATTTTAATTCCATTACTTGTTTTACACATTACTCATGCCTAAACTCATTTTAACTTGTAAAAATCATTACTTAATGATACCTATTACCTATATACTTCATTTTTCACATGAAACATGAGTTTTGGAGTTGATAAATGGGTTTTAAAAATTGGTCTTGGTTGGGATCCGAATTTAGAAAATTTATTTTTGGTCATATCTTTTGATAAAATCTATCTAAGCTTATGAAAATCCATTCCTCACATATCCTATCCTAAGAGCCTTTCATTTCTTAAATAAAAACTTCATTTTTGAGTTGGAAAACATGTTTTTAAAATAGGCCTTGGCCAAAATCCGAAAATAGAATTTTTATTTTGAAAATAACTTTTGGAAATCACTTTTGATTCTTGTAAAAAGAAGTCTTGATGATATACATATATTAAGCCTTCATTTTCTTAAGTAAAAATTACATTTTGACACTTGGAAAGTGGTTTTTAAATGGGGGTCTTGCCAAAATACGAATTTCACAATTTTGTTTGAGTTCATAACTAAGATCTATACTTAATATGAACATAAACATAAAACAAATGCATGGTAATAAGCTATAAACATCATGGATCTAAACTTTACTTATCAAAATCTTTCATTTATGGTATCTATACCCTAAGCCCTTCATTTTAAATGAAAAATATACATTTTGAAGTTGAAAAACCACTTTTCTAAATATGGTTCCATTTTCATCCGAATTTTCAAAAGTTGTTTTTGTTGAAAATAAAATAGATCTTGAGTTTCCTACAACTTCCTACCATCATCATGCTATCACAAGTCATCCATGAACATAAAACAAAGTCTAATGCATTTTATGAACTCAAAACTCTAGATCTAGTTTTCTAAACTAGTTTTAAATGCATGAATCACTAAGATGGACATGTGGATGATAGATCTATGCATAAATCATAAGAAATAACAAATATAACAACCTAAATAACAAGATCTATGGCATAAACGAAAATCAAAGCTATAAAAAGTTAGATCTACATATATATCAACTTTAAACAAGAAAATAATTGTAATACAAGATAATAAAAGTAGAGAAAAGGAGTGTTTCATTTTTGGCATCATCATCCTAAGCTTTTAAGCTTATGGAAGGTCATTTGATGCATGAAACCTTCATTACACTTTACCTATATCACCTATGGAGCTTTGGGAAGAAGATTTGCTTAGAAATCTTTAGGAATGAAGTGTGCAAGCCATGGAAGAAGAAGGGGCAGCTTGTTTTCAGGGAGGAACAAGAGGAAATGAAGAAGAAAGAGAGGAAAATGGAGAGAAAAGTTAATGAATGAAAGAGGGAAAGTGAGTAAATGAAGGAGAGAGAGAAAATGAGTGTTTTAATTGAATAAATGAGAGAGAAATAAAACAAGGGCAGCCAATGAAGACCTATGCTGCACGTGAAAATGGGGGAGGAGAGAGAGGGGAAATTGTTGAAATTTGACTTGAATTTGAATTGTGTAATAAATGTGTAATGTAACTTTCTTAAGAAGGAGTAGAAAATAATTAATTTAGTCAAAATGGAGTAAATGAAAATACAATGGCAGCCATAAAGAGGGTCAAAATCTGCCATGAAGTGTGGGTTAATGTGTAGAAAGATTGAAGTGAAAAGGAAGTGATATGTGTAAGGTGTACTTGAATGTATGGGTTGTAAAAGTACTTTATTAATAAAATAAATTAAAATAAAATAAAATTAAAAAATTTATTCCAAATATTTGTAGCAGATTTTTCATATTTAAAATTAAATAATTATTTGAATTATTTTAGTAATTTAACAAATATGTTACCGATATGATCAAATACGCGATATGGGCTATAAATGATATTTTTATAAGCCAAAAAATTCTAAAAAATTATTTTATGAAAATAAAAATATTTTTAAAATATTTTTCAATTATTAAATTAATTTATTTTATTTTTAGTATTGGGTCTTAAAACGAATCTGATCCGTAAAGACCCGAAACGAACTAAATTTTAGAAAAACAAAATTTTCTATAACATATAAATATTTATCTAAAAATATAAGACTTTATAAGAATAATAAAATTTTGTAATGAATAAAAATGAATAGTGCAAAAGACTAATCAATTACCGGTAATAATAGAAATACGATAAAAATGTTAACTATAACTTTTATAACCCGAAAAAATTATATAACTGATATATTTTGAAATCTTATGAAATTACGAGTCTAATGGTACTATTAGTATATTTTATATCTCGAGCCCGGGACACGCTTTTCGAAGTCTGTATCCGAACGGGTTCGAAATAGGTCAAAAATTTACCAATCTGATAATTATAAACGAACTTATATTACTATGAGTTATTCTATATATTTAAACTACATCTCAGCCTCTAGGATTAGGGGCGCTGGATTGCCGGACTTACACTATTGTATTCCGGTTAGGGTTTCTGGGTGATTTTCCGATTTAGACCTTTGCCAATTTAGAAACTGATATTTATGTTTATATATAACATATTTAATTTGAGAAATTTATTTTAAATTTTATTTTTATAAGTATTTAATATCTCTTAATGTTTTCGGAATTCTTGAATTGAGTTATATTTTCGAAAGTCAATCGTTATTTGCTTTTTAATAATTTGTTTTTGAGCTTTATATTACCGTTTTTTATAAGTCGGAGTTAAATATGAAATTTTTCATACGTCGTGGTTTTGAATTTGAAGACCACTGAGTTTTTATTTTATTGTTTAAAGATTTTCATTTTCTCAAGATTAAGAAGTTTGAATTCGTCGTGATTTAGGACTTGTTGAAATTCGGTTTTAATTTGGAGTGATTTTAGGGTTTATTTCGAAGTTCATCTTGGAATTATTTACTGAAATTTTCCAGGGCTTACATCCTCCCCACCTTAAAGAAAGTTTTGTCCGCAAAACTTGTTACATGTATCTCGTTTATTGAGAAAGATTGTGAATCTCGAGTTATACCTCTAGCACTGGTTTATGCTTTGGTTTGTATCATTCCTAGATTCCGTATGATAGATCTATTATGAAAATATAGACATACAATTCTATAAGATTTAGCTTAGCGATTCCAACCTTCACTTACACAACCCTTTTGGAAAACGTCACGGACTAGACTCGAAACCACAGACGACTCGACTTGACCGACACTAGACGACTCACGACCACACGACATTTCATGACTCGATTACTTTGACCAACGAAGGTTATGGATTCGCTTCTCCATTCTTATGTGATGTATGTACAATATTGTGCTTTATGATTCATATTCCCTTAAACAATATGGTCATCATTGTTTTAAATTTTTATCATCGTGATCATCTTGATGGGATTGAAATCAAGAGATCTCATTGGTTTATTGTATAATCATTTACTTGTGAAGATCTTATGGAGTTGGGTAATTGAGATTTGATTGCTGGAATTTTAACTTTTGTGTAACGATCGTCGTAGATTTCGATCTTTCAAAGTTCTTTGTTTACAAGAAGTTGTATGAGGATTGTCTTGGAATTCGTTAAATTAATCGAGTTTTGTTTTAGTTTCCATCATTGGCTCATTCTAGCTTTTAATGGTCTCGGGCTTTCCTATTTTTCAGTCTAGCCATTTAATCCGAAGGTATTTCTAACAACCCATCTCCTTGATTCTATTGACAGGAAAGAATATACGGTAGTCTAAGGGTATAGCGCTAACCTGATACCGAGTTGCATATTTGATCCTCGATTCTCTCCATGGCAAAGGACTCTAGCTCCTCATCACTAGCTTCTTCATACACTCCATATGGGTGAGGATTATGGACTAGATTTCCGGATGTAGATGTTCTTGAAGAACCTCGATTCCTTTTTCTTTTGTTGCTTTTATTCCTATTATATCTCTTCCTCTTCTTCCTTGGTAGATCCAGCGAAGAAACATGCGGGTTATCCCACTCGGGGCATGTTTTAGCCAAATGTCCCGTTTTTGTGCAAATAAAGCATCTGGTGGTCATCCTTTTAGGACACTTCTCAACTTTGTGACCAGGGTCCCCACAAAGATAGCACTTGAATTGAAGTTATGGACATTATATAGGGTAATGTTCTCTCTTACATCTCCAACATTGTATCTTATCCAATATTATGTCTTCTTCCTTGTTTGGGTCATCATCCAAGGGAAGTGTTCTGACATTTTGACTTGGGGTCATTGCAACATAGAACTCCATTTTCTTATTACTTCTTTCTTCCCTCCTCTTTTGAGCATTTTCTATTATCCATGCTCTTTTAAGCAATCCTTGATAACTCCTGATATCAAATTCCTCCAATCGAGTCCGAAGATCTTCTTTCAAACCATTCAGAAACACTTGTCTTTTGAGTTCCTCACTTTGTTTATATGATACCGGAGCATATTGCAACAATCTACTGAACTCGGTTTCGTATTGTTCCACACTACGATCTCCTTGTGAGATATTGAGGAAATCTGCATTGTACTGGACTCTTAAGCTCATGGGGAAATATTTGTCCAAAAACTCATATTTAAACATCTCCCGTGTAACTGGAGACATCAACTCTCTTTCCTTAGATTCCCACCATACTCGGGCATGTAAGCGGAGCATGTAGGTTCCATAATTGACTCTTAGACGGTGTGGTACTTCAAAAGCATTGTAGGACAGCTCAATGTGTGCCAACCAATCCTCTGCCTCATCGGGTTTTCCAAAAGCTCCGTCGAAATATTGGTTACACATTATGAAGCATGGTAAGAGACTTTGGTGGTATTGAGGTGATGGTAGCTCATCTTGCATCGTTTCTTGTGCATATCTTATAGGTGTAGATGTTGAACTAGCTTGAGTCTATTGCATGTAGCTTCTTATCTGACTAGTGAGCCGTTCAATCTCTATTGAAGCATTCCCCCCTTGGTTAGGTGGTTAAGGTATCGCTTGGTTCTCGAGTCCTAAAGAAGAAATGAGCTTGTGTGTGTGTATGGGGTGTGTGAGAGGGCTCACGGCAACAAAGGGAAAGAGTAGAGAGGATTTTACTTTGAGTGAAAATTTGAAAGAGTAGAAATGAGGAGAGAGAGAGTAAATGAGTATATATATGGAGTAAATTAAGGTTTTTTTTGTATTATAAAAAGAGAAAATAAAACAAATTGAGGGTAAATAATAGAGGGGTGCACCAGCTACACATGGAAAGGGGGAGAGAGAGTTAAAATTGTTTTAATTTGTAATTTATGTAATAAAAAGTATTAAATGTAATAATTTGTTAAGAGACAAATTTTTATTGGAAAGAAAATGTAATTGAGTGTTTGTAAGGATGTAAGACTAGGGTATGGCTTGTATGTGTAGTAGGTTGTACTTGTGAATGGTAATGAATAGTAGACAAGGCAATAACTTTATCGGTAGTAAAAAAAATACGAGAAAAAGGCTATATCTGTAATTTTTATAACCTGAAAAATTATAAAATTTATATTTTTGAAATCCTTATTAAATTTCGGTTCTAAAGAGTATTTAGGAATATTTTTTTCGTATTTCTAGTTTCGGGGTTCGCTTTTCCGTAATGGATCTCGGGAAGGCACGGAATAGAAAATTTTTTGAAATTAGAACTTTTTATGGCTTGAAATATACTTTTAAACAATCTTCCACATTAAATTATTTTATAAAGGTTCTTTTAATTTGAAACCGAAGGAAAGATGGATCCAGGGTTCCAAGGTTTCTATCACAAGGTTTATACTAATTCGGTTTAAGGTTTTGGTTTCTGGTTTCCGAAGTTTACTTGATTACTAGTAAAACCGCGGTTTACAATTTTCCTATCAATTCTTGTTCAACTAGACCGAATAAAATTCTACATTGTAAACCTCATCTATGAGCGAACTATAATTCAAAGCATAATCATGTTATTCATGTTCTCTCTCTAAATTTCTAATGAGAAAAAGTTTTCCTCTAGGACATATGTATCACACCCCAAAGAGTACCCTAAATGTAATAGCTCACCACACTTAATATTAAGACTTAAATATGACAATCTTAGTCATCCCAAAAATCTCGATATTGGGTGTAAGGCGTACATTCAAGATCATAGAGGACCAAATTTTGGAACAAGCCGTTTAAACAGTTATATATAATAGCAATTAAGAAGTTAAATCATAACAATATAATCATTGTTCCATAAATATAAACAGTTTTACAAACATTAAGGGCCAATTCCAGCCCCATTAAAAATAACTAAGTCCAACATAGTCCATTTTTAAATAATACATTTTTGAATTTTACTTGAGAGTTTATATCTACTTCTAACTCTTAACTTCTATCTAAAAGCTCTTAACTTCACAAAGAAATTACCTAGGTAAAGTATCCTCTGGGCTCCAACCAAAGGTATGAGTGTTGTAATAGATATCTAAGAGGGTATAAGCTACGCACTTAGTGGAATTATTTCCATAATTATACACACAACAACCAATAATCGAAACAAGTTAATTTAAATAACCAAATGAGATGCACAAGCACGTGAGCGTACAATACATACGATTTTTCGAGAATCATATATTTAATAAATTTACTCCTCCATTCAGGGTTAAGTGTTTCAGGCCATATAAACTGATTTTTACAAATACAATTCCATTGTAGTTTTTATTCAAGTCACTACCTAGCTACAAAAATATAGTCTATTAAGGTGTTTATGCATTGCAACTTAATCCATGCAACCCTTTGCTGCTTCGTAGAACTTTTAGGCTCTACGAACTCACTACTATGCCTTTATCCCACCAAGGTATAGTAATTAATGCAATGATCTCACCAAATGGTATGCATGAATAAGATTAATTAAGTACTCATGGAATGATTAAATATTTTGCGGGTGATCATAGAATTTGCAGACAAATCATTCTTATACTAAATCAAACATTTATTATAAACAGTTCCCGACTCGATATACTTAATCATAATTTCAACCATATACATAAAGCACATACACTTTTTTCATTTTATCTTTTCCTAATTCTAATGCCGCTAATTTACAGGCAAAAGCATAAGTGAAAAAATGTAAGAAATAAACTCACTCGGCCATTTAAGCATAAACTTCTAGTCAAAAAAATCATCGAGTATAGGAACTCGGTCTCCACGTCACCTATACAAGAGAAATACCCAAAATAAGTATTTTTTGGAAGTTCTACTTAACTTGCTAATTCTATTTCACTAAGTTCGTTAAAAATCACATAGAGTGAAATCCAACCTTAAATGGTCATAACTTGCTCATTTTAACTCGAAATTTCACATAGTATATACCATTTCCTACCTACTCGAAAAGATCTTTCTAAGCTTACTTTTGTTATAAAAAGTCTATTGGGTTGTGAAATAGATCAGTATATATTCACCACAAAAATCCTTGCCCTTGAAACATAAATTTCCAAACTTTTCTTTATCAAAAAAAAAAAAAAAAATCCTTTAGCAAATATAGATATTTATATGATTAAAAAATCCTTTTTGAATATATTTATATAGACTCATATTGTATGCAAAATTTTAATGGTGTTATCTCAAAAATTATTTTTCATAAAACAACTTGTCTTATGGTGTTGAAAACTTAAACTTTAACAATTTCCTCTTTAAGTGGTTTGAAAGAACACTATAAATTCCTGGGTTATTATAAATGAGTATTTTTTTTTAAAATTTACTTTCTAATTTTTCTAAGATAATTTAATTTTTCTTAACTTGGTCTTTTTAGGATATTTACAAATTTTACCTTTAGTGGTAAAAAATGAAGTTCTCCAAATTTTTCCTAAGTTGTTGATAGTCTCTAATAATTTGAGTTGTATTACATATATTTTCCTTTTAAATGGTTTGATTGGAAATTATAAATAAGTATTTTCCTCTTATATTTTTATTTTCTAACTTCTTTAAAGATAAATTTTTATTTCTAAAAACTTGGTCTTTTAAGTTCTCTACCAATTTTTACTTGGAAGGAAATCATTTTTCAACATTTTCTCAAGTTGTTGATAATTTCTAATTTTTTGAGTTTATCATTTTTATATTCTTCTATTTTTTTTAAAATGAGTTTATTATTAAAAAACTTACTTTCATAGGTTGTTGGTAAACTTTTATTTCTCTAAGTGGGTTTATAAACTAGTGAGTTGATTTTATCTTGACTTTGAAAACTAGTATAGTTCTTGGTTTTTATTATGGAGTTGGTAAAAATCCTATAATTAAGCTTTTATGAAAAATTTGCATATCAAAGAATTATTAATTCTAAGTTTTAATAAACTTCATGTTACTTATTATAAAAGAGAGTATTTATTTCCTTAGTTAATTTTTTTGATAAAATCATACTTATTGACATCTAAGAAAATTTATGATAAGTTTTAAAAGAAGTTATAAAAATAATTTTCCTATGTTTTTTATGAAAAAAATCTTTATTTAGTGACAAAGCTATATATTAAAAGAGCTTGGTTCCATTTTCCTTTATTAAAGAAAATTCTTCTTTATTTTTGTTGAGACAATATCATTATGATGATGCATGCATATGATTACGTAGTTATGAAAAGACTAAGATATCACGTAAGAATATATGAAAGATATAAGAAGCAATATTAAACAAAATAATAAGGTCAAGTATTAAGAACCTTAGCTTCATCAAGATATCTTGGGACTAAGAATAGACTAGTCCCATAAGAAAAATAAAAAGAAAGAAAAGAAAAAGCATAATAAGAGCAATAAGAATAAGAATAATAAGAGCATTAGTGAGGGGTTAGTGAGTATTTAGGCTCTAAGAAATATATAGATATACATATACTCAATAATATATATACAAAGTTAGATTAGGAGCATGATAACAATAATATCAACATAATATCATAATAACATAATGGGAATTCTTGGCATATGCGCGAACAAAACATGAACATATTATTACTTCCACAACTCACATGAGTTTTAAGAAACAACACCATAGTTATGTTAAATTACATGACATTGGAAAAATAAAAGTAGAAGATTTTTATCTGAAGGTGTGTATGTGTTGAAGAAAGAAAATGATGGTTGTAAGAATATGTGGGTAGTAATATTTGGAAGATGATTTATGTATAGAGGAAAGTAAGTTGGAAAGAATTGATTGGAGAGGTTTTTTGTGGAGTGATTTTGGGTGAGTTTTGACATGTAAAAAAACTGTTTGAAAAAAATGGAGAGATGAGGCATTTATAGTTGAAGATGGAGGGAAATAAAAAATGAAAAAAAAAGATAGGGACAAAGGGGAGGGGGCACCAGTTTTAAAGAAGAGGGAGAGAAAATTATGTAATTTGTATTTTGTAAAGAAAAATGAGTAATATGTAAGACATGATGTGATTTAAGATGTATGAGGAATGTAAAAGTAAGAAAATAGATATATAGGTAGTAAGAAAAAGTAGAGATAGATGAATAGTAGAATAGGATAATGAATAGTAAACAAAACTAATAGTTTACCAGTAGTAAAGAAAATTCGCGTATAAATACGATATATGTTATTTTTAGCTACCAAAAAATTATAGAAGTGATATTCTTGTATTATTACGAATCTAACGGTATCATTAGAATATTTTTACCATTCGGTATACCAGACACGGTTTTTGAAAACTAATCCCATTTGGATATGAAATATACTAAAAATTTGCAAATATAATATTTTTAAGTTTTCCTATATTATTACAAACTATTATCCATAATTATCTCATTTTCGTTGTTTAGAATTTAGAGTGCATGATTGTCAGATCTAAATTTTTTGGTTTGACATAGGTTTTGTTGACTTTAGGATTTTCGGTTGACTTTCGATTCTAAGGTTTGAACTTAAAACTTGGCATAAAATCTAGGAGTCTACAATATGCACTCTTTTGGTTACCCATCAAACATGATTTGTTCCTCTTTCTTCTTTAAAATATCTAAATGATTTTTTGATTTAGTATTTTACATCATTATATTCTATTTTAAGGATCTTAATAGTTCATTTTTTTTTTTTTATGTTGTTCGAATATCCTTTAACAATTGATATAGTCTTGACTTGTACATTTCAAGCCTTTTTTTTTTTTTTTTTGTTGTGGTGGGTGGGTGGGGGGCGCGCGGGCTCCTTTTCTTATTATTCGTACTAACAAGTTTCTTGCTATCTTGTGTAAATCGATTCCGAACCTTCTGATAAAGAAGAATCACGTTTTTTTGGTGGTGATGATGATAATGCAGTTAACGTTAAGGATTTGGGTTTACGCGCAAACAATGACAAATATCATCGGTAAAGTGACAATGAAGAAAATGATTTTAAGATCTATTCTTATTAATATTTTGAATCAAATATGGGAGAACGATATGGTCCACCAAAAATCTCTCATTTGCATTATAATTTCTTTCTTGCCACATTAGATAATAGAGATAGTAATGACGAAATTGTCGATGATGCTCCTTGGTTGTGTTATCATTAGCAGAATTGCCATAACCGAATTGGAGTTTAATGTAGACATTTCAAGGATTAAGGGTCGAATTGGATTTCACCAGGTTGAATCGATGTCAATAAAAAAAAAGTTATATTTTGATTATGAAAGATAAATAAATATAAATTATACAATTAAATGATTTTCATACAGAATAATCTTAATAGTTAATATAACTTTCTAAATATATTTTATTTATACATAGCCACTATAGCACGTGCGATGTGTGTCAACATAATAAGAAAAAATTATTATCAAACTAATTAAAAGAAATATAATCTATATTTCTCTTTTACCAATATATATATATATATATATATATCTACACAATGGCATGTCGATATTAGTAGTTGAATGTAGCGTTAACTAAATATAAAATCAAAGACCGCTAAGCATACAAATGACAATGTATAAGTTATAAAACAATATTGTTGTCGACTCCTTAAGATATAGATACCTTAGGATAGAGAAAAAGCAGACACCATATTTTTATTGCAATAATAAATAAATGTTGTTAACATTGGAACAGAGAAATTAACGTGAAAAAGGTTTATTATTATTCTTTTTAACAATAAATTATGGCAGTAAAATTTCTAAAATCATTTGTACTTGTTTTTTCAAATTTAATTTTAAAAAACACACACGTAAAGCTTGATTTAAGAAAATCAAATGCTTCTTTTGTTGCTTTATTTGTATTTTTATTAAAGCTTCATTCTAGAGAGATTTAGCATCTAGAGTACTATTTCAGTACAAAAACTTTGAATACAGAGAATTCATAGATTTAGAATAACATTTCTTGTCATGGTCTTATGAGACCCTTACATTGTAATATATAGAAGCAATATTCCAAACGGTTACAACAATATTCCCATGTGATTCGTAGGAACAGTTGCAATATGCTAACTAATTTTGTTACTAAAAGATATTGCTATTTACTAAAGATACTGCTACTAAATATTTAGCCCAACCCAAAAATATTACAATGGGCCCTTTAATTATTCAGCTGGCCTGGTCCATACGCTTACCACACACACCACACACACCAGATCGGTCCATACACTAGCGCACACATACTACACATGCTCCATCCGACTTGCCAAACTCACATGAAAGTTTCATCTTGTCTGCTTCCTCACTTCACTTCTGTATCTATCTTCAAACCCACTTAACCCTACTTTTCCTCCACAGACTTCTTCTCCAATTCCTCCTCGGCCACATGCAAATCCGGTACATCCCTTGACCGCACAACATCTTCCTTCCCTTCAAGAACCCTTGTCCACAAGGGTTGATCTTTGAACCATAAAGCTATGTCTGAGTAGTATTCCCATGTAGCTTCGCTTGTTGGTTTGTTCTTCCATTTTACTAATACGAATGTATCTGTTGCAGGTCCTTTCTTTACCATACGTCTGTCGAGGATGGCCTCAGGTTCCCAGACATCCAGATCTTGAAGATTCGGCAAATTGATTGAATGAAGAAGATGACCATGGGTATATCTCTTGAGCTGCGAAACGTGGAAAGTGGGGTGAATGGTCGCATCAAGTGGAAACTCTAACCGGTATGCTACTTCCTCAGTTTTATCTACAATTTTGTACGGACCATAGTACTTAGGAACTCTGTGTTGTTTGATGCTGTTCTGACGGTAGGGTTGTAGTTTCACCAGAACAAGTTCACTAATGGAAAACACCCTTTCACTTCTATGCTTGTCTACCAATTGTTTCATACGTTCCTGAGCCCTTTGAAGATGGAATTGTAGGGTCTTGAGCATTCTTTCTTTGTCTACTAACATGTGGTTCACCATGTCATTCTTGGAATCTCCTGGGATGTAGGGTAGACGTAAAGGTGGAGGGTACCCATACAATACTTCAAATGGTGTAATTTTTGTTCTGGAATGGTAATTGTATCAACGTTCCAATAAAGCCAAGAATTCACTCCACCTTTTAGGGTTTTCACTAGAAACACACTTGAGATATGTTTCTAAGCACTTGTTAATAGCTTCAGTTTGTCCATCCGTTTGTGGATGGTAAGCAAAAGATAATTTGAGTGCAACACCTTGTAGCTTAAAAAATTCCTTCCAAAAGTGGCTAATAAACACTGGATCTCGGTCACTCACAATGGAGTCAGGTAGTCCATGTAGCTTAAACACATTTTCTAGGAATAATTTAGCTATTTAGGGTGTTGTATATGGCTGTGTCAACCCTATAAAGTGAGCATATTTGCAGAGTCTATCCACAACAACCATAATCACATCTTTGCCATGTGATTTTGGTAGTCCTTCAATGAAATCCATTGTGATGTCATTCTAAAATTCTTTCAGAATGGGTAAAGGCTATAATAACCCTGGTTGAGCACATATTCGTATTTATGTCTTTGGCAGACATCACACTTCCTTACATACGGTTTAACATCTCTTTCCATTTACGACCAGCTAAAGACAGAATGTAATCTTTTATAAATAGCTTGAGTACCTAAATGACCACTCAGTACACCATCATGAAACAAGGAGATGAGCTTTTGTCTGAGTTCCATCTTGGCTCCTACTACCACCCTCCCTTTCTTCCTAAGCAGCTCCCCATCCATAGTAAAATTCTTCACTGGTGTTCCTCTTTCTAGTTGCTGGAGAATGGCTTGATAAGATTTATCAGCCAATACACTTGTTTTGATTTCATTCAAAATCTCTTCAGACATACTCATGGTGTGTATCATCATCCTTAGCCCTGCGAACCCTGCATGAGAAAGAGCATCAGCAACCTTGTTAGTCTACCTACTCTTGTATTGAATCTCATAATCCAATCCAAGTAACTTTGTGAGCCATTTTTGCTGGTTGAGGGTGGTAATCCTATGATCCAGCAAAAATTTTAAGCTTTGCTGATCTGTTTTAATGATAAAGTGTCTCCCAATTAAGTAGTGCATCCACTTATCAATAGCTTGGACTATGGCTAACATCTCCTTTTCATATATTGATAAGCCTTTCTGTCTTTCTCCCAATGCTCTGCTTAAGAAGGCTATAGGGTGTTGTTCTTGCATTAATACAGCCCCTACCCCTTCATCTAAAGCGTCTGTTTTAATAATAAACGGCTTAGTGAAATCTGGTAACCTCAACACAGGGGCTTAGTCAACATTCTTTTATTAGCGCAAAAGCTTCCTCAGATTTATCATTCCATGTGAATGCATGCTTCTTTAGCAATTGTGTAAGGGGTTTAGTCATAGTTCCATAGCCTTGTATGAATCTACGATAATAACCAGCAAGCCCTAGGAACCCTCTGAGTTGCTTGACATTAGTAGGTTTAAGCCAATTACGAATGGCTTCAACCTTCTTGAGGTCAGTAATAACCCTATGTTTTGAAATTATGTGCCCCAAATATTCAAAAAGTGTTACCCCAAACACACATTTGCTCCTTTTTAGCAAAAATTTTTCTTTCTTTAAAATTTTTAGGGAAGTAATTAAGTGTTGAGCATGTGTCTCTAGATCTCGACTATAAATCAATATATCATAAGAAAAAACCAATATGAACTTTCTTAAGTGCTCTTTAAATAACTCATTCATTAGGCTTTGAATGTGGATGGGGCATTAGTCAAGCCAAAAGGCATGACTACAAATTAGTAGTGATCTTCATGAGTTTTAAAAGCTGTTTTGTAGATATCCTTAGGATCCATCAATATTTGATGATAACCAGACCGTAGATCTAGCTTACTAAAGTAACAAGCTCCAAATAATTCATCAAAAAGATCATCAATTAATGGAATAGGATACCTGTCCTTGATAGTGAGCTTCTTAAGTTCACGACAATCAATGCACATCCTCCAGGTGTTATCTTTTTTCCTCACTAGCACCATAGGAGAAGAGAATAGACTATGGCTTGGTCGTATAGTCCCTTGTTTCAGCATCTCCTTGATCATAACTTCTAGTACATTCTTGTGAGCTGCTGAATGTCGGTAAGGTCGTAGATTGATAGGTTAGGCTCCCTCCATCAAGTATATTTGATGCTCATATCCCCTAGATGGTGGTAAGGAATTCGGTTCCTCAAATAGATCATTGAAATCTTCAATGATGTCCAACAAATAAGGAGGAGTTTTTCCTATTTAACCTCTTTTTTATTCCCACTTACTGTCCAATCACCATCCTGCATTGGACGTCAATACCAACCCTGTCTCCTGTGATTATCTTGGTTAATTGCTTTCCTTCTATAGTCAACAAGGATTCCTTAAACCCTAACAATTTACAGGATTGGTTGTTGTGAACAAATTCCATAGTGAGCTCACAAAAGTTCCAAACAATATTACCCAGCTCCCTTAACCAAGGAATTCCTAGCACAACATCTTCTTCATCTAATGGTAAAATATGACACTCAAAATCAAACTTATGCCCTTGTATCTCTAAGTTCAGTCGTGGTATTTAGCCTTTGGTGAATATAGGAGTTCCATCTGCTAAAATTACCTTGATTGACTTAGTCTCTTCTATTGGACACCTTAGCTGTTTGGTAATCCTTTCATTTAAAAAGTTCTAGGAACTACCACAATTAATAAAAACCTTTAACTTCCTTTTCTTGTAGTAAGCATGGAACCTCATCATGTTCTGTTCTTGTGCTTGATTAATAGCACAAAGATTTAATTTGGAGAGCCCTTCTTCTAACGAAGGAGAGTTATCATCTTCCATAATTTCTTCTTGCTCGTCATTTTCCTCAACTAGCATCATTCGCAAGGGGTGGTTCTTGCAGCGATGGCCAGGACCAAAGGTTTCATCACACCAGAAGCATTGCCTATTTCTCCTCTTCTCATCCAATTCTTCTGGTGTGAATCTCTTGTTCGTACGAATTTGGTTTTGGATTGAATTTGGTCGGTTATTTGGTTGGGTAGTCATGGGTTGCTTTGCTGGTACAAGTCTAGTATGTGGGTTCAGTGTTTGGAGTGGTTTAGGGTATGTCAATGTTTTTAGGGTGGATGTATAGTTGGATGGGTTATGGCTGGAATAGGCTGTTTTAGTGACTTTGTAAGGGAATTTAGTGGCAGTAAGGGTTGTTTCTTGTAGCTTAGCAAGTGTATATGCAAGCTGTAATGATTGGGGTTGGAACATTCGAATTGGGTATTGAATTTCAAGTTTGAGACCACTTAAGAAGCAACTTATAATATGGGTTTTAGGTAGGTGCACCAGAATTGTCAAATATTCGAATTCAACCCAATATTCTTCCAAGGTTCCATGTTGTACTAATTCTTTAAGTGTAGCCATGGTCATGAAAGGTTCTTGAGCCAAACCTTTGTTGTAATCCTAACATAAACTCTTTCCAAGAAATTGGAGTGGGAGAAACCTAATTCTGAACAAAGGAATGATACAAATGTAAGGCTAGGTCACTAAATCCATAGCAGCTACCTTCACTCTCAAATGACAAGGTATATCATCTAATTCGATATGATGTTCAGCTTTGATTAACCAAGATTTTAAGCCCTCACCAGCAAAAGTGGAAAATCCCAAATGGATTGCTCTGGGATGTGACTGAGTCGGTATGTCCATCGTAGTAATAGGATCTTTCATCACAGCTTTGGCTTTGTCCTACCTCAACCCACTAGGAGGAGCACCGATATTAACTTTCATCACCTAGACTACCGAACTTCATCTGACTGGGACTAACAACGTCATTTACTTTCTTTTGCAGGTCTCCCAACGTCATGCCCTATTTGTCCAAGATTGTTTGCTGTTGTTTGAATAGCTCAGTAAAAGTCTTCAGCAGCCGGTCTTCCTGGTCCTTCAGCAGGGATTTCACAGATTCCTCCATGGTTTCAATGCTCCGAGTTTTGACCATTCACCCAGGAATGCTCTGACACCAATTGGAGTACTGTTTCAATACAAAAACTCTGAATACAGGGAATTCATAGATTTAGAGTAACATTTCTTGTCATGGTTTTATGAGATCCTTACATTGTAATATATAGAAGCAATATTCCAAACTATTACAACAATATTCCCATGTGATTCGTAGGGACAGTTGCAATATGCTAACTAATTCTGTTACTAAAAGATATTGCTATTTACTAAAGATACTGCTACTAAATATTTAGCCCAACCCAAAAATATTACAATGGGCCCTTTAATTATTCAGCCGGCTCGGTCCATACGCAAACCACACACACCACACACATCGGACTGGTCCATACACTAGCTCACACATACCACACATGCTCCATCCAACTTGCCAAACTCATACGGAAGTTCCATCTTGTCTGCTTCCTCAGGTCACTTCTGTATCTATCTTCAAACCCACTCAACCCTACTTTTCCTCCACAGACTTCTTCTCTAACTCCTTCTCGGCCACATGCAGGTCTGATACAACCCTTGACCGCACAACAGCATCATGAAAAGATAGGAAATTTGAGAAAAAAAAAAAACAATTACTGTAAAGCATCAACGACTCTTAATGGATTTTATACTAATAGTGTGAACGTATAATACCTCGAATAAAAATCCGATAGAAAAATTGCATGTTAAATAGGTTTTAGTAAGACACAAATTTCTATGACAATGCATATACAATATAGCGAAGGTTTTTTATATAGGATTCTTGTGCTTTTAATCTTAACAGGTCTATTAAATAAAAAAATTAAAGAACATTTTCTTAACTTAACATTTCACGATAAAGAGAAAAAAACAAATCCATCTCTAACTTAAAATTTTTTCATTTTTTACCCAAAAGTTAGAGGGCAAAAAAGAAAGAAAGAAAGAATTAAGTAGTAGTAATAGACATCCATGTAAAATAATAAAAAAAATTTACTTAATAAAATTATTATCCGTATAAGTAATCGTTAATCAATTAATTGCCAATAAAACAAAAAGTTTGTGTTTCTTCTAAGAAATATTTTGCGTTCAGAGATGTAAAAGCAAAATTTTGCTGACAGGATTCATACTAATATTTTTTCAACAATAAATATGTACATATATTAAAGGGAAAAAAAGTTACTTATGGTTAACAATAGATCTATATACCAATAAAAAAAAAAAACAAAACTTGCGGATAATATAAATCTATACACCAAGAACATCTCAACAATGCCATTAGTAAAGACTTGGGTTTTCAATTTTCTCCTTGGACTTCATCTTTGCTTTAAAAAAAAAACAAATATAAAAAAAAAAGTCCTCAGCCAACTTGAAATTCTTGAAAGAGGGGACACGTTGCAGGTCTAGTCACAATGCCATGATAAAATAAGACGTGTGAGAACTTTTCTTGTGGTAGTATTCATAAATCAATAGTAATTAAAACAATGCATAATAGTTCATAATAATGCAACATAATCCATATGGATTGGTACTCTATAAGCTTGCTTTTCCAATAGCAAAATAAATTTCAATCTTAAAGATAATTGTTGCAACAAGTTATAGATATCAATTGCTATTAATTGCCATATTTGTAACATTATAACAAATTTGGCAATATAAATAGAATGATTCACTAAAAAGTAGTCATGCCAATGCCATAAATAATATTTTGAATTTTACAATAGCATGACTTTGAATTTGTTGGGAAAAAAATGTTAGGATTTAATCAAAACTAATTCCTAATCTTAAATTAACTAGATATGCATATGTAAAAATTAAGGCACAAAATAAAACAGAAGCATAACTTATTCCATTGAACCACAACAATTCCAAAAGTGGGTAGGTAATTTTCTAGTTGCTATGTGCATGGACTTTTGATGGTTGCCAACCGTAGATTTAAATTTTATAATACCTGTTCCTTAACCCCACTATGAAGCAATAGGCAAGTGCACCTATCGTGAACATAATATAGTGTTAAGCATAGGGTCATCCATAGAGATAAACGAATTAGTAATGTTAACTCTGTCCCTATTATCTAATTGCCAATCAAGAATGATTGTTTCCTCAATATTAACTAACAAATAATATAACTCTATTAAAATCAAGCAAAGATCACTAACAACAAACAACAAGGAGCAAATCATGAATCAAAGCGACCTAAATCTCATTCTAATTCTATTTTATCATGTGAATCCTCAAAAATCAAGAATTATTATTATTGAGTTCTTACACTATAGAGTTCTACAAAATCAAGCTAATAACTCTCTCAAGTATATTAACCTATCTAGTCTTAGGTTTATCAATTAGGATCTCTCCTCAATCAATAGCAATATAGGATCGCATGAAGGATATGAACTCATCAACAATTCAATTAATAACAGAAGGTTTTCGCTATCCTATCTCTAGAATTACAAGCATAAATCTAATCATAAAAGCAATTTCTCAATTAACTTAGATGATATCAAATGTAAATTCATACTCTAGATATATGAATCTAAGAAGCAATAATAGAACATGCAATTGAACATAAGAACATTAATAAGATTTATTAAAAAAAGATCCTCATCACATGACAAAATAGTATTTGAATAAGACCTAGATATGAGATTTGCTACTCCATGCAATTAACAAAATAAGCACAAAGTCTGAAAGAGAAAACGAAATTCATGATTATAACCCTTAAAATTGAGGCTAGGATGTCTTGAATCTTGAATTTCCTTGACTGTTTACCTTTGTGAATGCTTTAAAATTTCCTCTAAAAAGCCCTCTGAAAATGTCGTAACTTCTCCAAAGGCTTTCTAGAATCTCTCTCAAAAGGGTATTTATATGAGCACCAAAAATCCCAAAATAATAAGCATAATAGAAAAGATGCGCGTGTTGAAATAGCATGTATCAAGGGCCATTTGACTCTCTGGATTGGCACACTGGATTGATACGAGCATTGATATGACCCATATGAAGGTTTGTTTCACTTTTTGTTCTGTCTCCTAAAATCATAAAACCCTTCATACGGGCCGTATGAGAGGATGTTTCACTTACTGACTTCTCCCTAGAACCGTATTACCTTTGATATGGATCGTATGGAAGGGTGTATGGTTTTCTATTTCTCTTCAAAATTGATGCAATGCTCTATATAGGCTTATGTGGTTTCAGACTTCTTCATACTCAATATTTTTCTTGTCAAATTTATTTGATTCCTTCACAATGAGCCCTATATTACCTGAAATCAACATTTTGCTAGTGATTGTGCCCTAGGCCAATTACTGGATATTGTCATTTGGTATTTATATATATAAATAAATTGGGGCATTTCTTTTATATTGTTTGCATATTTACTTTATAATAGAAATCCATGAATAATTTATTATTCTAAATGTTCCTAGATGCTCATTATTATAGGAATGATAATGAATTAAATGTAGTATGAGTTCTTATTTGATAAACATGGGATGTCTATTTGTATGGTGATACAAATGAAACTCATAAGCACATATTAGATGACTATGTGCTGAACTAACCCACTATGAGATCACTACATGGAATATTGTCATAAGTGATTTTCATAATAACTATGTCAACGTATCCTTAGACCTGAAATCACCATAGGTTTCAAAATGAGAAATGTTATGTTTCAACTCAATCAAATGTTGTCTTTAACCGGATAATTATAAAGGTTAAGTTTGGACATAATGTATATCATGTAGAGGAAGTTGAGTGATTAAGATGGGATTTCCCTCTCGTTATGAGAGAGATATCTCTGGGCCCCTTGATAAGTGAGACTGAGAAATGCATGATCATGCTCAAATGAATTGATAGTGTGATAAATTTCATTTGTATTATCAGATTACTTGCAAATCGAGAAATGATAAGATTGAACAATATAAGAATGACACTCTCCTTGTCTTATGTTCAATCTAGATATCATGTGACAAAAAGGATAATGACATAAATTATTGATCAGATAAAAATTGGATTACTGATATTCAGCTAATTTGGGTAGACATAACGTCTTGCTAGAGACCAATGATGTCTTGTAGGTCTAAAAGGTGTTTAGGACCTACTGCCAACATTAGGTGTATCTACAGGGTCACACATAAAAGAACGAATGAAATATATTATGGGTTTATATTTAAACTTATAGGAATTATTATATTTATTATTCTTAAATAGTTTAAGAATAATAAATGATTATGATAGATAATTAATATTATAATTAATATTTAATGAAATAATGTATTTATTAAATATTAAATAAATATCTCATATATATCTTCTCGGGTTTCCTTTAGGGTTTCCTATATGTCTATATATATAAATCTATAGACAGCCTTTTAGGTAAGACTCTTTGACGTCACATTAGACGGCAGAGAATTCTGCAAACCTAAAAAGAGAAAAAAAGAAGAAAAATAATTCCTACACGAATTGGATTTGTGTTCTTGAGTGCTAGCATACAATCGTTCGCGTATGGATACCATAGAGGGGATTGCGAGATGCGGTTCCTAAAAATCCGATCTGCTGATTGTTTTGAAGCATCAATATAAGGTATATAAAGAAACCCCCTTTTTGTCAAATCTAATCAAGAAGCATGGATACTGGTATAGGGTTTTTTTCCGTTTTTCTACTGCGTTTTAATAAAAATTTCAAAATTTTATATCAATAAAACCCTGCACATTTTTCTTGCCGAATTTATTTGATTTCTTCACAGTGAGTCCTATATTACCTGAAATTGACAAATTAGTCAATTATGTACCAATTCTAGATGATTTTCAATTTAAAAGAGTCTAAATCATCATAGAAATAAGGGTGCTAAAGCAATCATTGAATTTCCCTTATACCTAAATCTTTGCTTGTCCTCAAGCAAAACAAATCAAATCATTAACCCAAATGAGGACTTTGACAACAAACGAAATCATCACTCATGATTGATATTACAAGATAATATAATATTAGCTTAAAGCATCAGCATCATTCATTTTAATTCATTAGACTCAATGTAATTTCTCAGTCTCACAAATGTATATCTCACCTTATCATGGAAGTATTGAATCAAAGATACTTTAGCCAAATTTCTAAAATTAATCAAAGTAAATCAAGCTTTACCCTCATCAGTTAAGAACAACTTTCTAAGTTAAAATTAAACACAAGGTCAAATAGAGAAAAAGAGACTTGGTCCTCTTCAATTACCCACTTTAGAGTATCTAATCCCCTCAGCTATCTCTCTAAGCATAGTAATCTAGAATGAAAGTATATTGCATCAAAATTTCCCTAAGTTTCACTCCTTTTTGTATACTTTAGTTCAAGCTGATAGTGAGGTTCAAATCTTACTCTTCTGATGGACTAAGACCCGCCCATATCAACTAAATTTGCCATTTTAGTGCTCTATTTATTTATTTAGCATTTAGAATGGGAGGTTTTTGCCTCCATATTTTCTTTTTTCCTTTGGATGAGTTTTTATCCCCTTTTATTATGATTATATATATATATATGTATTTATTCCAAAAAGATACTCAAGAAAGAATTCCAAGTGAAAACTATCATTTGCCCTTTCACTAAAGATTAAAGAGCTCTCAAAACTTTTGATAGGAGAATATACATCCTAGTAAGCTTAGAAATTAAACGCTTAACGTTTAGCTAAGGACCTTGGTGTTATCCTAAGACTAAATTCCTTCATTAAATAATAAGTAAACTTGTTTCATAATGACTTTATCCCGTAACTTTGGCCAAGTATCAACAATCCAAAGAAGGCTTAGGTTCAAGTGTACAACATTCTTTTTAGAGGAATTCATTCTTTAAGGGCTGAAGCACAATTCAATTACAATTATGATTTCAAAGTCCCATTGTCAAGCGAAAAAAAAAATTAAGGGAAAATTTGAAACATTTGGATCTTTTTCTACTCAAAGCACTAGTTAGCAAATAACACCCTTGGTTCTCTTTTCCTTCTATATGGTATCTACTTTCTTCCCTTACACTTGTTTAGGACATTGTCCTCAATGTCATATCAACAAAGTTCAGTTATAGAAAGAGAATAGATTTAAGGAGTTAATGCATTAAGGAAAGAGGAGAACGGGTACTACCCTATTGATTAGATTGCAAAAATTGATGTCATGAACAAGTCAAGGTTATCACTAATGGTGGTTCCTATAATCATGATTCATTAAAAGAGACAGGTCAAGAAGTTAGTTTAAGAAAATTTAGAGCAAGAGAAAGAGTAAGAGAAAACAAATTAAGTACAGACATAAAGGAATCTCTCTCTCTCTTAGATCAAATACATCAAAAATAGAAAAAAGAAGCAGAGATAAAGCAAATCAAATGTACACCAGAGGATCAGTCATCCTTCCTTTATCCTTAGGTTCAATGTCTATCTCTATATGTACTAAAGGTGTGTCAGTGTTGGCATCATCAAAACCTAAGTTATGTTCTAAAATTTTCGTTCCTTCTCCTACCACATAATCATCAAATTTTCTTTCAAGGTCATTATCATCATCACTGCCAAAACTAGGGGTTCCATCTCTTTGCACATAAGAGAATCTCTTTTTACCGGCTTGAACACTAAGTCATTCTTCATCATCGTTGCTAGAGGAGCTAAGGCAATCTGGTAATTTGACTTTAAGTTTTTCTACAATTGCCTTGAAGCTAAAAAGCATGAAATTTTTAAGCCCTTTTTTTTCTTTTTTTAAGAGCTTCCTCTATTATCTTTTAAGTTCTTGAACCTCTTGTGTCAACTGCCTTATCACCAAAGATTAGGCACCTGCTACTGTAGTAGAAGGGGGTGTTGTTTCATCACCTAGATTGGAAGCCTCATGAATGCCCCAGTATACAAGAGCACTATTAATCATAAGGTAGGATGAAGCAACTATATCGGTAGGCTCCTTGTGGGGAAAAATACCTATATTCTTTAGATTTAGTGACATATGTACTACAATACACACCATGTTAGACACCTTAGCTTGGTGTCTAATGGCGAAGGTTAACTTAACTCTGACGATTATTTTGACCCCATTAATCATACTGGGTATGACAAATAGATCAAGATGAGTAACGAGACTTATGCTGTGGATTCTACCATTTAATGAATGAACCAATAACCAACGAAGGATGTAGTCACTGATGCTTTTTAAGTGAGTACCTCTTGAGCCAGTCATAGGGCCATGAATTGGAAATGGAAGACTAGAAGATATATTGAGTTGTTCCTTGGGGCCATGAAGAAAGCAAGTTTTGAAACTCATCAAACTGCATATATTCCTTAGAGTAAAGCTTGGTGTACTCACAAAATCGGTACACGAGAATCTCATCGTATTGTACAAAAGGAAACTTCATTTCTCAAGCCATGAATCAAATTGGGAAATGAGATCTTAAAAGATGAAAGAACTTCCAATGTCACTCCTTGATATGTGTTTTCATTGATTAAGAACACATTCTCCTAAGTTGGATCTGCAAGCAAGCGCTTGAAGTTCCTGGTTAGTCCATATTTTGCAATAAAGCTCCAATCTAAGCATGCATTATGCTTAAAGATCTTCTTGTCAACCAACTCTCTAAATTTGTAGTGATGTTCTTCATTTAAGCCTGGAGGTGGTCTAGAGGAACCACTTGATCCAGTGCTTGAGGACCATAGGTGCTTCTTTCGTGCTACAGTTTTCTTACCCATCAACAAAATATCAAGGTGCATTTATAAGTTCAAGAGGCCTGGATGCTAGCATAATAGATGTAAAGTCCCAAATTCATTCAATCATGAAAAGCTTGTACATGATCTAAAGAGAATAGAAAATTCATGATGAACACATCATTAAGCTCAAAAGGTAAAGGACATTTGCATGAGTTCTACTTGTTCAATAAGTCCTTGAGACAAGTTCCATTCAACCATCATTAGTGGAAAATTAGGACAAAAGACTTGAATGAATTCCTATCACATCCCATAAGATACCCAAGTTGTAACAGTGCACCATGTATGTAAACCCCTAAATTTTTGCAACTTTAGGAAATAATCCTAGCGCTAATATTGAAACCTAAACCATAAAAACCAACCTAAGTTAAAACCAAACTCTAAACAAGATTAAATACGAAACTTTATAACCTCAAGCAAAATAGCACCGTAAAAAACAAAATAAAAATCCAATAATTGTTCAACTTGAAATCCTTATGCTAAAAAATTGATCTATCTAATCTCTAACACGTAAATCGAGATGGTATATCCAAATAATATTCAATAACAAAACTATAAAACCTTAGATCCTTTGGTGAATTTCAAAGCCAAAAAAATTTAAATTAATACCAAATGTCAACACGTACCCTAGACTCGTTTAAAAAAATCCCAAGACTAGTAGAATATTAAATAAACCATAAAGATAAAGTAAAACTTAAATTTTTGAATAAAAAATATAATAACCATAAATCCCTAGATTTTATAATCTTATGAGTAAATGTTAAAATTGGAATTAAAATTGGAATCCCAAAAGTCAATTAGGTCAATAACAACTCGAAAAAAATAAGAATAAGATAACCTTAGATTATAAATAGAAATAATGTGATACAACAAAGAAGGATTAGATTCGTCAAAAGTTTGCTCGTTTTGAACCCAATTGGGATCAGCTTTTGAAATCAAGTTCCTAACATGCAAAATGGTGAAATATTTTGATAATATATTTAGGCTCGTAATGAGATAAGGAGTCATAAAATATTAGTTACAAATTTTTTGGTTATTAAAAAAATAAGATATAGCTTGTTTACACATATTTTTCTTACTACCAGTATTTTATTTGTCTAGTCTACTATTCAATTTACTATTTACTGCTATTCATTTGTCTCTACTTTTCCTTACCACCTACTTTTTAGAACCTACACACCTATTTCTTATATTTACATTACCAATATTACTTTTTAGATGACTTCTCTTACACTTTATTTACTTTACTAAAATTATTTTTTAATCACTCTCTTTCCCTCTCTCCCTTCATGGTGGGCCACACTTCTCTCTCTTCCCTTCCATTCCATTTATTTTCTTTTTTCATTTGTTTTATCACCTTTAATTTTTATTCTAAAACTTTATAAATACCCCTCCCTTTTTTCATTCTTTACATATGCTTTCCAAACATAACAAAACTCTAGTAATATTTTTTTTTCTGAAATCCTCTCTCCTTTCCTTTCTTCAAACCGTGACTTTTCTCCCTTTCTCTAGTGTCTTTCACAAATTTTTTTCTCTTCATTCATCCTCCACCTCCCATCTTCAAGCTTTAGGTAAATACTAAACCATCTCTTTCTTTCATGTTAACATAACATGCACAAATATGTATTTTGATTTCTAAAACCCCATGAGCTTATACTATGGAAGAAATCATAGAAATAACGTCTTGTTCATGTCTTTTTTAACACCATGTCCATTTATGATTATTTTTATGTTCATGCTTCTAACATAACTTTCTATGTGTTATTATGTATATATTTTTAGATCTTAAAGCTCACTAGTCTAACTCCTTATTATTGCTTTTATTTCATTGCCTATTTCACGCTTTCAATATATATTTCATGCAAATAAATAAGACCAGTCAACTTCTAGTCTTAAACTTGTACTCCATCAAGTCAAAACAAAGGGGACTTGATATAATCTAAGTCCTGGGGAGCCTTGAAAATTAATTTAAGACTCATATGATTTTCTCATTTATTTACCTTGATTTATTTATGAGACTGGCTATATTCAAGTCTCGAGGAGCCTTGCTAAAATCTAAAACTCTCATAATTATTTCTTGCTATTCTTATTCTTTTATGAGACTTATCGATCTCTAAGTCCCGGGAAGACTTGAAATTAATCTAAACTTCCATAATTTTCTTTATTATGCTTTTCTTATTTCTTTATGGAACTTATCCATTTCTAAGATCTGGGGAGTTTTGATAACAAGCTAAGACTTCTATATTTTTGTTCTTGTAGAACAAGCTAAGACTTCTTAAATAATCTTGTTGACATAAACTAAGGCTAACTTAATCCAAGCTTATAACATAAAAGAAAACTGTCATAAATCTGTCTTAAATTCATAGAACATGTAAGCATCATAAAATCTCCAATTTATTCTAATCTCAATCTATATAGTCTAAATATTAGTAGGAAAATCTGGTCCACTATTGTCTTCCCTGTAGTCTACAAAAACATCAAATCCTAATAAGTCATAATAGACTTGATCTTCACCTGTTCCTGAAAAAGATAAAAGAATAAGCGAAATCACCCAATACACCAAACGACAAATAAAAGCACATGAACATGCATCATGCAAATCTCACATACAACCTAAATTAATGCAACACACACGGGTTATTAATCTTCAATTAGTGAAGCAAACAACACATTTTAGAACCCATTGCAAATAGTCATAACCCGAAGTAACTCATGACCCTGAAGAAAACAAATCTTTATATAAAATACTTATATATATATATATATATAGTAATGTTAGGTACTCCTCACATATCATTGTGTACCACAATTAATTTGACATGACTCCTAATCTATCGGAATCATTTCTATGCATGAGTCCACTTGGGACACCCTCACACATAAATCATCGGGTTGCCAGTGTTAGTATTACATTCTATGTGGTCTTTACTAACAGTAGTCAAGCACAAGCAACAAACAATATAATTAAAAGTCCAATATAATTAGATTCATTGAACAATTCTAAACCTACAAGCACATACATCAAACAAGGAATGGTCATATCTATCTCAATCTCAAGGAAAAGAACTATGAACTCAAATTCCACAAAATCCTGATCATATAAACAACACAATATCAATACATATCTTATCCATTAACTGTTTTTAATCCAAAATCATCTAAAACCCTAATCTCTAAAGAATTACAAATCTACACCTTTTACCTTGATCTCAACGTAAAAATCCTCTAAAACAACAAATCTCCTTAACAACTCTTTCTAAATCCTACAATCTAACGAAACTAAAGTTTTCTCCAATTCCCCTTTGAAATCAACAGATAAAACCTAAGAAAAACTATAGATTTTAAAGATCCTAAAGAGAAGATATAGGTTTGATTACCTGAATCCGATCGTCCAATCTCCTTAGATACTAGAACAAAGCATAAAGAGAATTTTCTAGGTTTTTGAGATGTTTTGGAGAAGGAAGCAAGGGAATATATATAGGGATTTCGTGCAACTTTTGGCCTTTTGTGCAACATATGCCGCAGTTTCTAATCATACGTCGACAGTGTCAGTGTAGCCTAAAGGTTGGTAGTGTAAAATTTAACACTGGCAGCGTATCGGTTTGCCATTTGCCTTGGGTCATTTTTCATCAAAGGTATATCGGTATGTATGCCGACGATGTACACTCCAATGCTAGTAGCTTACCATATACACTGGCAACATAATTAAAATTACTTGATTTCTCTTCAATCCAACACCAGCTTTACACTGCCAAAGCCATAACAACATACGTCGACTGCGTTAAATCCTACGCCGGTGGCATTGAAGCTGGTTTACACTTTGCCAAAATCCATTTTAAATCATGTCTTTGCCATATGAACACAACACAATATATTTAATTTTTGACCTAAAAATTTTCTTATTTTATATCAATTTACACTTTTATTCTTCATTATAACCTATTTACTTATATATTACAGGCTTCACATGGCTTGATTTGGAAATTCCTCTATTTTCATGATAAGTACCATTTTTCACACACATTCTTTTCATTCATTATAGATGGACTATGTCTAATTCTATTTTGACTTAACCCAAGTTTAATTTAGTTCTTTTGTTTTAATTTTTTTTACTTTATTTGTTTATTCTTTTGTCAATATCTTAACTAATTATTTTTTTAAATTGTCTAAAAAGGGATTTCTTCATTACTTAAAGCCACATGTCGAGCTCTTGTTGGTCAAAAGATCTATGTCAACTAACAGAGATAATAAAATTAGTCGAGATAACATTAGCATACTTAAAGAGTTCAATTAGATATTAAAATGACATATTAAAAATTTGGCTTCTTAATTGCATAATTGGGCAAAGTTGACGTAGTAAATAAGATATTATCCCTTTAGCAATAAATGGTTGGTCTTACAACTTGCCTTGTAAGAAAATATTAGAAGAAACTTCTATAAGAACACAATTCCTAAAGAGAATACTTACCATCTCAAGCTAAGTCTGCTATAGAAACGTAAATAATTCCTATGTGACGATGACTTCACTCATTGCAAGGAAACTAGGCTTTAGAGATAGAATTTTTGTTGCAAAAATTATCGTTCATAATTCTATTCATACATATATAACTTCTTTTATCAATTTTTCATTGCAGAATTTCTATCTCCAAAGATCAATTTTCTTGTAACGACTCTCTTCAATTAATTTAATGGTATATAGATACCTAAAAAGTTTGTGTGGTGAGTGTTTAGATCTTATGTCACACCACATCGAATTGATTTGCTTGGACCAAATGAATCAAGGTAGGTTTAAAGTGACTATCATATTAATAGTATTCGCCTCAAACAATTAATTCTTGAAAGTAACTAATAGCAAAGACTTGATCTTCAGCCATAGCGCTTCCATCATACAATTCATCAATCATGATACCTAGCAACATTGGTTTAGAAGCATTGAAACAATAAGACATATAACTGTCTAGTGAAGTAGCAGCATATCTTCCTCTAATAGAGACATCACAAATTGGCCACTCATACAATATTACTCACACTACTATGCTATCAAACCAAAATCAAATACTCCACCAATATATGTAACCATTTGTAAGAATCAAGTGGACATTAAAAGTTAACTCATATGACTCCATAGGGATAATAATATTGTGGTCGACTTTCAAATTTTGATAATCCCAGCAATACGTCAAAATATAATGGATGAATCGTAGGAAGATGAATATAGACATACCTATAATGCTCATTAGCCCTTATTGCATATAGAAGTGGCCCTAACTCAAGTACACAAGTATCGAAAGACTCAACCTAACTGCAACATGCACTTTCTCTATAATAATTGTTTTCCTTAAATAAGATTCCTTTGTACTCTCATCATCAACATCACAATCTACACCACCAAGAATATTCACTTGCATCTCATGATCAACATCTGAACTCTTTTCACGAGACTCACAACTATCTTTCTTAACCAAACAATCATGCTTGACATAATCATCCAGTGAGTCAGTTGTTTTTTACGCCTCTAGCAATTTTTTCTTCTCCATTAGAGCAGACATTGAAATCAACAATTCTTCAAATATGGTTGTTTAGATAGCATTTTCTATCGATAGAAATCTTTTACAACCAACACTCTTAGCAATGTCAGAATTGAAGCCATTCATAAATCTATTGATAATGTGCATAAGAGGCTCGAATACTTCACTATGCTTGATGAGAGTCTTAAATACTTCAGTATATTGTCTAACATTCATAGATTCTTGTTTTAGCATCAATAAAGCCTCATATTGCTCATCTTGATAATTGGCTGAAATAAAATTTTTCCCCATCAACCTCTTTACAAGACCCCATATAATAACATCATGAAACTCATTCAATGATTGCATTAACATAATATTTTGTCACTGCAATCTACAAGTCCAGTTAATTTCTCGATAATAATTCACCCCAATTTGATAGCTAAATCGTGGAAAGTCTCCAATAATTTTGACTACCTAGAACTCATAATCTAAATAATCTCCTGGGGGCCCATAACCATCAAACTCAAGCAATTTTATCCTAATTTCATTTAATATCTCAATTGAAGAATTAATTGTACAACGGTATTTGTTATGCATGGCTACTATTTAAACTTGAGCATAACTTTACCAAACAGTAGTAACTCTAGCCTTCAATCACGCCACATAAACCCTAATTGAAAATCACCACTCGCAACAATCATAGTAATAGGCAATAACAATAAGTCACAACTCAAGATCCTTTTCTTCTTCCTTAAGCAATTTAAAATGGACAATAACTTGTCTCTTAAGAAACAAACCCTAACTTGCCTTCTTCTACAAGTAATTTCTGTCAAAACCACACCAATGGTAAATTCACATGAAATGAGAATTAAATCTTTCTAATTTTTTGTGTGGTGAGCAAAGCTCATATACCAAGATGATATAGATATGAGAATCCAAGTGATTTGTAGATCTAGTGCTTTATTATGATATAAGGTTTATAATATGTTTTTTTTTTTTATGTTTTTACGATTTATGAAAATTGAAATTAAAAAGGAAATAGACAATTAATCCTTGGATATAGCGCACTAAAGATAGAATCGAACTAGTTATTCTAATCAATCGATATTACACACGATGACAAGAAATAACAACATGAAATCTTGAAAAGAAATATCAATCTTATTTAAGAAGTAAATTCGTCACGAAGGACAATACAATGGTCATGAGGGTAAAAACAAGTAACTAGATGACTAAACATATCACTAATAGCCCTTTTATACTCCCACAAGTCGGGCAATAACAAACATGGAAATATAAAAGACAAAACAAATAAAAAAGAAAACAAACAATAAACCCCGGTTTTCTTAGTAACCGAGTAAACTTCGGAAATTGGAAACCAAAACCCTAAACAGGATTAGTATGAACAACCTAGGAACCCTAGATCCGGCTTTTCTTCGATTTCAATTTAAAAAGAACCTCTATAGAATAATTTAATGTGGATTATTGTTTTAAAGCATATTTCAAACCATAAAAAGTTTTTATTTCGAAAAATTTTCTATTATGGGCTTTCCCAAGCTCCATTACGGAAAAGCGAGCCCTGAAACTAGAAACTCAAAAAAATATTCCGGAATACTCATTAGAACCGAAATTTATAAGGATTTCAAAAATATACATTTTATAATTTTTCGGGTTATAAAACGAAAAATTATAGTTATAGCCTTTTGTCCGCATTTTCTTTACTATTGGTAAAGTAAATGTCTTGTCTATTATTTATTATTATTCACAAGTACAACCTACTACACACACACCCATACCCTAGTCTTACAACCATACAAATACTCAATTATATTTTCTTTTCCAAGAATTTTTGTCTCTTAACAAATTATTGAATTTAATACTTTTTATTACATATATTACAATTTAAAACAATTTCAAATCTCTCTCTCTCTTTTCCCCATGGAGGCCGGCACACCCTTCCCCCTAATTGACTCCAATTTGCTTTATTTTAATTCTTTTTATAAACAAAACAAATCCTAATTCACTAAATATAAATAGTCTTTTAATTTTCTCTCTCTTCCATTTTCATTTGATTTGTTCAAATTTCACAAAATCCTTTCTTTTCCCCTCTTCATTGCCGTGAGCCTCTATCCTCCACACACACACACACACAAAAGCTTTATTTCTTCTTCATTTCTCACCTATTTCAAGCTTTAGGTGATGATTCTTAAGCCTCTCTACCATTTAATCTTGTAATAGCAAGATTATTCATGAGTGTTTTCACTCTAAGTCCCCATGAGCACTTGCTAGGGACAAGAAAATGCTACTACATGAATATCAAGCCATCACTAGAGTAGATCTTGTGTTTGATTAAGTTTTTGTTGAAATATCTTCATGTTCATGCATGTAAAAGTAGAGTAAAATAGAGATCTAGCATAAAAACCCATGTTCATGCTTTTAAGCTTCATTTCATACATCATAAGTAATAGATCTAGCTTTTAGATGCTTATACCATGCTTGGCATTTATGATCATATAGATGATTTATGTTTCTATGCATTAATGCTCATAAAGGCTTTGTTTTGTGTATATAGATGTTGTAGTTGGTAGATCCTTAGGCAAATGAAACAAAGAACTCACAAAGGAAAAGTTTTTGTTTGAAATGTTCAAAGGCAAATTCGTATGATTTCAAAGCCCTATTTTAAAAACCCTTTTATCAATTTTAAAACTCATGTTTTATGTGAAAAATGAAGGGTATAGGTAATAGATATCATTAAGTAGTGATTTTATAAGTTGAAATGAGTTTTTGATGAGATTAATGTATAAAACAAGAAGTAGAATCTAGATGAAAAATTTTGAGTTAGTAGTTAACATGTGAAATTCGTAATTTTGAATGAAGGCCATAAGAACACCTATCATCTAAGCTCAAAATAGAAGTTTTAAGTATTAAATGGAGTCCTTAAGTAATAGGTATCTTAAAGTCTAAAATTTTGATGCATTAAACAAGTTTTTCCCCAAAAGAATCATTCAAAAATTTAATTTCTAAAAATTCGGATTTTTGAATAAATCCTATTTGAAAACATATTTACAAAGTGTAAAATGCAAGTTTTTATGTAGAAATGAAGGCTTAGGTAATAGATATAATGAATACTCAACTTAGACAAGGATAATTTGATTTTCTTAAGGAAATAACTGCAAAACAAATGGGATGATCAAAGTTAGGAAACTAGTTTTCTTGATAGTGAATAGTCATGGAGAATTACAAATAAAAAGTTTCTTAAATTTCCTTTTAGTAAATAAGGTCAACAGCATGCATGTATCAAGTTCATAACATGCTATTCATGATAGGAAATCATCAATATTGCATGTATGGTTGATTTATATGCTAGGAACATTGCAAACATTCACGAAATTATTTTTCGGAATTGGAATTTTCGACCGATCAGAACTGATCAGATTATTCCGTGACATAATTATTTTCAAAACTTGGAAATAATGTTATAAATAGATAGATCTTTCGAAGTAGATAAAAATCGGTATATTATATGCTTAATTCCGAGTTAAAATCAGTTAGATATAGTCATTTGAAGTTAGGACTCTAACTTATGCGAAAATTGACGAACTTAGTAGCTAGAATTGTTAAGTTATTAGAACTTTATAAGAAATAATCATTTCGGGTATTCCTTGTACTTAGGTGATTTGGAGGACAGATTTCCACTCCTCGAAGACTACTACGACTAGTGGATTTCTCTCCATGGCCGAGTGAGTTCATTTCTTAAATAGTTGTGGTCATGTATGTGCTTATAATCGTAGTGGCATTAGAATTAGGAAAATATAAAATTATGATGATTTGTGATCTAATCTTGGTTGAATAAATGATAAGTATATCGAGACGAGACTTGTTGAAAAAAAAAATCATTGTATGAGCTCGTATAGACTTAGATTGTCTGAAATTCTCTATGATCGTACTTAATCTACTTAATTAACATACCTTGATTATATGAATAAACTGTACATGCATATCACGTAGTGAGTCACATTGCATAGGTTATTATACCTTTGTGAGAAGAAGACGTAATAATTAGGCAACGAGGGGCTTGTAAACTCGAATGATAGCATATAGGGTGGAATTGAAAATATGTGTGAGTGGGCACCTGTATTAACCACAGTAAAATTTAAAAGTGGTGGCTGGGCACCTGTATCAACCACAATAAGAAGTGAGAAGAATTTAAATGTTGGTCGTATGGGCCTGAAACACCTAATCTCGAATGGAGGGCATAAAACCATTCAACATAAGATTTCTGGAAGGTCTTATGTATTGTATGCTCATGTGTTTGTGCATTTCATATGGTTGCTAATAACTTGTCTGTTATATACTGTTGTTGAGCATTAAATATTTGGAAATAGATCTTACTAAGCCTGTAGCTTACACCCCGATAGTTTTGTTGTGGTGTCCTATTTTTTTTTTTTGTTCCGAGGGAACCCTTTTACAGGGTTATCTTTTGGATGAA
The DNA here is from genome assembly GCA_024138025.1 of Combretum micranthum. Taxonomy (NCBI): domain Eukaryota; kingdom Viridiplantae; phylum Streptophyta; class Magnoliopsida; order Myrtales; family Combretaceae; genus Combretum; species Combretum micranthum. Next base: position 68,203 of record JAMXBD010001486.1, on the reverse strand, counting down.
GGAGCTTTTGAGGAAGTCGGGACCTAACTAGAGTGTGGCCTTCTAAGAAAATCTCCTTGATGTATACCCTAGTATTTGTAATGCGGATTTAGAATAGATGGACTTCCATTATTATTTGTGGCGGGCGTATGCCCCCTTGACTTTTGTAAAGACTTAACTTATTTATCTTGTTGTAATTTCTATTCTTAATGCTAATGTATGCCTTCTTAAGGCTATTCGATTCAAAGTGTGATCCTAAAAGTTGTGCGAGTATGCCTTACACCCGGTATGTAAACTTATGGGATGACTAAGGTTGTCATACTTAAGTTTAAATATCAAGTGTGGTGGATTGTTGCGTTTTGGGTATCCTTTGGGGCGTGACAGTTTTAGTTGGTATCAGAGCATAGTTAAGAGTTTACAATCATAACTACAACTAAATAGCCTTAAAGAGGGATAAAAAAGAAAAGATAGAATAGAATTAAGAAGGATGACTCAAATAGGATAATGACCATGATATGAGACTTAAAATCCTATTTCCTAACTTTTGTGGATAGTAACCACTAGGAAGCAATCAGCTTAGCATCGCGAAACTGTAAGCCCTGAAAATTGCAGTAAATAATTCTATGATGAACTTCGAAAATAAACCCTAAAAATCACTCCAAATTAAAACCAAATTTCAACTAGTCCAAATTTACGAACGAATTTAGAAACTTCTTAATCTTGAGAAAATGAAAATCCTTAAACATAAAATGAGAACTCAACAGTCTTCAAATTCAAAATCACGACGTATGGAAAATTCCATAGTTAACTCCGACTTATAAAATCGGGAATATAAAGCCCAAAAACAAATTATTAAAAAGTAAATAACGATTAACTTTCGGAAATAAAACTCAATTCAAAGAATTCCGAAAACGTCAAGAGATATTAAATACTTACAAAAAATCAAATTTAAAATAAATTTCTCAAATTAAATAAGTTGTATAAACATAAAATATCAGTTTCCAAATTGGCAAAGATTTAAACCGGAAAATCACCCGAAAACCCTAACCGGAATGCAATAGCCTAAGTCCGGCAACCTAGTGCCCCTAAACCTAGAGGCCGAGGCGTAGCTAAATATGTAGAATAGCTTGTAGTAATATAAGTTGTTTAAAAATATTAGATTGATAAATTTTTGACATATTTCGAACACATTCAGATACAGACTTCGAAAAGCGTGTCCCGGGACTCGAGATATAAAAAATATACCAATAGTACCATTAGACTCGTAATTTCATAAGATTTTCAAATATATCAGTTATATAATTTTTCGGGTTATAAAAATTACAGTTATAATCTTTTTATCGTATTTCCATTATTACTAGTAATTGATTAGTCTTTTGCAATATTCACTTTTATTTCCTTATACAATTTTATTATTCTTATAAAGCCTTATATTTTTAGATAAATATTTTATATATTATAAAAAATTTTGTTTTTCTAAAATTTAATTACTTTCGGGCTTATACGGGTCAGATTCTGTTTAAGACCCAATACTAAAAATAAAATAAATTAATTTAATAATTGGAAAATATTTTTATTTTCATAAAATAATTTTTTAGAATTATTCGGGTTATAAAAATATCATTTATAGCCTATATTCGCGTATTTTGATCATACCGGTAACATATTTGTTAAAATACTAAAATAATTCAAATAATTATTTAATTTTAATTATGAAAAATCTGCTACAACTATTTGAAATAAATTTTCTAATTTTATTTTATTTTATTAAGAAAGTACTTTTACAACCCATACCTTCATGTACATCTTACACATATCAATTCCTTTTCACTTCAATCTTTCTACACTCTATCCCACACTTCATGACAGATTTTTCTCCTTCTTTTACGGCTGCCATTGTCCTTTATTTACTCCATTTTGACTAAATTAATTATATTCTACTCCTTCTTAAGAAAGCTACATTACACATTTATTACACAATTCAAATTTAAGTCAAATTTCAACAATTTCCTCTCTCTTTCCTTCCCCATTTTCATGTGCAGCAGCCCATCTCCCTTGCTGCCCTTGTTTTATTTTTTTCTCTCATTTATTCAATTAAAACACTCATTTTCTCTCTCTCCTTCATTCTTTCCTTTTTTTTCCTTAACCTTTTCTCTCTCTTTTTCCTCTCTTTTCTTCTTCTTCTTGTTCTTGTTTCATCAAGAACCAAGCTGCCCCCACATCTTTTGTTAGGCTCCAACCATATTTCTTGAAGATTTTTAAGCAAATCTTCATCTCAAAGCCTCCATAGGTGATATAGGTAAAGTGTAATGAAGGTTTCATACATCAAATGACCTTCCATAAGCTTAAAAACTTAGAATGATGATGCTAAAAATGAAACACTCATCTTCTCCATTATTATTATCTTGTATCATAATTATTTTCTTATTTAAAGTTGTTATATTTTGTGGATATAACTTTTTGTAGCTTTGATTTTTATTTATGCCTTAGATCTTGTTATTGAAGTTATTATTTTTGTCATTCCTTATGATTTATGCATATGTTCACCACTCACATAACTATTGTAGTGATTATGCATGTATAACTAGATCTAGTTGTTTTTAGGTTTATACATGCATTGACTTTGTTTTATGTTCATGAGCAACTTATAATAGCATGATGATGATAGGAAAGTTGTAGGAAACTCAAGATCTATTTTATTTTCAACCAAAATAATTTATGAAAATTCGGATGAAAATGGAATCTTATTTAGAGAAGTTGTTTTTCAACTTCAAAATGTACATTTTTCATTTAAAATGAAGGGCTTAGGGTATAGATAACATAAATGAAATATTTTGATGAGTAAAGTTTAGATCTATGAATTTATAGTGCACTACCATGGGTTTCTTTTAGATTTATGTTCATATTAAGTATAGATCTTAGTTTTGAACTCAAAAAAAATTATGAAATTCGTATTTTGGCAAGATCCCTATTTAAAAACCACTTTCCAAGTGTCAAAATGTAATTTTTACTTAAGAAAATGAAAGCTTAATATTTGTATAACATCAAGACTTCTTTTTACAAGAATCAAAAGTGATTTTCAAAATAAAAATTCTATTTTCGGATTTTGGCAAAGGCATATTTTAAAAACATGTTTTTCAACTCAAAAATGAAGTTTTTATTTAAGAAATGAAAGGCTCTTAGGATAGGATATGTAAGGAATGGATTTTCATAAGTATAGATAGATTTTATCAAAAGATATGACCAAAAATGAATTTTGTAAATTCGGATTCCATCCAAGACTAATTTGGAAAACCTACATATCAACTCAAAAACTCATGGTTTATGTGAAAAATGAAAGGTATAGGTAATAGGTATCATTAAGTGGTGATTTTTACAAGTTAAAATGAGTTTGGATATGAGTAATGTGTAAAACAAAAAGTAGAATCAAGATGAAAAATTTTGAGTTAGTAATCAATTTATGAAATTCGTAATTTTGAATGAAGGCCATAAGAACACGTATTATCCAAGCTCAAAATGAAAGTTTTATGTAATGAATAGAGTCCTTAAGTAATAGGTACCATAAGATCTTAATTTTTAATGCATTAAACAAGTTTTTCCCAAAGGAATCATTCAAAAAGTGGATTTTCTAAAATTTGGATTTTTGAGTAAATCATATTGGAAAACATATTTGCAAAGTATAAAATGCGAATTTTTGTGTAGAATGAAATCCTTAGTGGTTATGTATGATACCCTAAATTTCTAAATACAAATGATTTTTACTTAAAGGAATCACTCAAAAACCAATTTTTACCAAATTCGGATTTTGGAATCAATCCTACTTGAAAACATGTTTACAAAGTGTAAAAAAAAAATTTTTATGTAGAAATGAAGGTCATAAGTAATATATATAATGAAGACTCAATTTTAACAAAAATAATTATATTTTCTTAAGTAACAAATCCAAAAAAAATGGAAATGATCAAACTTAGAAAACTAGATTTTTCATAAGTAGTTGTTATCATGGTCTTGCAAAAAAAAAGATACAAAATTTTCTTTTAGAAAAAATCATCAAGATCATGCATACATTAAGCATCTCATGTCATTCATGTTAAGAAATCACTCATATTGCATGTATAGCTAATTTATATAGTAGGAACATTACAAACATTTATAAAACTATTTTTCAAAATCGGAAACCGTTACTGATCAGATCTGATCCCTCTGTTCTGAGACTAAATGTTTTCAAAACTTAAAAATAATATTAGAATTATATAGATCTTTCAAAGTAGATAGAAATCGATATATAATTTGTGAGATTCCGAGTTAAAATGACCAAGTTATGGCTGTTTTAAGTTGGAATTCCCGCTTAAGACGAGAATTACGAATTTGATAGTTCGTATAAAATCGTTTGCATTTGTTTGAGTCGAAATACTTATTAAAGTATTTCTTTCTTTTTAGGTAATCTCGAATTCGACGATTCCCTACCACTGGATTATTATTACTAGAAGACCGGTGATCTAATGGCTGAGTGAGTTTTCTCCTTATTTTGTTACCTTGTTTGTGTTTGTAGTTAGTCGCATTAGAATTATAGGAACAAGATAAAAATCGATATGAATGGGGATGGAATATATGATGAGATTGTGATGAATGTATGCTAAAGAATACTAAAGCCTATCGAAACCATGATTCGATTGGATAACTGCACTGTTCATATTATTTCTGTTATGTGTGTGATATTGGTTGGTCACTCTAAAGAATGTATGAATATTTTGACCTAAGCGAAAATTAAATTGGTCATGCATCGCATTAGACATATTGCATTGTTAGCATGCTACTCCTACGCAGGTCGATCGGTATGGTCCGAGGACTCGTTGGGATGACGAACCCGGTATCAGAGCTCATTCAGGGGTATTAAGGCGCATGTGGATGCATTCCTTAGACGAGCCTAGTCGAGTCAAGTGCTAAGAACCGAGGGCTTGGGGACTAGATGCGGTTGTGTAGACTTCAATACCATTCCTAACCCAAGATACGGAGGGCGTAAATCCGTTTTGTGTGTGGGTTTCGGATACCCATACATAATTGTTTGCTCATGTGTTTGTTCATGCATAGCATATGATTGATTATAACTTGTCTGTTATGGTACGGAGTTAAGGGAATTCTCACTAAGTTAGTGTAGCTTATACCCCAATAGTTGTTTAAATGAGCAGGTTATCTCAAGAATGCTAAGTGGGGACCGAGATGGTTGAAGCCGAGAATGACTTCGTGATTTCGGCAATGAATAAGAATGTTTGGAGTCATCAGCTAGTTTTATGATTTGCCTTGTAATAGTTTTATGTAGGGAAGTCTTTGATGAATGTAATTGAAGTATATTATGTTTTGATATTTGGAGTATAGTAAATTGAATTTCCTTTACATTGTTACTTAAGTTTATCAACATGAAATGTATCATTCCGATGTGTCTCCTCCATGTGTTAGACGCCTTGTACATAGTATGGAAGCCTTCGCGTGACATGGGTGGTCATTCTTAAGCTTTAATATTGTGTACGATGGACTGCCAAGTTTAGGGTACCCTTCGGGGCGTGACAGTTTAGTTGGTATCAGAGCGAGAAGGTTTTGGGAATTAGGTGGGAAGACTTTAGGAGAATAGATGTTAAGATACGATCTTAGAAATGGATAGATAAGTGTTAGATAACCCTTAAGTAAAGAAGAACTAGATTTAGCTACTTGACCCTTAAGATGTAACTTTCGATTTTTAATGATTTGAATTCTAACTTAGAGACTTCTGGAGAACATAGGAATAGATATGAGAAAGAAAGATTGAAAATAATCAAGGAGATGATCAAATCCATTATAGCAACTGCAAAATACGGGAGTAAGTGACCTTACCCAACCTTTGGTTTAAGCCAATAATAGAAACGGTAGTGATGCCCATAATAGATTTAGCTAGTGGATAGCTACCCTTGTTTAGAAAAAGTCAATCTCCTAGGAATAGCAATAGATCTTTTGTAAAGCGTTAGGAACAAATAACTTTTTGAGTAAAAATAACAAAGATGTTTTGAAAATATAAACCAATGTTGTGATTTATCATCTAGTTCATGAATTAATTCTAATGGAAGATTTACATCTTCTCTTGATTTCATGTATTTCGTTTTAGATATTATGAAATTCCTATTGTTGATTTTATTTCAGTGGAATTTCAATATTCCTTATATATGCTTTCATTTCCGCATTTCCATATTCTGTATTTCCGATAAGCTTCTTTAAGTCTCTTTTACCGCCTTAAGACGTAATAAAAGATATAGAATTTTCACCTGAGTTTAATAAAATTATAGGAGATATACCCAACCACAACAAGAACCCGTTATGACTCCTTTAGGACTCGAGAACCAAGCGATACACTGAACCACCTAACCAAGGGGAAATGCTTCAATAGAGATTGAACGGCTTACTAGTTAGATAAGAAGCTACATGCAACAGACTCAAACCAGTTCAACGTCTACACCTACAAGATATGTGCAAGAAACGACACAAGATGAACCCCCATCACCTCAATACCACCAAAGTCTCTTACCATGCTTCATAAAGTGTAATTAGTATTTCGACGGAGTTTTTGGAAAACCAGATGAGGTAGAGGATTGGTTGGCACACATTGAGAGGTCCTTTAATGCTTTTGAAGTACCACACCATTAGTGTCACGCCCCAGAAGGTATCTTAAACATAGCAATCCGCCGCATATAATATTAAGCTAATGAATGACAACCTTAATCCCGCAGGAGCTTCGATATCACATGCAAGGCGTGCTTCCAAGATAATAGGAGACTCAGAGGGGTATTACGTTTAAATAGATAGCAAAAGCAAGCATGAACTTAAATAGGTAATCATAAGATCTTCATTCGATAACAAGTTCGTACATCATCTTAGGGGCATTCCCCCGCCTTAAAGTCTTTGTTCAACTACACTAATAACAAAATAAACATAATTACCACATAAGTCTACTATAGAGATTTTTCCTAGAAGTCTATGTTCAAAACTAAAAATACATAAACTTATTCCAAAAACTCCTAGTAGCATAAGCTCATACCTGGCATACTGGGCTCCTCGGGGCCAACCATAGATAATCATATTGTAATAGAAAACTATAAGGGTATAAGCAAATCTAGCTTAGTGAGATAATTCCTAACTATATAACATTTCCATATGACAACCAAGTTATTTAATTCAAGCATGTGTAATGGACCAATCACATGAACAACCAAATACACAAGATTAACCGGAAATCAAGTGCAGCATGGATTTAACGCCCTCCATGACAAGGGTTGGGTGGTTACAGGCTCATATGACCATCAACATTTGCAGATTTGCCGGCTCTTGCTTGCCCTATAGACTTCTTGGCTCCTACTGGCCCATGTAGACTTACCGGCTCCTACTAGCCACCACTACCACTTCCCTGCTTCCCCACACAAAGAATAGTAGTAAAATAAATGTGACTTACAAGTATGATATGCATGAATAATTTCAATTAAGCATTTAATCAAATAAGTTGAATTCATGTTAAAGGTGATCAATCATAACTTCATCATATCAATATAAGAATCACACTTTTACTTAACATATCATTCTTCGATATACTTTATTTTCATTCAATCATTATTTCATAACAATTGTTCATTTATCTTTTCCTAAATTTCTAGTCCTACTAATTACAAGCACAATAAGGAAATGTAACTTAGGAAAAGAATTAACTCACTCCATAATCGGTAGGTCTAATTGAAATAGTCCTCTGGATAGATGATCTCGGGTCCCTCGTCACCTAAACAAGATGAAATACCCAAAATGAGTCTTTCATAAAACTCCTATTCTTGAAGATCTTAAACTTCTCTTAAAATCGCGGTAAAATTGTATAAGGGGAAATTCCAACTTAAAATGGCCATAACTTGCTTATTTTAACTCAGAATTTCGCGTATAATATATCGTTTTCTACCTACTCGAAAAGATCTACGCATTTCTAAGCTTATTTTCATCAAACTATGTCGTTTAGGTTCCGAAAAAGCAGAGACCAGATTTGCCACGAATTTGCAAAGTCTTGTTTTCCTTCTTGTAAATAAGCTCATTTGAAAAGATGAATATTTCAAGTATTTTGTAAACTTTTTGAAAGGTATATACATATATATAATGACTCATAACAAATGGATGAAGTAAATGAAGTTGTCTCAACTTATGAAAAGTAAGGTTTTAAAAACTTTGAACTTGAGATTTTATTGGAATATTCATTTTACTTTTGAAAGATCTTGAGTTATTTGAGATGAATATTCTTTTTCTAAATTTAATCTCTTGTAATTACTTTAAATTCCTAAGGTGTGGTTTTATTTTCTAAACTTGGATTCAAAAGTAATAAATGATATTTTTGTTTCTTGTAATGATTCCAAAAGAATTTCTATTTCTTGATGAAAGATAAGTTTTCATAAAACTTTTGTTTATTTAAGAAAAATCATTTCCAAGCATGTTCATGAGTTTTTAAGAAATCTATTTCCTACTTTTATTTACAAGAACCTTTAGTTTATGAAAACACTTCCCCATTTATTTTTATTGAGACAAAAACATTATGTTCATACATGAATATGAATCATAAACTATAGAAATATAAAGGAACATAATAACTTGAAAGATTAAGCAAATAAGAAAGTAAATCAAGTATTGGGACCTTAGCTTCATCAAGGTACCCCGGGACTAAGAAAAGACTAGTCCTGAAAAGAAAAAAAAAAGTTTTGACTTGATAAGGACAAGTCTAAGACTAGAATGACTAGTCTTAAAACAACTTGAAATAAATATATTGCAATGAAGTAAATAAATTGCATGAAAGGTAAATAAATTGTAAGACATGAGCTTATATGCTCTAAATATATATATATATATATAGCTATATATTATTAGATAGTAATAAACATAAAGGAAATATAAAGGAACATAGGAATTGTGATTATGAACAAAAACAAAGTATGAACCTATTGTTGCTTTCTTAACCTTCATGGTTTTAGAAAACACACACTAAGATCATACTAAGTAGATGAACATGAAGAAAACTTGGAGAAATTTTTAGCTAAAAGAAGCTAAACTAGGAAGAACTTCTTGAGAGAATTCTTGAGAGATTTTGGTATAGTAACTTTAGTGTAGAAGTGATGTGAAAGAAGTGAAGGTATGAGGGGGTATTTATAGGAAAATGTGGGAGATAAATTGTGTTAATTAAATAAATGAAAAACAAAACAATATAGATGGAAAAAAGGGAGGGGCCGGCACCATCTTCATGCATGGGGAGGAGAAAAAAAATTATTTTTGTTATTTTGTTAATTAAAAGTAAGAAATGAAATATGTGAAGTTGTATTGGAAATGAAAATGTGTAAGAAATAGGTGTATGGTTTGTAAGAGTAGGTTGTAAGAAAAAGTAGAGATAGATTAATAGTGTAGAATAGTATAAAATAGTGTAATGTAAAAGTAGACATGACAATTTAATGCCGGTAGTAAGAAAATACGCGTATAAAAGCGATATTTGATATTTTTAGCTACCGAAAAATTGTGAAATTGATATTTTTGAAAATCTTATATTTTTACGAGTCTAATGGTATATTCGGAATATTTTTCCTATTATGAGCTTCCGGACACGTTTTTCAAGAACTATGTTCGATCGGGTTCAAATGACACTCGAATTCCTCAAATCTGATATTTTTATATAATCTATAGCTATTTCGAACTATTATAGCTAATGTTTCCAACTTCGTTTTCTAAGACTTGAGAAAACGGAAATGTCGGACTTAAGCGGTTATGGTAAATTAGGGTTTTGTTGACTCTGGAAATCAGATTGACTTCCGATTAGGGTTTAGGCCTTAAATTCGATTACAAAACTTCGGGGGTTTACAACCTACCCTCCTTAAAGAAATTTTTGTCCTCAAAACTTGAAGTTTGTACCTAGTTCCTCAAACAAACTCAGATACTTCTGGCGTATGTCGCTTTCGGCCTCCTAGGTTGCCTCTTCGTGCGAGTGGTTTCTCCATAGAACCTTCATATACTTGATCTCTTTGTTCTGAAGCTTTTGTACCTTGTGATCTAAGATTCGAACTGGGTGTTCCTCGTATGTGACATTTTCTTTCAACTGAACTGGTTCCAACTCTGCAATCCTGGTAGGGTTGGACACATGTTTTCGTAGAACTGACACATGGAATACATTGTGAATTCCAGATAGGCTAGGAGGGAGTGCCAGAAGGTAAGCAAGATCTCCTACTCTTTCAAGCACTTCAAAAGGTCCAACATATCGTGGGCTCAACTTTCCTTGCGCTCGAACTCGGTGAATACTCTTGATGGGGTTTATTTTTAAGTACACATGATCTCCAACTTCAAACTCAAGTGTACGTCTTTTCATATCCGCCCAACTCTTTTGCCTATCTTGTGCCTCCTTCATCTTTTTGTTGGATGATCCTCACCTTGTCGGCCACATCTTGGACCAACTCAAGTCCGATGCTCAACTTTTCTACATCGTCCCAAAACAAAGGTGATCGACATCTTCTTCCATACAACGCTTCATAGGGTGGCATCTGGATCATGGAATGGTAGCTATTATTGTAGGAAAACTCTACCAATGGTAGGTGTGCGTCCCAACTACCTTTAAAGTCTATTACGTAGGCTCACAGCATATCTTCTAACATTTGTGTTGTCCTCTCCGATTGACCATTCGTCTGATGGTGATAGGCCGTATTGAAATGTAGCTTAGTTCCCATACATTTCTGCAAACTCATCCAAAATTTGGATATAAACCTTAGGTCTCGGTCGGAGACTATTCCAGCGGGTACTCCGTGCAAGCATACTATTTCTCTTATGTACATTCTTGCCAACTAATCCATAGAGTACGTCATGCTCATTGGAAGGAAATGTGCCGTCTTCGTCAATCGATCCACTATGACCCAAATTGCATCATCCAGCCGACGTCCTTGGTAATCTGCACACATAATCCATTGTGATTTGGTCCCATTTCCACTCGGGTATTGGCAGGGGTTTCAGAAGTCCACCAGGTTTTGGTGCTCCACTTTCACTTGTTGGCACGTGGGACATTTCAACACAAAGTCTGCTACGTCTCTCTTCATGCCGTTTCACCAGTAGTGGCTCTTCAGATCTTGTTACATCTTTTTCCTCCTCGATGCATGGTGTATCCGAAGTGATGTGCTTCTTCCATGATTTCCTTTCTTATGTCCTCATCATCCGGAACACATAATCTCCCTTTCATTCTCACTACTTCTTCCATGATTTCCTTTCTCTATGGCAAAATCGGTGTACCTTCCTTCCTGCACTTCTTTCTTAATCTTCAGAATCGCCTTGTCATATCGCTGGGCCTCCTTGATTCTTTCTACTAAGGTGGGTTCCATGATAAGGTTGGCAATCTTCACTTCCACGCTTTGCCCTATGAATTCAATGTTCATTCTTTCAAATTCCTTTATCAACTCTTTCTTGTCAGTGAGCAAAGAGGCTACTTCCCCATAATTCTTCCTACTCAGGGCATCTGCAACTACGTTTACTCTCCCTGGATGGTAGTTGATTCTAAGGTCATAATCCTTGATGAGCTTTAACCATCTCTGTTACCGCATATTCAGCTCCTTTTATGTAAAAAGATACTTGAGGCTCTTATGGTCGGTGTAGATCTCGCACCTTTGTCCATATAAGTTTTGCCTCCACAACTTTAATGCAAACACAACGGCGACTAACTTCAGAGCATGGGTGGGATAGTTTTGTTCATGAGGTCGGAGCTGTCGGGATGCATAAGCGATTACCTTTCCGTCTTGCGTCAACACACATCCAAGACCATTCCTTGATGCATCGCTATGCACTGTATAAGACTTCTCGAGGTCTGGTAGAATTAAAATCGGGGCAGAGACAAGTTTTTTCTTTAGTTCCTGGAAACTTTGCTCCCTCTAGTCTGTCCAAATGAACTTCTCCTCCTTTTGGGTTAACTGCATGAGGGGTTGGCGGTGGTTGAAAAATTCTTTACAAACTTCCTATAATATCCAGCCAAACCGAGAAAACTTCTCACCTCAGTCACAGTTTTAGGTTGTTTTCACTCCATCACTGCTTTGATCTTCTCAGGGTCTACCGATATTCTTTCTCCAGATATCACATGTCCTAGGAAAGATATCCAATCCATCCAAAAGTCACACTTAGATAGCTTGGCGTACAACTTATGCTCACGCAAGGTCTGTAATGTCATCCTTAAGTGTTCCTCATGTTGCTCTCGCCTCTTTGAGTAGATTAGAATATCTTCGATGAAGACTATCACGCACTTATCCAGCAGGGGCTTATATACTCGATTCATGAGATCCATGCTGCTGGTGTGTTGGTTAATCCAAAAGGTATCACTAAAAACTCGTAATGTCCATAGCGAGTTCTGAAAGCTGTCTTTGGTACATCCTCAGGTTTAATCCTCAACTGGTATCCCGATCATAGATCAATCCTTGAGAAGACGTTAGCTCCTTGAAGTTGATTGAAAAGGTCATCTATCTTTGGGAGTGGATACTTGTTCTTGATGGTGACTTTGTTGAGCTCCCGATAGTCGATGCATAAACGCATGGACCCATCCTTCTTCTTTACGAACAACACTGGTGCTCCCCAAGGTGACACACTTGGTCGGATAAAACCTTGATCCAATAAGTCTTGTAGTTGAGTCTTTAACTCCTTTAGCTCTACTAGTGCCATTCGATAAGGTGCCTTTGAGATCGGCTCCGTATTGACTAATAGATCAATTTCGAAATCTATCTCTCTCTTGGGTGGCAATCCAGGAAATTCGTCCGGAAATATGTCTGGGAATTCCTTCACTACGGTATAGATCTAAGCTCAGGCTTTTCTTCTTCTCCTTCATCCAGGTTACTAAGGTTGATTTCATCCTCATCCACCAACTCGAATGAGTTTAACTTCACCGTGGACTCTCCTCTAAACACTACTTTACATCCACTTTGGTCTTTAAACTTCACTTCCTTTTGTTTGCAATCCACTAAGGCTTTGACAGATGTCAACCAACTACAGTTGCTAGCTCCGCTCCTTCATCATCAGGCTCTTCGCATACCCACCGTCCTTCCAGGTTGTATATCCTCATTCCGTAGACAGCTGCTCCAGATCGGCTTAGGTTGCTTCCTCCGCTTCTGTTCTTCGCCGATGCCACTCCTCCCACTGACCCAAATGGTCTAGCTGGGGCATTCTTTCTTTGTGGGCGTTCATTGGCGAAGTACCTGGTTTGCTTGCAAACGAAGCAAACAGTAGAAGCCTTCTTTGGGCAATCACTTATCTTGTGGCGGGGTCTCCACAAAAGTAACACTTGTGTTGTTAGCAGCAGGCACCTCTTTAGATAGTGCTCTTCCTTGCATTTCCAGCAGGTTCCTTATTACTAACAGCACTTCCTCGAAAGCTGTTGAAGGGCTTAAACCTTTTACTCTGGAAATTGGGGTTATAGCTATCCTGAGCTCTCTTTCGGAACACGAAGGTCTTCTTCTTGGGGGCTTTGCTCTTCCTTTTCTTTGCCCCTCAATGATACGAGCCCTTTCTACCAACTCTCGGAAGGTCCTTAGATCTTCATCCAGGCCACTCAGAAATACTTGCCTCTTCAGCTCCTCACTATGCTTGAAGGACTCAGGCGCATATTGAAGCAGTCAGCTAAACTCTACCTTGTACTGCTCTATTGTTCTTCCCTTCTCGGATATATGGAGAAAGTCTCCACTATACTGTACCCTTAAGCTCCCAGGGAAATAGTTGTCCAAAAACTCTCTACGAAAAGCTGCCCAGGTCACGGGTGGCAACAATTCCCTGCTTTTCGACTCCCACCATATTCTGGCATTGAACCGCAACATGTATGTGCCATAATCTAGGCGTAGATGATGGGGAACTTCATAGGCGGCAAACAACCTTTCAATCTGGGCTAGCCAATCTTCAGCTTCGTCTGGCTTTCCAAAATTTCAGTCAAAATATCTGTTGCTTTTTATGAAGTCCGACAAGGAACTTCTATAAGGTCGGGGCGGTGGTGGTGTTGGTAAAAGGACAGTATGTGACTCAGCTTTTGGGGCTGCAGGTGCTTCAACGGTTGCTTCTGGTGCATTTGCAGCAGCAGGCGGTGGCATATTTTGTGCATTTTGCATGAAATTATTGACCAACCCTGCTAGTTGGTTAATGGCGGCCCACACATCTCCTTGTTGATTCGGTGGGGATTTGGTGCTTGTTGTCTTGCCGGAGGATTCTCTGGTTCTGCTGGTATATTATTAGAAGCGCGACGTTCGCGTCTTCTACCTCTCCTACCACGTCTGTCAAATTTTATACTTCTTAAATTTTCGCAACAAGGAAAGATCGGAAATATCGAAAATTCCACAGAAAATAATTAAGGCAATCAAATCCATAAATCATCAAATCAACATAAAATTCTTGCATTCAGAGGAAATTAATAATCCTTACATAACCTTGAGAAAGTAGAAACCATTCTCATCAAAAGATAATTGTTCATAAAAAGCAAAACATTAATGCGTTAAAATAAAGATAAGCCTAGGAAAAGGCTATGTTGGACTTGTCGGGTTATGCTCCCTTTCTTCCTTCTTCAAACTTCTTCTTTTTACGGGGATGGTGCTAGGTTCATACTCCTACTGGTGGATCCTTTGTGTCGTTTGACAAATTGTCGCAGATATTGACTAACCGTCATCCTCTTTCCTTGGTATCGTGAGGTGATCTTCGCTTGAGACGGCCAAACTTCGTCATGCATGGAAATCCTCTCTCCACGGTTCGTGCCATTCTTTTCCTCCGGTCCTTCTTCTTCCTCCGGTGCCATTGCCATTGTGGGCGTCTGGGATCTGCTTCTCAGGAATCTATTTGGATCAAAAGCATTATCTCCTCTTCTCTCCCCTTCGGAATCAGAGATCATTACTGGGTTATTCCTTGCAATGGTCTCCATGGGTACATCTTGGCTCAGCCTTCAGGGAGGTGATTGACTGGGGATCAAAGGGCTGTCTTCCCAGAGGGATGCAGACTAGGTCTCCTTAGGCTCCGAGTCTTCATTCTGATCTCCTTCCCTACTACCATTTGTCTCTCCATTCCCTTCGTTTGCTTGGGCCTCCTCCATGATGAAGTCCTCATCTGGGATAACGTCTAGCTGAATTCCGACGGAGTTAGGCTAGGTAATGTACTCTGATGGCGTAGGGATAATTCGTCGGTAAGCGGCGTACCAATAAAATCGCTCTTTAGCATCTGCCTTCAGCTAGTCTGTATGATCCGCTAGCTTATCATGTGCTTAGATGTATAGAGGTCCTAGCTTATTCCAAGTTCGGAAGCCTGGCTCCTGTCGCCCATCTTCTGCTTTCAAGATGAAGGTCATTTGCTGCAGCATGGTCTCCGAGTACATAAAAACCATCATTCTTTCGACCACATAAATAACTTCTACGTCACTCCATCTCTAATTGCTTACAGCGTCGAATCTCAGCTCATTAGGCAAGTTCCTCCACAGGGAATGTCTCAATCCTTTCTTCCATAACTTGAACATTTCGTGGGCAGTCCTAGGCCTTCCGACTAATGCAAACTCCTCACACAGGACCCTTAGTCTAAGACGGTAGTTCACGAAGGTCTCGTCATGGTCTTTAAGGAATTGTCGGGATTTTTCTTTGACCTCAGGGAAAGTCAACTATCAAGCAAAACAAAAGGGGATCAGATCTTAAGCTAGAGTTTCTATCTTGTTACTATCTATCTTTAAGGTCTATTTCTACTATCTTATGTCTAAAACTTGTGCTCTGATACCAACTTAAACTGTCACGCCCCAGAGGATATCCTAAAGGTGGCAGTGCACCGCATATAATATTAAGCTAATGAATGACAACCTTAGTCACGCAGGAGCTTCGATATCACATGCAAGGCGTGCTTCCAAGATAGTAGGAGACTCAAAGGGGTATTACGTTTAAATAGATAGCAAAAGCAAGCATGAACTTAAATAGATAATCATAAGATCTTCATTCGATAACAAGTTCGTACATCATCTTAGGGGCATTCCCCCACCTTAAAGTTTTTGTTCAACTATACTAATAACAAAATAAACATAACTATCACATAAGTCTACTATAGAGATTTTTTCCTAGAAGTCTATGTTCAAAACTAAAAATACATAAACTTCTTCCAAAAACTCCTAGTAGCATAAGCTCATACCTGGCATACTGGGCTCCTCGGGGCCAACCATAGATAATCATACTGTAATAGAAAACTATAAGGGTATAAGCAAATCTAGCTTAGTGAGATAATTCCTAACTATACAATATTTCCATATGACAACCAAGTTATTTAATTCAAGCATATGTAATGCACCAATCACATGAACAACCAAATACACAAGATTAACCGGAAATCAAGTGTAGCATGGATTTAACGCCCTCCATGACAAGGGTTGGGTGGTTACAAGCCCATACGACCATCAACATTTGCAGATTTGCTGGCTTCTGCTTGTCCTGTAGACTTCCTGACTCCTACTGGCCCATGTAGACTTACTGGCTCTTACTAGCCACTACTACCACTTCCTCGTTTCCCCACACGAAAATAGTAGTGAAATAAATGTGACTCATAAGTATGATATGCATGAATGATTTCAATTAAGCATTTAATCAAATAAGTTGAATTCATCTTAAAGGTGATCAATCATAGCTTCATCATATCAATACAAGAATCACACTTTTACTTAACATATCATTCTTCGATATACTTTATTTTCATTCAATCATTATTTCATAACAATTTTTCATTTATCGTTTCCTAAATTCTAGTGCTATTAATTACAAGCACAATAAGGAAATGTTACTTAGGAAAAGAATTAACTCATTCCATAATCGATAGGTCTAATCGAAATAGTCTCTGGATAGACGATCTCGGGTCCCTCATCACCTAGACAAGATGAAATACCCAAAATGAGTCTTTCATAAAACTTCTATTCTTGAAGATCTTGAACTTATCTTAAAATTGCAGTAAAATTGTATAAGGGGAAATTCCAACTTAAAATGGTCATAACTTGCTTATTTTAACTCGAAATTTCACGTATAATATATGGTTTTCTTCCTACTTGAAAAGATCTACGCATTTCTAAGCTTATTTTCATCAAACTATGTCGTTTAGGTTCCAAAAAAGCAGCAACCAGTGTTACGCCCCAAAGGGTACCCTAAACGCGACAGTCCACACACTCGATATTTAAACTTAAGTATGACAACCTTAGTCATCCCATAAGTTTACATATCGAGTGTGAGGTGTACTCACACAACTTTTAGGATCACACTTTGATTCGAGTAGTCTTAAGAAA
Source organism: Combretum micranthum (assembly GCA_024138025.1). NCBI lineage: Eukaryota > Viridiplantae > Streptophyta > Magnoliopsida > Myrtales > Combretaceae > Combretum > Combretum micranthum. The sequence goes on along the minus strand of JAMXBD010001486.1, from coordinate 50,910 downwards.
GCATACATAGCATTAAGAATATAAATCACAACAAGATAAATAGTTAAACTTTACAAAAGCCAAGGGGGCATACCCCCGAAAATAATAGGAGTCTACATCGTTTAGCTCCAATTACATATATCTGAATCTACATTAAAGAGATTTTCCTAGAAGTCCACGCCTATACTAGGTCCCGACTTCCTCAAAAGCTCTTTAATCCATGTGATAAACCTGCACAAAGTGTCCTCTCGGAACATCCAAAAATAGGAACACTGCAACAAAAACTATTGGGGTATAAGCTAATTGCTTAGTGAGATTCATTTTCCAAGTAACATACTCGACCAAGCTAAAATATCTATACAAGCAAGTTATAATTAAGCAACCATATGAATGCACAAGCAAATGAGCAAGCAAGCATATAACTTTCCGGTAGTCATATGTGAATGGATTTACGCCCTCCACTCGGGGTTTGGGGTAGTTCATAAGTCATGCAACTACAGTTCCAATGTTGGTCCATAAGACATGCAACCATAGTCCCAATCTTAAGTGGGGTGGTCCATAAGACATGCAACCACAATTTTAATGTTGGTCCATAAGTCATGCAACCATAGTTTCATTATTTGAATGGGTGGTCCATAAGTCATGCAACCCTAGTCCCATTAATTAAAGACCCGCTGCCTCCCAAATACACCTTTGTCCCACCAAAGGCATACTCGACAATGATATGTGACTCACTACATGATATGCATGTAATTTATTCATATAATCATGGCATATTAATTAGATAATTTAAAAGTGATCATACAGATTTCAGACACTCCAAATCTATACTAGCTCATACAAGGTTATTGCAAAAACTTGCCTCGATATACTTATCGTTCATTCATGCAAGTTTAGATCACCATTCAATCACAATTTTATCTTTTCCTAAGTCTAATGCCACTACTACTACAAGCACACCAAGAGCATAATTAATTGAGAAATGAACTCACTTGTCCATGTAGTGAAATCCACTAGTCGTAATAGTCCTCGGGAAGGGTAACCCGTCCTCCAATTCACCTAAGTACAAAGAATACCCTCAATGAGTATCTCTTATGAAGTTCTATTAAACTTAACAATTTTATTTACTAAGTTCGTCAATTTTCGCCTAGGTTGAATTCTTAACTTAAAAAGGTCATATCTAACTCATTTTAACTCGGAATTAAGCTTATAATATACCGATTTCTACCTACTTCGAAAGAGCTATCTATTTCTAAAGTTAATTCAAACATTTAAGGTCATTTAGGGTCGGAAACATACTGTACAGTAGGGTTGCGAAAATCCAAGATTTGAGCCTTTGTGAAAAATTGCCATATCTACTCTATTTAACTACTTAGACCAACTTATTTTAGTCCTAAACTTGCAAGGAGATTCTCAAAACAAAATTAAGAGATTACACACTTATCTAATCCCAAACATAAAGTTCAAATGAAACTTCTAAAAATCCATTTTCATAAAACCGAAATTTACAAGTTGAAACTCATTGTCTTGTTTTGAGTAATTCCTTTACTAAAACTTACTTAGTTCAATGAAAATAATTTTCCTATAATTTATCATCAAAGCATTCCATTTTCAATATAAAATACTTGTTTTGAGATCTAAAAGAAGGTTTTCAAAATTGGTCTCCCCTTAATTACGAATTTCCTCTTTGAAGTTTACAATGAAAACAAGACCTAAATTTTGTCTTTTACAAAGCACTTGATTTAAGCAATACTTTTAGGAAAACTCATTTAAACTTATGAAAATTCATTCCTTAAGATATCTATACCAAGAGCCCTTTATATTTTTGTCTAAATCTTCATTTTAAAGTTGAATGATGGGTTCCAAAAATGGGTCTTGGTCTAGATCCGAATTTTCATAAATTTATTTTGAACATATCTCTTGAGAAAATTCATCAAAACTCATGAAAAACAACCCATTACATATTATATCTTAAGAACCCTTCATTTCTTGAATAAAATCCTCATTTTTGAGTTGGAAAACATGTTTTTATTTTAGATCTTTGTCTTGATCCGAAAATACAATTTTTGTTTTTGAAAATCAACTTTGATTCTTGTAAGATGAAGTCTTGATGATATACATCCATCAAACCTTCATTTTCTTAACAAAAACTTCCATTTTAAGACTTGGAAGAGGGTTTTTAAAATGGTGCCTTGACAAGTTACGAATTTTACTTTTTCATTCAAACTCAAATCTAAGATCTACTCAATATTCAACCATGAAAACATAAGAAAAACTTGGTAGTAGGCCTTAAACTTCTAGATCTACACATAAACATAACTAAAGCTTTGTAAAACTCTAGATCTACAAGTTATCACAAAAACAAGAAGATAAACAAGCCTTCAAGATAACAAAAATACTAAGAACAAAAGAGATCATCATCTAGAGGAGTGTTTCAATTCTTGGCATCATCATCCATAGCTTTTTAAGCTTGTGGAATGTCCTTTGATGCATGAAACATCCATAATATCATCCTATAACATCTTATGAGAGCTAAAAGAAGATGATTACCTCAAATATTTGCAAGAAAAGTATGTGGAAGGAAAGAAAATGGTGGCAGCTTGTTCTTAAGAAGACAAAGCAAGAAGAAGAGAAAAGAAAGGGAAAAAGAGAGAGGAAAAGTGTAGGGTTTGTAAAGGTGAAAGGAGAGGAATGAGATACTTAAATAGAGGAAAGTGTTAAATAATTGAAAAAAAAAATAAATAAAACAGCTGCAAGAGGGGGGGGGGGGGGGGGGGGGGGGGGGGGGGGGGGGGGGGGTGGGGGGGTGGGGGGGTGGTGTGAGCGCTGGCGTGATTTCCATGTGTGTGGGGGGTGATCTAGTTGAGTTGAAATTGTAATTTTGAAAGTGTAACTTGTAGCTTCCATTTCTAACTAAAGAGACTTTCAAAATATCAAATAAATGATTAAAAATAAGGAAAAGTGGCTAATTTTTGGAGGATGGTTAGCTGCCATCTTGGGGAATTGGAGTGTAAGAAAAAGCAAAAGAAAAACATAATAATGTGTAGTAATGATAAGGATGTGTACTTGAGGTATGGGTTGATAAAGTGCCTTTTTGACTAAGAAAATATATAAAATAAATTAAGAAAAATATTTTTATTTAAGTGGCAGCAGAATTTTTATGATTTAACTAAAATAATCAAATAAATTATTTTTAGAAATTTAACAAATAAGTTACCGGTAAGAGAAAAATAAGCTTATATGAGCTATAACTGATATTTTTAAAATCCGAAAAATTATAAACTTAATATTTTTGAAATCCTTATAAAAATACGAGTCTAAAAATATTAAAGATATATTTTTAATTTTTCGAGCCTCGGGACATGCTTTCCAAAGCAGTATCCAAACGGGTTCGAAATAAGCCGAAAATAAACCAATCTGATATTTTTAATAAATCAAATATTATTACGGACTATTCTAAACACTTTAATTATTTTTTGACTCCTCGATTTACGAACTCGGGTTTGCCGGATCTAAACTGTAGGGTTTTACTCAAGATCCGTTGACTTAAGGTCTCTGATAGACTTTACGGCTTAAGGTTAAGGCTTAGAAAACAGGGGTTTACAACTAGATTTGCCACGAATTTGCAAAGTCTTATTTTCCTTCTTGTAAATGAGGCTCATTGAAAAGATGAATAATATTTCAAGTATTTTGTAAACTTTTTGAAAGGTATATACATATGTAATGACTCATAACAAATGGATGAAGTAAATGAAGTTGTCCCAACTATGAAAAGTAAGGTTTTAAAAGACTTTGAACTTGGGATTTTATTAGAATATTCATTTTACTTTTGAAAAATCTTGAGTTATTTGAGATGAATATTCTTTTTCTAAATTTAATTTCTTGTAATTACTTTAAATTCCTAAGGTGTGGGTTTTTTTCTAAACTTGGATTCAAAAGTAATAAAATGATATTTTTGTTTCTTGTAATGATTCCAAAAGAATTTCTATTTCTTGATGAAAGATAAGTTTTCATAAAACTTTTTGTTATTTAAGAAAATTCATTTTCAAGTATGTTCATGAGTTTTTAAGAAATCTATTTCTACTTTTATTTATCAAGAACCTTTAGTTTATGAAAACACTTCCCCATTTATTTTTATTGAGACAAAAAATTATGTTCATGCATGAATATGAATCATAAACTATAGAAATATAAAGGAATAAATACTTGAAAGATTAAGCAAATAAGAAAGTAAATCAAGTATTGGGACCTTAGCTTCATCAAGGTCCCCGGGACTAAGAAAAGACTAGTTCCAAAAAGAAAAGAAAAAGTTTTGACTTGATAAGGACAAGTCTAAGACTAGAATGACTAGTCTTAAAAACAACTTGAAATAAATAAATTGCAATGAAGTAAATAAATTGCATGAAAGATAAATAAATTGCAAGACGATGAGCTTATATGTTTATAATTATATATAGATATATAGCTATATAAATATTTAGATAGTATAAACATAAAGGAAATATAAAGGAACATGTAGGAATTGTGATTATGAACAAAAAACAAAGTATGAACCTATTGTTACTTTCTTAACCTTCATGGTTTTAGAAACACGCACTAAGCTCATACTAAGTAGTGTAAATGAATGAAATCTGTGGAGAAATTTTTACCTAAAGAAGCTAAATAGGAAGAACTTCTTGAGAGAATTTTTGAGATTTTAAGAGAGATTTTGGTAATAGTAACTTTAATGTAGTGGTGTGAAAGAAGTGAAGGTATGAGGGGGTATTTATAGGAAAATGTGACAGATAAATTGTGTTAATTAAATAAATGAAAAACAAAACAATATAGATGGAAAATGGGAGGGGCCGGCGCCATCTTCATGCATGGGGAAGAGAAAAAAATTAATTTTTGTTATTTTGTTAATAAAAGTAAGAAATGAAAGATGTGAAGTTGTATTGGAAATGAAATGTGTAAGAAAAGGTGTATGGTTTGTAAGAGTAGGTTGTAAGAAAAAGTAGAGATAGATGATGTGTAGAATAGTAGAAAATTAGTGTAATGTAAAAGTAGGCATGATAATTTAATACCGATAGTAAGAAAATTCGCGTATAAAAGCGATATCTGTGATGTTTAGCTACTGAAAAATTGTGAAATTGATATTTTTGGAAATCTTATATTTTTACGAGTCTAACGGTATATTCGGAATATTTTTCCTATTCCGAGCTTCCAGACACGTTTTTCAAGAACTATGTCCGATCGAGTTCAAAGGACACTCGAATTCATTCTAATATTTTTTCATATATCTATAGCTATTACGAACTATTATAGCTAACTTTTCCAAATTCTTTTCTAGGGCTTGAGAAAAGGGCATGCGGACTTAAGCGGTTACGATAAACTAGGGTTTTGTTGACTCTGGGAAATCAGATTGACTTCGATTAGGGTTTAGGCCTTTAATTCGATTATAAAACTTCGGCGGTTTACAATCTGAGAGTCATTTATGGGACCTATATGCTCCGCCTTACATGCTCGAGTATGGTGGGAATTTAAAGAAAGAGAGTTGACGCCTCCAATTACATGGGTGATATTTAAATATGAGTTTTTGGATAAATATTTCCCCATGAGCTTAAGAGTCCAGTACAGTGTAGATTTCCTCAGCATCTCACAAGGAGATCGTGTGGAACAGTACGAAATCAAGTTCAGTAGATTGTTGCAATATGCTCCGGAATCATATAAGCAAAGTGAGGAACTCAAAAGACAAGTGTTTCTGAATGGTTTGAAATAAGACCTTCGAACTCGATTAGAGGAATTTGATATCAGGAGTTATCAAGGATTGCTAGAAGAGCATGGATAATAGAAAATGCTCAAAGGAGGAGGCAGGAAAGAAGTAATAAGGAAATGGAGGTTCTATGTTGCAATGACCCCGAGTCAAAAAGTCCGAACACTTCCCTTGGATGATGACCCAAACAAGGAAGAAGACATAATATTGGATAAGATACAATGTTGGAGATGTAAGAGAGAGCATTACCCTATACAGTGTCCACAACTTAAATTGAAGTGCTATCTTGTGGGGACCCTGGTCACAAAGTAAGTGTCCTAAAAGGATGACCATCGGATGCTTTTCTTTGCTAAAATGGGACATTTGGCTAAAACATGCTGTGAAAGGGATAACCCGCATGTTGCTTCGCTGGATATACCAAGGAAAAAGAGGAAAAGATATAATATGAATAAAAACAACAAAGGAAAAGGAATCGAAGTTCTTCAAGAACATCTTCATCTGGAAATCTAGTCCACAACCCCCACACATATGTAGAGTATGGAGAAGCTAGTGATGAGGAGCTGGAGTCCTTCTCCATGGAAGGAAGCGAGGATCAAAGATGCAACTCGGTATCAAGTTAGCGCTATACCCTTAGACTACCGCTTATTCTTTCCTATCAATAGAATCAAAGAGATAGGTTGTTAGAAATTGCCTTTGGATTAAATAACTAGGCTTAAGGATAGAAAAACCCGAGACCATTAAAAGCTAGAATGAGCAATGATGGAAACTAAAAGCAAAACTCGATTAATTTAACAAATTCCAAAAACACCCTCATACAACTTCTTGTAATAAAGAACTTTGAAAGATTGAAATTTACGTCGATCATTACATAAAAGTTAGAACTTCAGAAATCAAATCTCAATTACCAAACTCCATAAGATTTCAAGTAATAATGATTACAATGAAGCAATGAGATCTCTTGATTTCAATCCCATCAAGATGATCACGATGATAAGAATATAAAATGATGATGACTGTATTGTTTAGGAAATATGAATCATAAGCAATATCAGTACGATACAGCTACATAAGAATGGAGAAGCGAATCCACAACTTTGTAGGTCAAGTAATCGGGTCATGAAAGGTCGGGTTGTCATGAGTCGTCTAGTGCGATCGAGTCGAGTGTCTGTGGTCTCGAGTCAAGTCCGTGTCGTTTTCCAAAAGAATCGTGTAAGTGAAGGTTGGAATCGCTAAGCCAAACCTTATAAATTTGTATGTGCTATATTTCGTAAATATCTATCATGCAAAATTTAGAAATGATACAAACCAAAGCATAAATCGGTGCTAGAAATATAACTCAAATTCACAATCTTTTCTCGACAAACGATATAATGTAACAAGTTTTGCGGACAAAACTTTCCTTAAAGTAGGAAGGATGTAAGCCCTGGAAAATTTCAATAAATAATTCTACGATGAACTTCGAAAATAAACCCTAAAAATCACTCCAAATTAAAACCAATTTCAACTAGTCCAAATTCACGAACGAATTCAGAACTTCTTAATCTTGAGAAAATGAAAATCCTTAAACATAATGAGAACTCAACAGTATTCAAATTCAAAATCACGACGTACGGAAAATTCCATAGTTAACTCTGACTTATAAAATCGGGTATATAAAGTCCAAAAACAAATTATTAAAAAGTAAATAACGATTAACTTTCGAGGAAATAAAACTCAATTCAAAGAATTCGAAAACGTCGAGAGATATTATATACTTACAAAAAATCAAATTTAAAATAAATTTCTCAAATCAAATAAGTTGTATAAACATAAAATATCAGTTTCCAAATTGGCAAAGATCTAAACCAGAAAATCACCGGAAACCCTAACCGAAATGCAATAGCCTAGTCCGGCAACTAGTGCCCCTAACCCTAGAGGCCGAGGCGTAGCTAAATATGTAGAATAGCTTGTAGTATATAAGTTGTTTTAAAAAATATTAGATTGGTAAATTTTTGACCTATTTCGAACCCATTCGGATATAGACTTCGAAAAGAGTGTCCCGGGACTCGAGATATAAAAAATATACCAATAGTACCGTTAGACTCGTAATTTCATAAGATTTCCAATATATCAGTTATATATTTTTCGAGTTATAAAGTTATAGTTATAATCTTTTTATCGTATTTCCATTTTACCGATAATTGATTAGTCTTTTGCACTATTCTCTTTATTTCATTATACAATTTTATTATTTTAAATCCTATATTTTAGATAAATATTTTATATATTATAGAAAATTTTGTTTTTCTAAAATTTAGTTAGTTTCGGGCTTATACGGGATCAGATTCTGTTTAAGACCCGATACTAAAATAAAATAAATTAATTTAATAATTGGAAATATTATTTTTAAAATATTTTTATTTTCATAAAATAATTTTTTTTTAATTTTTCGGGTTAATATTCGCGTATTTTGATCATATCGGTAACATATTTGTTAATTATTAAAATAATTCAAATAATTATTTAATTTTAATTATGAAAAATCTGCTACAAATATTTAGAATAAATTTTCTAATTTTCTTTTATTAAGAAAGTACTTTTACAACCTATACCTTCATGTACATCTTACACATATCACTTCCTTTTCACTTCATCTTTCTACACTCTATCCCACACTTCATGGTAGATTTTTCTCTTCTTTATGGTTGCCATTTTCCTTTATTTACTTCATTTTGACTAAATTAATTTATTCTACTCCTTCTTAAGAAAGCTACATTACACATTTATTACACAATTCAAATTTAAGTCAAATTTCAACAATTTCTCTCTTCTCCTTCCCCATTTTCACGTGCAGAGCCCATCTCCTTGCTGCCCTTGCTTTTTTTTTTTCTCTCATTTATTCAATTAAAACACTCATTTTCTCTCTTTCCTTCATTTACTCCTTCTTTCCTTTTTCATTCCTTAACCTTTTTCTCTCTCTTTTCCTCTCTTTTCTTCTTCTTCTTGTTCTTGTTTCTTCAAGAACCAAGCTGCCCCTACATCTTTTGTTAGCTCCAACCATATTTCTTGAAGATTTTTAAGCAAATCTTCATCTCAAAGCCTCATAGGTGATATAGGTAAAGTGTAATGAAGGTTTCATGCATCAAATGACCTTCCATAAGCTTAAAAGCTTAGGATGATGATGTCAAAAATGAAATACTCCTCTTCTCCATTATTATTATCTTGTATCATAATTATTTTCTTATTTAAAGTTGTTATATTTTGTAGATATAACTTTTTGTAGCTTTGATTTTTGTTTATGCCTTAGATCTTATTATTGAAGTTATTATTTCTGTTATTCCTTATGATTTATGCATATGTTCACCACTCACATAACTATTGTAGTGATTATGCATGTATAACAAGATCTAGTTGTTTTTAGGTTCATACATGCATTGATTTTGTTTTATGTTCATGAGCAACTTGTAATAGCATGATGATGGTAGGAAAGTTGTAGGAAACTCAAGATCTATTTTATTTTCAACCAAAATAATTTTTGAAAATTCGGATGAAAATGGAATCTTATTTAGAGAAGTTTTCAACTTCAAAGTGTGTATTTTTCATTTAAAATGAAGGGCTTAGGGTATAGATAACATAAATGAAAGATTTTGATGAGTAAAGTTTAGAACTATGAATTTATAGTGCACTACCATGGGTTTCTTTTAGATTTATGTTCATATTAAGTATAGATCTTAGTTTTGAACTCAAACAAAATTGTGAAATTCGTATTTTGGCAAGATCCCTATTTAAAAACCACTTTCCAAGTGTCAAAATGTATTTTTACTTAAGAAAATGAAAGCTTAATATTTGTATAACATCAAGACTTCTTTTTACAAGAATCAAAAGTGATTTTCAAAATAAAAATTCTATTTACGGATTTTGGCCAAGGCATATTTTAAAAACATATTTTTCAACTCAAAAATGAAGTTTTTATTTGAGAAATGAAAGGCTCTTAGGATAGGATATGTAAGGAATGGATTTTCATAAGTATAGATTAATTTTTCAAAAGATATGCGCAAAAATGAATTTTGTAAATTCGGATTCCAACCAAGACTAATTTTGAAAACCCACATATCAACTCAAAAACTCATGTTTTATGTGAAAATGAAGGGTATAGGTAATAGGTATCATTAAGTGGTGATTTTTATAAGTTGAAATGAGTTTGGATATGAGTATTGTGTAAAACAAAAAGTAGAATCAAGATGGAAAATTTTGAGTTAGTAATCAATTTATGAAATTCGTAATTTTGAATGAAGGCCATAAGAACACTATCCAAGCTCAAAATGAAATTTTTATGTAATGAATGGAGTCCTTAAGTAATAGGTACCATAAGCTCTTAATTTTTAATGCATTAAACAAGTTTTTCCCAAAGGAATCATTTAAAAAGTGGATTTTCTAAAATTCGGATTTTTGAGTAAATCATATTGAAAAACATATTTGCAAAGTGTAAAATGCGAATTTTTGTGTAAGAATGAAGTCCTTACTGGTTATATATGATTGAGCCCTAAATTTCTAAATATCAAATGATTTTTACTTAAAGGAATCACTCAAAAACCAATTTTTACCAAATTCGGATTTTGGAATCAACTCTACTTGAAAACATGTTTACAAAGTGTAAAAATAGAAATTTTTACGTAGAAATGAAGGTCATAAGTAATATATATAATGAAGACTCAATTTTAACAAAAATAATTATATTTTCTTAAGTAACAAATCCAAAACAAATGGAAATGATCAAATTTAGAAAACTAGATTTTTCATAAGTAGTTGTTATTATGGTCTTGCAAAATAAAAAGTTATAAAATTTCCTTATAGCAAAAATCATCAAGATCATGCATACATTAAGCTCATCTCATGTCATTCATGTTAGAAAATCACTCATATTGCATGTATAGCTAATTTATATAATAGGAACATTACAAACATTTATAAAACTATTTTTCGGAATCAGAAACCGTTACTGATTAGATCTGATCCCTCTGTTCCGAGATGTTTTCAAAACTTAAAAATAATATTAGAATTATATAGATATTTCAAAGTAGATAGAAATCGATATATAATTTACGAGATTCCGAGTTAAAATGACCAAGTTATGGCCGTTTTAAGTTGGAATTCCCGCTTAGGACGAGAATTACAAATTTGATAGTTCGTATAAAATCGTTTGGATTAGTTTGAGTCAAAATACTTATTAAAGTATTTCTTCCTTTTTAGGTAATCCCGAATTCGACGATTTCTACCATCGGATTATTATTACTAGAAGACTGGTGATCTAATGGCCGAGTGAGTTTTCTCCTTATTTTATTACTTATTTGTGCTTGTAGTTAGTCGCATTAGAATTATAGGAACAAGATAAAAATCGATATGAATGGGGATGGGATATATGATGAGACTGTGAGGAATGTATGCTAAAGAATACTAAAGCATATCGAAGCCACGATTCGATTAGATAACTGCACTGTTCATATTATTTTTGTTATGTGTGTGATATTGGTTGGTCACTCTAAAGAATGTATGAATATTTTGACCTAAGCAAAAATTAAATTGGTCATGCATCGCATCGGACATATTGCATTGGTAGCATGCTACTCCTACGCAGGTTGATCGGTATGGTCCGATGACTCGTTGGGATGACGAACCCGGTATCAGAGCTCATTCAGGGGTACTAAGGCGCATGTGGATGCATTCCTTGGATGAACCTAGCCGAGTTGAGTGCTAAGAGCCGATGGCTTAGGGACTAGATGCGGTCGTGTAGACTTCAATACCATTCCTAACCCAAGATACGGAGGGCGTAAATCCGTTCTATGTGTGGGCTCCAGATACCCATACATAATTGTTTGCTCATGTGTTTGTTCATGCATAGCATATGATTGATTATAACTTGTCTGTTATGGTACGGAGTTAAGAGAATTCTCACTAAGCTAGTGTAGTTTATACCCATTTGTTGTTTAAATGAGCAGGTTATCTCAAGAATGCTAAGTGGGGACCGAGATGGTTGAAGCCGAGAATGACTTCGGGATTTCGGCAATGAATAAGAATGTTTGGAGTTATCAACTAGTTTTATGATTTTCCTTGTAATAGTTGTATGTAAGGAAGTCTTTGGATGAATGTAATTGAAGTATATTATGTTTTGATATTTGGAGTATAGTAAATTGAATTTCCTTTACATTGTTACTTAAGTTATATCAACATGAAATGTATCATTCCGATGTGTCTCCTCCATATGTTAGATGCCTTGTACATAGTATGGAAGCCTTCGCATGACATGGGTGGTCATTCTTAGGCTTTAATATTGTGTACGACGGACTGCCACTTTTAGGATACCCTTCGGGGCATGATGGAAACATCTATAGGCGACCCAATGAGACACTCATAGAATATCACTTAGGTGGTCTTGATTGTTTTCGGAATTGCATGATTATTGTTAAAAGTTGGTTGCTTTGTTAGTTGATTAAAACATGAAATTTAGCTACATGTCATTTATGTGGAATTTTGCAAGTGCTGTTTAAATTTCTATGAAGATATAGTCATGTTTTATGATTTCAAGATTTTATTATTTAAATCCCTGATTTCCCTTTTATGATTTTAGTCTTTCGCTTTTATTACTATTTCAGTTAATTCCACCTTCTCGTTTGAAAACATTAATAAAATATTGAGAAGATTACCTAACTATACAAAATAAAATTTGCAACAGCCATGATAGGAGAAGGAGACGTCAGAAGGAAAGCGCCTCCAACCAACCAAATATGGTAGAAGGGCAACAAGCTACCCCACCTCCAAACCCTCCCACTGATGCTACTTAAGTAGCCTTGTAGGCCATGCTTGGACAAATGGCACAAATGACTCAAGTGCTTGAAGCACTTCGGTAGACTCTACCGGGACAAGCACAGCACCAACTCTAGCTCCGCCACCACCGGCACCACAAGCTTCTGTAGGGATGCCGGCACAAGAATGCACGCATTCTCATACTACGCCCTTGCCTCCTCCACCCCCCAATGAGGCCATACAAGAGCTCCCTACTTGAGTTCATTAATAGTAACAGGTACTTTGAAGGGGCTTTTGGAAAACTAAATGAGGCTGATGATTGGTTAGCTAGATAGAGCGATCCTTCAATGCTTTTGAGGTGCCACACTACCTGAGAGTTGATTACGACACTTATATGCTTAGGCTCAATGCGAGAGTTTGGTGGGACTCCAAGCAAAGAGAGCTCATGCCACCGGTCACTTGGCAAAGGTTCGTCATGAGTTTTTAGAAAACTACTTCCCTAGAAGTCTTTGGGTCAATTTAGTGTGGATTTCTTGCACATTGCTCAGAAGGGCCGAACGGTGGAGCAATATGAAACTGAATTTAGTAGGTTGCTGCAATATGCTCTGGATTCTTACAAGTATAGCGAGGAGCTAAAAAGACAAGTTTTCTTGAACGGATTGGATGAGGAGTTGAGGATGAGGCTGGAAGAATTTGATATTAGATCTTTTAGAAGGTTTGTAGAAAGGGCCCGAATAGTGGAAGGGGCAAAAAGAGAAAGGGCAAGACTATAGAAAAATGCCTTCGGTTTTTGGAAGGAAGTTTTATGGGGGATCAGGATCTGGATTCTCTCAAAAAAAGTTCAAGCCGTCTTATGGTTTAAGAGTAACACTAGTGGGGGACAACTTACCCTTAAAGGTGTTAGTTGCTGGAAATATAAGGGGGATCACTACCTCAAGAGATGCCCACTGTTAAAGGATAAGTGTTATTTCTGTGGCGAATCATCTCACAAGATTATTGACTGCCCAAAGAAGGCCACCACCATATGTTTTGTCTGCAAGCAAAGGGGTCACTTTGCCAATGAGTGCCCACAGAGGAAGGATGCCTCAGCTAGATCTTTTGGAGGATCAGCAGTGGCAAGACCCAGGAATGGGATCGATGGAAATAATGGTAGCCGCTCTGGGTCAGCCATGCACGGGATGAGGATCTATAACCTCGAAGGACAATGGGTATGCAAGGAGATGGGAGATGAAGATTGCGGATTGGCTGGTCTTGAGGAGGATAGTGGTCTGGACTTTAGCCTTGTTACAGGTACATCTCTTACCTTTTTGCTTTTGGTTATCTGCTATTTTTAAGTTGTTAAGATTCAAGTTTAAGGAAAGAAAAACAAGCTCAATTAAGTTAAAGAAGTTAAGATAGTATGAAGTTAGTGATTAGTAAGTGTTGGATGCAGGACACATATGAGTAGATAAAGCAACCGCCTATGCTTTATTTGACACGGGAGCCACACACTCATTTATCACCACCAGATTGGCTAGACAAGTTGGTTTATGAATAGTCACTGTTGCCTCTAGCTTTTGTGTTAAAACCCCTACTGGAAGCATTCTAACAACAAATGAGATGTTAAAGGATTGTCCAATGGAGATTTACGGACATGGTACGAGGTGTGATTTAATATTGTTGGAGATGAGTAGATATGAAGTGATTTTGGGAATGAGTTGGTTAGCCGTTGCTAAAGTCGTAGTAGACTGTCGAATGAAGAAAGTGAATTTTAAGGATGTTAATGGATTGGATGTTGAGTTCATGGGTGAGACCGTATCTTCAAGAGGGACAGACCTAGGCTCATTTGAGTTGATCATGGATAGAGAGGTCGAGATTGAAAATGAAAATTTTCTTAATGCAACGGAAAAAGAGGAAGGATTACCTAAGATTGAGGATACAACAGTTGTCAAGGAATTTTCCGATGTTTTTCTGGATGAGCTACCAGGTTTGCCTTAAGAGAGAAATTGATTTTGAGATTGACTTGGTGCCGAACACTGAGTCGATATCCAAGGTGCCTTACTGTATGGCCCCTGTTGAGTTAAAGGAATTACAAAGGAAATTACAAGAACTATTATACCATAGATTCATAAGACAAAGTGTGTCACCATGGGGTGCACCTGTGCTATTTGTCAAGAAAAAGGATGAATCAATGAGGTTATGTGTTGATTATCGGGAGTTGAACAAAGTTACCATCAAGAATAAGTATCCACTTCCAAGGATTGATGACCTTTTTGATCAGTTACAAGGAGTAAGTGTATTTTCACGGATTGATCTATGATCAGGGTATCATTAGTTAAGAGTCAAACCAGAAGATGTACCAAAAACTGCTTTTTGGACTCATTATGGACATTATGAGTTCCTAGTGATGGCTTTTGGATTAACAAATGTTCTGCTGCCTTTATGGACTTGATGAGTCGGGTATATAAACCCTTGTTAGATAAGTGTGTGATTGTTTTTATTGATGATATTTTGATTTACTCGAAGACAAGGGAACAACATGAAGAGCACCTTCGCATGGCATTACAAACCTTAAGGGAACATAAATTGTATGCCGAGTTTTCTAAGTGTGACTTCTGGCTAGACAGGATCTCATTTTTTGGACATGTTGTGCCAGGTGAGGGCATATCTGTAGACCCTGAGAAGATTAAATCTGTGGTAGAATGGAAACCACCTAAGACTGTGATTGAAGTAAGAAGATTTTTGGGTTTAGCTGGATATTACAGGAAATTTGTCCAAGACTTTTCTAGGATAGCCAAGCCGTTAACTTAGTTGACTCAAAAGAATGAAAAGTTTGTTTGGACGGAAAAGCAGGATCAAAGCTTTCAAGAATTGAAACAAAGACTTGTTTCTGCTCCGATCTTGGTTTTGCTAAACCCCGAAAAACCCTACAAGGTACACAGTGATGCTTCGAGAAATGATCTCGAATGCGTTCTCATGCAAGAAGGGAAGGTGATTGCCTATGCTTCAAGGTAGCTAAGGCCATATGAGCAAAATTATCCTACGCATGACTTAGAGCTAGTCGCGGTTGTCTTTGCTTTGAAAATATGGAGACATTACCTTTATGGACAAAGGTGTAAGATCTACACAGATCATAAAAGTCTTAAGTATTTGTTCACCCATAAAGAATTGAACATGAGGCAACGAAGATGGCTAGAGTGAATTAAGGATTATGATTTGGGAATTAATTACTGCCCAGGAAAGGTAAACGGGGTTGCCGATGCCTTAAGTCGTAAAAATCATGGTGAAGTTGCAACTCTTTTGACTGACCAGAAAGAATTGATAAAAAGAATTTGAGAAGTTAAGCATTGAATTTGTTGGGCAAGACTTGGAGATGGAAATAGCAAGTTTGGTGTTGAAACCAACTTTAGTGGAAAGGATTAAAGAGGCCCAACATTATGATGAAGTGATTCAAAGGATAAGGAAGGAAGTTCAGGAGGGGAAGTATACAGATTTTACAATAGATGAAGATGACGTGATAAGGATGAAAGGACGATTGTGTGTGCCTGATGATGAAGAAATGAGAAGGGAAATCATGAGCAAGGCACACAATTCGAGATATACGATACACTCGAGAGGAACCAAGATGTATCAATACCTTAAAGGACATTATTGGTGGAATGGAATGAAATGTGATGTGGCAGATTTTGTGATTATGTGCCCAACATGCCAACAAGTGAAGGTAGAACATCAAAGGCCGGGTGGATTGTTAAAACCTTTGCCTATACCAGAATAGAAGTGGAACCAGATTTCCATGGATTTTGTTTATGGTTTACCAAGGACACCGTCAGGTCATGATGCCATATGGGTTATGGTGGATCGGTTAACTAAGTCTGCTCATTTCTTGCCAATAAGTATGACTTTCTCCATGGATAAATTGGTGAGACTTTCATGAAAGAAATTCTTCGCTTACATGGAATACCGGCCGGGATTGTGTCAGATCAAGACCCCAGGTTTGTGTCTAAGTTCTGGGTGAGCTTGCAGAAGTGTATGGGAACAAAGTTGCATTTTAGCACAGCTTATCACCCGCAGACTGATGGACAATCCAAAAGAACAATTCAGACTTTGGAAGATATGCTTCGGGCATATGTGATGGAGTTCAAGGGAAGTTGGGAAGCGCATTTACCTTTGGTTGAGTTTGCTTATAACAATAGCTACCACTCGACTATCAAAATGCCGCCTTATGAGGCCTTATATGGATGTAAGTGTAGATCCCCGTTGTTTTAGGATGATGTGGAGAAGATGGTTCTTGGACCAGATCTCGTGCAAGATGCGGCCGACAAGGTTCAAGTATTCCAACAACGGATGAAGGAAGCCCAAGATAGACAAAAGAGTTGGGCAGATTTAAAAAGAAGGATTCTTGAGTTTCAAGTGGGGGATCATGTGTATTTAAAGCTAAATCCTATAAAGAGTATTCACCGAGTTCGCTCACAAGGAAAGTTGAGCCCCAGTATATTGGTTCCTTTGAAGTGTTGGAACAGGTGGGAGAGTTGGCATACTGCCTTGCCTTGCCACCAAATCTTTCGAGAGTGCACAATGTTTTTCATGTCTCGGTTCTTCGCAAGCATGTAGTCGACCCGAATCAAGTCATAGAATTGGAACCGGTGTTGCTAAAGGAAAACCTCATTTATGAGGAGCACCTGGTGCAGATCTTGGATAAAAAGGTACAAAAATTAAGGAATAAGGAAATTAAGTATGTAAAGGTCTTCTAGAGGAATCATATACACGAGGAAACAACTTGGGAAGCAGAAAGTGAGATGCGACAAAAGCATCCAAACTTGTTTAAAGAATCAGGTAAGCCGTTCAAGTTTTGAGGACAAAGCTTTGTTTAAGGTGGGTAGGTTGTAAACCTCGGTTTTCTTAGTAACCGAGTAAACTTCGGAAATCGGAAACCAAAACCCTAAACAAGATTAGTATGAACAACCTAGGAACCCTAGATCCAACTTTTCTTCGATTTCAATTTAAAAAGAACCTCTATAGAATAATTTAATGTGGATTATTGTTTTAAAGCATATTTCAAATCATAAAAAGTTTTGATTTCGAAAAATTTTCTATTCCGGGCTTTCCCAAGCTCTATTACGGAAAAGCGAGTCCCAGAACTAGAAACTCAGAAAAATATTCCGGAATACTCATTAAAACCGAAATTTTATAAGGATTTCAAAAATATACGTTTTATAATTTTTCGGGTTATAAAAATTACAGTTATAGCCTTTTGTCCGCATTTTCTTTATTACCGGTAAAGTAAATGTCTTGTCTACTATGTATTACTATTCACAAGTACAACCTACTACATGCACACCCATACCCTAGTCTTACAACCATACAAATACTCAATTATATTTTCTTTTCCAAGAATTTTTGTCTCTTAATAAATTATTACATTTAATACTTTTTATTACATAGATTACAATTTGAAACAATTTTAAATATCTCTCTCTCTCTCTCTCTCTCTCTCTCTCTCTCTCTCTCTCTTTTCCCATGGAGGCGGCGCACCCTTCCCCCTAATTGACTCCAATTTTATTTATTTTAATTCTTTTTATAAACAAAATAAACCCTAATTCACTTAATATAAATAGTCTTTTAATTTTCTCTCTCTTCCATTTTCATTTCATTTGTTCAAATTTCACAAAATCCTCTCTTTTCCCCTCTTCATTGCCGTGAGCCTCTATCCTCCACACACACACACACAAGCTTCATTTCTTCTTCATTTCTCACCCATTTTAAGCTTTAGGTGATGATTCTAAAGCCTCTCTACCATTTAATCTTGCAATGGCAAGATTATTCATGAGTGTTTTCACTCTAAGTCCCCATGAGCATTTGCTAGGGACAAGAAAATGCTACTACGTGAATATCAAGACATCACAAGAGTAGATCTTGTGTTTGATTAAGTTTTTGTTGAAATATTCATGTTCATGCATGTAAAAGTAGAGTAAAATAGAGATCTAGCATAAAAACCCATGTTCATGCTTTTAAGCTTCATTTCATACATCATAAGTAATAGATCTAGCTTTTAGATGCTTATACCATGCTTGGCATTTATGATCTTATGGATGATTTATGTTTCTATGCATTAATGCTCATAAAGGTTTTGTTTTGTGTATATAGATGTTGTAGTTGGTAGATCCTTATGCAAATGAAACAAAGAACTCACAAAGGAAAAGTTTTTATTTGAAATGTTCAAAGGCAAATTCGTATGATTTCAAATCCCTATTTTAAAAACCCTTTTATCAATTTTAAAACCCATGTTTTATGTGAAAAATAAAGGGTATAGATAATAGGTATCATTAAGTAGTGATTTTTATAAGTTGAAATGAGTTTTTGATGAGATTAATGTATAAAAAGTCAAGACCTAACTAGAGGCGTGGACTTCTAGGAAAATCTCCTTGATGTATACCCAAGTATTTGTAATGTGGATTTAGAATGGATGGACTTCCATTATTATTTTTGGCGGGGGTATGCCCCCTTGACTTTTGTAAAGACTTAACTTATTTATCTTGTTGTGATTTCTATTCTTAATGTTAATGTATGCCTTTTTAAGACTATTCGATTCAAAGTGTGATCCTAAAAATTATGCAAGTACACCTTACACCTGGTATATAAACTTATGGGATGACTAAGATTGTCATACTTAATTTTAAATATCGAGTGTGGTGGACTGTCGTGTTTTGGGTACCTTTTGGGGCGTGACACAAACTATTTAAAACAACACAAAACAGGGGTAAGTAATACCTTGTAGATCACAACCATGACACAGACCTTGATCCCTTCAGACATATTTCTTCTTTAAGATCCAAGTTGTCATGGGCGTCATTAGGCCAATGATGGTCGGCATCACGGGCATGACAATGCCGGTGATCTCCACTATGTCCACCAATCTCCAACAACGATGTGCTAACGGCTTTGGTTACGGGTGGCATAGGGGTGCATGATATTGATCACGGCTGAGATCATGGATGATATGTGAGATGTGATCTGCTTTAGAACTCGATCTTTAGGAGTCATCTCTATCTCTAAATCGGGTGACCATCTAAGCAATGCATGATCCGTATCATAATCTCAAATACTTATAAATATTCAGTAACTCCTCCTCATTTCCAACTTCTTTAGAGAGAGAAGACTGACAATATTCTATGGATAGAATGATTAAGATAATTCATTTGTACATTTAAGATATTGAGATTGTTAGTTTAACACAATGAAACTTAGTTTTATCACAAACTGTTGATTCGTGCCTGAATGCTTGAGTGTGATCTTTAAATACCTATTGATTGTAAAAATGCACAGGTAAATAACATCTAAAAATAAAAAATGATTGGTAAATATGAAAACACCAAAAAATAGGAATTTTTTTTTTTTTTTGCACCTTAGGACGTACATATATAAGCAATTTAGAAAGTTGCAAAAAAAATAGAACACCAAAAACTGCTAAATATGAAAACACACTAAAACTTGAAGACAAAAAGTAAATAAAGGGACAATCACAATGCCACAAATAGCATATAAAACAGAAGTGTCTATAAGGATTTATAGTAAATTTAAAACTTGTTTAAAATATAAAAATTATTTGTTTAAAGGCCTAAATGAAAGAATTTGCCTTATATAAAGTCAATGTAGCTCATCTTAAAGATGATGACTTCTTCATATTGGCTCGTTTCATTTAAGATAGGATCACAAGATCACAAAATCAACACTAACAAATATTTGTCCTATTTTGCTAGATAACTATTTGCCACTGCTTCTATTTCCTCATAGTCAATTTTTCTTGTCATTTTCTTCAAGCTATACGTTCAAGTGTCATCATTTTATTAACAATCCAAAATCATGTGCAAAGCACATGGTCCACGTCATATGTGGATAACCATTCTAGAAAGACCCCATATCTAAATATATTAAATTACCGCGACTATGCTATAGTAAAACTCAAAGTTCTAAAACAGCTAAAGGGTAAAAGGGGTCCACAATCTCATACTCGGCTCAACTTGCATAGGTTTGCATACTAACATTGGCCAAATAGACACAATTACCGTTCACGAAAAGATCAAGTAGTTTCATTCAATCACTAAGCGGCCTAGCTTAATGCTTGATATTCTAATTTTTCTTAATCATTGGCAGCTTTAAAGACGCATTATGAATTTAAGAAACGCAGGATTTTACCAAAGTTGTTTACTAAAATTGGCTTTAAATTACTATCTTACCTCTTGGATGTTGTTGGTAATTAAGGAATCATTTTTAATAAAGCCGTTGCGTATACAAAAAAATATGGTGCTGTGTTTAGAAATATGTTGTTGAATGCATATTAACAACAAACCTATGTAGGTCGTACGCTACGTCGTAAACCAACTCCTTGTCTAATTTGGTCGACTCGCAGTAGCAATAAAACAATAAGAAATTGATTTATTACTCTAAAAAATAAAGGTACTCATCGCAACTTCTTGAAAGCAGAAAGAGAAAGAAAGTAAGAGTAGGTTAATAATTTATCCCAAATTATGTGGAATAATTATGAATCCATCGATATAGTTTAACATTAAAAGACCCAATCATATTGAAATAGAGTAAAGTCTTAGATTAATTGACAGAGTTTTGAGTACAAAGATAGTATTTAGTGTTTGTTAAAACTGAAGTAAGCATGACAGCCGGATTTCACTATACAAACATTCAAGGAATACATCATAAGCACCTAAAGAGCTGATGAAGTCGACCATCTTGTTATTCTCCGCCGTTGGAAAGAGCCGGAGCTGATTGGTCAAAATTGAACGAAAAAGACGAAGACGACTCGGCTAGCAAGTCCTTTTGGACGGCAGTAACAGTCAAACGACAAATCACTAGGAAAACAGTCAGTACCGTCGAGAAACCGAGCAACCTGCCTCATGGTTGGCCTTGACTCTGGTGCCTTATGCGAACAAATTATACCCAGTTTTAATACCATTTCCATTTCTTCAACTACATAGCTCTTTCCAAGCTTTGGATCCACAGTCTCAAGAATGCAACCTCCATCCAGCACCTCCTCACCCAATCCGCCAGCAGAATCTGACCCGACGACGCCCTTGTGTCCACCGGCCTCCTGCCACAAGCAACTTCTAGAAGAAGAATCCCGTAAGAGAACACGTCGCAGCAGGTCGAGGCCTTCCCGGTGCGAGACACTTCTGGTGCCATGTACCCCAATGTCCCAACAACATGAGTTGTATTCGGATGTTTTCCATGTTCATAGAGCCTTGCAAGTCCAAAGTCACCTAGCTTTGCGTTCATGTTGACATCTAACAGCACATTACTAGCCTTCACATCTCTATGCACTACCATCTCTTCCCATTCTTCGTGAAGATACAATAAAGCAGCGGCGATTCCTCTCAGGATTTGGAACCTTTGCTCCCAGCTCAATACTCTTCCTTCACTCGGTTTGCATTCAAACAGGAATTCGTCAAGGCTACCATTTGGCATGTACTCGTAAACCAAGAGGAGATCATCTTTCCGCTTGCACCAGCCATGGAGATGTACCAGGTGACGGTGCCTCAACCGGCCTAAACTTGCTATCTCCGCAACAAACTCTCGCACCCCATGTTTCGAGTTGTGGTTGATCTTCTTGATTGCAACTTCCTCTTTGGTGGAGGGAAGAATTCCCTTGTAGACGTACCCGAAACCTCCAGAGCCTAGCAGCTCGCTGGCCTTGAACCCTTTGGTTGCCATATACAAGTCTTTGTACGAAAATCTATGGGGATAAACTTTTTCCCAATCCTCAGATGATCACTGTACTTTCTCTTTTGCTTATGATATAAGTAAGAAATCACTAATATTGCAAGTAATAAAATTGTCAGGACAGAAGAACCAAAAACAACCCCTAATGATTTAATCTTGGTATTCCGTGAATTTGTCAATCTAGGGAAAGGCAGTTTGGAAGGATCGAGATCTTTTGCAACTCCATTTGACTGGAAGCTCCATCCAAGTATGTGATGCCAACTTGCAAGCTTTCCGGTAGATGCAGAGAAACCCACGTACATGGTCTCCTGGAAGATATCAGACAAGTTTAACATCGTAGACAGTAATGGTCTCTTCGGTTTTGGCTTATGCAGAGGGGATATACTAACATTCATAGTTCTGTCGTTTCCATCGTATTCTATCCATGCCTGAATCGCTCTCCCACTCTCCAATTTAATTTCCTCATTGGGACGTTTACTGTCTACGTAATATGCAGCTGGTTTGGCTACGACAGAACTCAAATTGTTATGTTAATTCCAACATGATTAGCCCGGTATCCTTTTGTCCAGAGACTGTATCAAAAGCTACAAATAAAATGTGATTGGACGCATTGCCGTTGGTGTCCCGGTTTAATACGCCAAGGTAATTTCAAAGCGAACTCGCCGGAGTGCTTTGGTTGGAGCGATTACAAAAGCAAGCCCATGGCCTCCACCACTTTGTGAGTCGACCGATGTTATGACAAAAGCGAAGCTGGTGCTAAAAGAAGACACAGAGCTGTTGTCGGTCAGCATGTGAAGTGGTGAGGTGTAAAATGCATGGCCTATGAGGTTTTTGGAGATGTTGGTGAGTTGGATTGCTCCATTTGGGGTGAGCATGGAAGACCCATCTAGGTAATATTTGTTGATGCCCCTTTGAACCCTTGGAAGATGAAACCAGTATCATCCCGGGTATGAGCAAGTTTTATAAAATAAGATATGAAGAGGAGGAGCCAGAGTGCCATTTTCAAGTTTGGATTGGGAGAATTGTCTTCACTTTATAGGCTGGGTTTGGTACTGGAGTTGGTTGAGCTGAACGAAGGAGCTCATTAGTGCCATAACCAGAACGACATTGTACGCCTAGGTTGCCTCATGTAGCAGGTATCTGTACTGGTACATTGGACAGCTGAGTGAAGCTGATTTGTGAAGTGTCGTTTTCTGGGTCCCTTCAACCAACCGCAACCTAGGAGCTTTATTGCTGTTCTGTGTCCTTTTGAATTTTCTTTGTCCAGGTCTAGTCTTGGTCGTCCCAATTAAATTGTATGTCGCATGGTTATGGAGCGGGCCCCGCTTTTTAAACAAAAACAGGATCGATTCGATTATTGGATGGCTGGATTGTCTCCTTAAAGATGATAATAAACATATTGGGTTCATTTGGCGTTCAGAAGAATATATGTATATATTTTTCACCAAAGGCATTTAGAAGATTACAGTGCTTTTTTAAAACTTTTCTTAACAAAATTATCCGCCAAAAAATACATATAGAAAAATATGATAATTCTCATGAAAACATCAAATATAAATAAAATATAATCGTATGTCACATATTTTTATACATAAAATTTAAATACAAATACAAATAAAAAATAGAGAATCCAAACAAATTATTACTACATTTGAGAATTGAGAACCCAAATGGACTTTCTCCATTTTCATCATCTCAATTTTCATAGATTTCGTAACCAATTATTAAACTTGTATCAATTTTTCAACTGATTTGTATATTGTGTGTTATGAAATAATAAAGACGAAAAAATAAAGATTGAAATGACAAAGACACAAAATTGTTTACCCAGTTCGTCACGGATTGTGACTACGTCTGGGCACGCTACTAAGCCAGGATATTCACTATGTGTTAGAGAGAGATGTGTATTACATAGATGGGCTATTTATAAAAAACCCTAATGACAATTTTACGTGAACTGCCTAAAATACCCTTACTAACAATAATAATGCCTTTTGGGAAGAGTTACAACTCTTCTATATACCCCTTCAAGAAAAGTTACATTGTTTCATATACAAGAAACATGTCCCTTCGCATATATATTGAGAAGAATTATGACTTTTCAAAGGTGTACAGTATTCAGGCTCCACAACCCAACAATCTCCCACCTGGAGACTGAATCTCATGTAAGCCACTTCTCAATCTCTCATCAGTAACTTGCACCAAATGGTAGCGCCAAGACTTCTCTTCAAGTTTCAAGCCCAGTTGAAGCCATACATAGCTTCAACTTCTCTAAGGTCACAACCTTAGTCAACATATCAGCAGGATTCTCGCTCCCTTGAATCTTCACTAGCTGCAAGATCTTTCTCTCCAAGAGATACCGTATGTAGTGATACTTCAACTCAATATGCTTTGTTCTTGAATGAAATGCTGGATTCTTAGCCAAGAAAATAGCACTCTGACTGTCACTGTATAGGGTACCATCCTTATGCTTTTTCCCCAATTCACTTAAGAAATTCTGCAACCATACCATCTCTTTACTTGCCTCTGTCACTGCCACATACTCTGCTTCTGCAGTTGATAAGGCTACGATCTTCTGCAACTTAGAAGCCCAAGATATCGCTGTACCACCCAAAGTAAATACATACCCGGTTGTACTCCTTCTCTTATCTAGATCACTAGATGCCAAATCCGCATCAACATATCCTGCCAACTTGCAATCCTTGCCTTGAAAACACAAACTCCTATCTGTGGTACCTCTCAAGTACCTAAGGATCCATTTCAGTGCTTCCCAATGCTGTTTGCCCGGATCGCTCATAAAACGGCTAACAACTCCCACCGCATGCGCAATATCTGGTCTCGTACAAACCATGGCATACATAATGCTTCCAATCGCCGAAGCATAGGGAATCTTCTTCATATGGGTTCGCTCTTCCTCACTCCTAGGCGACTCTTTGCTAGATAGTTTAAACTGACCACCTAGCGGGACACTCACTGGCTTAGCATCTTGCATATTAAACCGCTTTAATACTTTCTCGATGTACTCAGCCTGTGAAAGATACAACTTCCCCGCCTCTTTGTCTCGAATGATACGCATACCCAAAATCTGCTTAGCCTCTCCAAGTTCCTTCATAGCAAATTGCTCGGATAACTGCTTTTTCAATTTACTCACTTCTCGAGCACTGGACCCTGCTATCAACATATCATCTACATACAGCAGTAGAATGATATAGCTTTGGTCAAATCTCTTGAAGTAACAACAATGGTCGGCATTGCATCTGACAAAGTCAATTCCTGCATAAACCCATCAAACTTCTTGTACCACTGTTTCGGTGCCTGTTTCAAGCCATATAAGCTCTTCTTGAGCTTACACACAAGGTTAGTGTTACCCTCTGACAAGTATCCTTCTGGTTGCATCATGTATATATCTTCCTCCAAATCACCATGGAGGAAGGCTGTTTTTACATCCATTTGCTCCAATAGCAAGTTCTCTGCAGCTACCATACTCAACACAATACGTATAGTGGTTAGCTTCACAACAGGAGCAAAAATGTCAGTATAGTCAATACCATGTCTCTGCTGAAACCCTTTCACAACCAGCCTTGCCTTGTAACGCTTGCTTCCATCAACCTCCTGCTTAATTCTATAGACCCATTTATTATGCAATGGTTTCTTGCCCTTTGGAAGCTCGACAAGTTCCCAAGTATCATTGGACATCAATGAATCCATCTCATCATCCATCGCAAGCTTCCATTTGGCTCGATCCTGTCCCTGGCTAGCCTCTGCATAACATTCAGGTTCACCACCATCAGTTAACAGCAGGTAATAACTTGACGGTGAATACCTGTCTGGTGAACCACACACTCTGGTAGACCTCCGCAGCGGAGCTATGGGCAGTGGTGTACTCTGCTCTGCCTCAATAACAACCTCATCATTCTGAACAGCCTTGCGCCCACCTGAGTTCGAAATATCTAACTCAACAATCTGGGTACCTACACTGTTAGAATCTGGTGCATCCAATCTGTCCTTGTACAGAACCTGCTCATTAAATATGACATCTCGACTACGAATAACTTTTCGATTACGTTCATCCCAGAATCTATAACCGAACTCATCACCACCATATCCAATAAACGTACATTTAACAGATTTAGCATCTAATTTAGTTCTAGCAGCAGCATCAACATGAACATAAGCAATACAGCCAAATACTCGAAGAAACGACAGGTTTACCTCTTTACCACTCCAAGCCTCCTCTGGTATGCCGTTCTCCAAAGGGGCTGATGGTCCTCTATTGATCAAGAAAGGCAGCAGTGTTGACTGCATCTGCCCAAAACATCTTGGGTAACCCACACTTCAGCCTCATGCACCTAGCACGTTCATTAAGTGTTCTGTTCATGCGTTCTGCAACGCCATTATGTTGAGGAGTTCCTGGCACAGTCTTTTCCATGCGAATACCATTATTAGCACAAAATTCTTTAAACTCACTGAGCTCATATTCACCACCATTATCAGATCTCAGACACTTCACTTTCAGGCCTGTTTCAACTTCTACCAGAGCTTTCCACTTTCTAAAGATATTAAAAGCATCAGATTTATTTTTTAGAAAATAAACCCATACCTTTCTAGTGGAATCATCAATAAAAGTCATGTAATATGACGCACCACCAAGAGATGTCACCGGCGCTGGTCCCCATAAGTCACTGTGTACTAACTCAAGCTTCTGCTTTCTCAAAGTTCTGCCAGCCTTCGAGAAACTTACCCTCTTCTGTTTCCCGAGTACACACTCCTCACACAATCCGACTTCAGTTGTCTTGAGGTCCGGCAGTTTTCCTTTTGAACACAGCTCCTTCATCCCTTTCTCACTCATATGACCTAGTCGGCAATGCCACAAATCTGCATCACTGTATGCTCCTGTAAGAGCAATACTATCCTTGAGATTTGTCGTCGTATACAATGTACCCTCCTTCTTGCCTCGAGCCACCACCATGGCTCCTTTTGTAATTTTCCAATTATTGCAGCCAAAGGTTACATCATAACCTTCATCATCTAACTGCCCAACCGAGAGTAAATTTCTTTTCAACCCAGGGATATGTCTCACGCCATGCAACTGTAATACAGATCCATTCGGTGTTTTGATCTGAACATCTCCCTTCCCCACGATTTTCAGAGGTTCGTCATCAGCAAGATAGACTTCTCCAAAATCACCAGAAGTATATTCTTCCATTAACTCTGCACCACTGCAAGAATGAAACGATGCTCCAGAATCCAAAACCCACGATTCCAATGGACTGCTCACACTCAAAATTAATGCATCTTCGGTTTCATCTACTGTTGCATTTGCCTCCTTCTTTTTCTTCGGTGCTGTGCACTGATTCTTGAAGTGACCAAATTCCTGACAGTTCCAACACTTGATTTTACTCAAGTCCCTTTTCGATGCACTTCTTCCCCTGTTCCGACCTCTTGATTTCGATCTACCCCGATTCGTTTCCTTCGAATCAGATCTGCCCCTATTTCCTGTGTTCAAAACTGACCCTGAAGTAATACCTAATTCCTTCTTGCGAATTTCTTCACTAATGATCAGATCTCTTACTTCGTCAAATTTCAACTTCTCTTTCCCCGATGAAGCACTAACAGCTGTAACTGTTCCGCTCCAACTCTCCGGTAAGGAAGACAGCAAAATTAGGGCTTGGACCTCATCATCGAAATCAATATCCACAGCGCTTAATTGGGTTGTGATCAAATTGAACTCGTTAAGATGATCGGCAACCACAGTATTCTCTGACATCTTTAGGTTGAAGAGACGCCGCATCAGATGAACCTTGTTTGCTGCTGATGGTTTCTCATACATCTCCGATAACGTCTCAAACATCTCCTTAGTGGATTTCGCTTTTGCTGTATGAAGCGCAACGTTCCTGGACAGAGACAAGCGAACCACGCTCATCGCCTTCCTGTCCAACAATTTCCAGTCTTCGTCCTTCATATCCTCTGGTTTTGTACCCAGAGGCTGATACAGATCTTTACCATACAGATAATCCTCGACCTGCATCTTCCAGAATCCGAAATCTGCTCCGTCAAACCTTTCAATCGGCAATTTTCCGTCACCCATCATATCTATCCCACCGAACCTTGCTCTGATACCAATTTGTTATGAAATAATAAAGACGAAAAATAAAGATTGAAATGACAAAGACACAAAATTGTTTACCCAGTTCGTCACGGATTGTGACTACGTCTGGGGCGCTACCAAGCCAGGATATTCACTATATGTTAGAGAGAGATGTGTATTACATAGATGGGCTATTTATAAAAAACCCTAATGACAATTTTACGTGAACTGCCTAAAATACCCTTACTAACAATAATAATGCCTTTTGGGAAGAGTTACAACTCTTCTATATACCCCTTCAAGAAAAGTTACATTGTTTCATATACAAGAAACATGTCCCTTCGCATATATATTGAGAAGAATTATGACTTTTTAAAGGTGTACAGTATTCAAGCTCCACAACCCAACATTGTGTCCTATTTTTATTCTTCTTATTATAATATGATTATATGTTACAGCATTTAAAAAGAGTAAATTCATAGAACTAAAGAAAAGAACGAAGAAATCAAATCAAATCCGAACCAATAGTTTTGATATTTGTTTTGCCAAACCTAGACTGATCAAACTAGGATTGTTCATTGAATCGAATCAAACCAAACTGAACAGCAAAATGCGATTATTTTATATTTCGATTCGGTTCAGAAAGAGCCTAAATGGTTACGGTTTGATTCGATGAATCGAACCGAACCAAACCGTTTGAACCCGCACCGAACCACTTCACATTAAAAGAAATAAAAAAATAAATAAGAGCCATTTTATTTATTTATAACTCTTGAGTATTATATATTAGGATTTGTATTACTATAAGATTAATTCAACAAAATGCAAAATTCTTATCATAGAATACATTTATAAAAACAAGTTTTATACTAGGTTGCAACATCTACAACCAACAAAACGAAGATAATTTAGAAGTTTAAACTAATTAGTATAATAAAAATTTAAATACATTATAAAGGAAAATATTAAAAGTAAATGTGGAATTAATGCAAAAGAATAATTTTTTTAATTAGTGTTGTAGATTAATTAAAAATATATGTTATTTTAAATTCATATTGAAAAATATTTTTAAAATGAGATAATATATGTCTTTGAAATTTCTAAATATATGACTTGAAATAATGATAAGTGACTTTAATTTTCATGCAACATTTCTCATTCTAAACATCCTTTTTTTTTATTAAACTCAAATGGCTATTAATATTATTTATTACAACTAAATCTTCTAAATGCGGCTCGAACCGAATCGCAAACCGTTAAAGCGGTTCGGTTATTAAGGATTTGAATCGAACCGTTTTAAATGTGGTTCGGTTCGATTTGGTTCTGTTCAAACCCTAAACCGAACCATGAACACTCCTCAATCAAATGGAATAAATGCAACACTTTACAATAGCATAATAATAAAATTAAACTTATTAGTTCTTCCATTAAGCAAAACCATGAGTAAATGCGATTTTTAAATTTAAAATCTGCACTAATGACAGTGGAAAAGGTACCACTTCAACTCTTAATTCATGGGTTATTTCTTTTCTATAGAGGCGAAATCTATTAAGCACAGTAGAAATAACCAATGTGGGACTCTTATGCAATCATTAACTTTAATATATGATTCCAAGTAGCTATAGAATATGGAGGTTAACTGATATGGACCAAAAAAAAAAAAAAACATTGCTATGTTGTGCTGTTGAATAAAATGTATATAAATCCCTTTTCATTTTTAACTTTTTTTTTTACTATTTCTATTTTTTTTTTTTGCCGGTACCATTTCTATTATTAACATGTAAATTATATAGCTAGAGATACATATTATATTAATTTTAATAAATACTTAAAATTTAACATGGTTCAACATATAATATAATACATGGAACAAGAGGAGAATAGAAAGGCAGATTAATTTATCAATTGAATCACATATAGGAAAAGGACATGGCAATGCCCACCTTATTTAGCTTTCCTTGCTTTTATTGCCTATTAGTAAAGTGACAAAGAAACACCAGTATAGTCGCCATCCTTTGGTCACCGAAAGATCAAATAGATTCGACTTTATTTATTTTGAAATAAAATTATATCAACACCACGACATTTCAAAATAAAATATTTTCCTACTTAAAAGCACACTTGACAAAAATCATAATGCATTGTGATTCCTTAGAAAAACAAATAAATAATGAGAGGAATTAGTTCAATTTAATTAAGCAATACAGTATATATTAATTAAGATATGGATTATTTTATATTAAATATTACATTAATTTTAATAAATACTTAGATTTTTATATAATTCCGCATATAATTTAACATAATTACACATTTCTTTATTTTTTGAAATTAAGATACGAATTATTTTATATTTTTTATGGACCCCGATTTTGGTTCAACCCCTTGATCCTCTTACATACTTGAGTCAACCATCTGGGTCAAGTCTAATAGCAATTAGATATGCATCCGAGCTATCAAATAGGTGACGAGACTAGTCCCATCGAAAATTATTGACAACACCAATTTTTCATTTGTTGTATACATACTTAGTTCCAGTTATTTAAAATAAGAAACTAAATTAGTAGATTTTCAAAAATATTTTTTTTTCCTTTACAATCATTTTATCGCCATTAAAAACATTAAAAAAAAATGTAAACAAACCAGCAATAAGTACATAACAATATTTAAAAAATAAATAAATAAAAAGTTTTGAGTTTTAGTAGCATCGTAAATTATTGATGGTTTTTTTTTTTTCTAATAATTATTCATTAGCATTGCTAAACATAGTCGAAATAACTAATATGAGACTTTTACAATCATTGACTTTAATATAAGATATGTCTAGTGACACATTCAATTTTTTACATTAGTTTATAGGTTATATTTAGGGCTATAAATGAGTCAAGCTTTTCAAGGTCGCGACTCAGTTGTTTAAATATTATCAAACCAAACTTGAGTTCAGCTTTTTATCCAGCCTAAAAAGTAGTCACGAGCTCGACTCATTTAGCTTAATGAGCCATATTTCGAGCTCGAGCTTGTCACGTTTACAAATCCAGCTTGAGCTAAGTTAAGCTTTTTATGAACCTATCAAGCTTTTTATTGAGCCAAAATTTAAGCTCAAACTCGACTTATTTAAATGGCTAATTTTCTATTCTTCCAAATCTAAAAAATAATATTTATATAGGAGTAGTTAAATACATATACACATGTACATTAAATGGAATTTAGTTTTTATTTTTTTAATTATTATTAATACATCATAAATGTAAAACCATAAAATTGTTTATAAGTTTGTTAAACGAGCTTGATTATGGCTAGCTCGCGAGCTTGAATCTAAGCTCAAGTTGAGCTCATTTAAATAAAATGAGCTTTATGTTAAGCTTGATCTCGCTCATTTACTAATTAATTTGAATTAATCCAAGCTAAAGCGAGCCGAACTCGAGTAGTCATAAGCAGTTTGACTTGTTTGTAACCTAGTTATATTCGGTAAGATTTATGAGGAGAAAAAAAGAAAAAGAAAATTCACAGCAAAACCATTAACCACACTTGCTCATATAAATAATGTCAGAATTTTTTTTTTTTTTTCTTTTCTTATAGATTAACTTGGTTTGTCATTCAGTTCCATAGTATCTTTATGGGGGATGTACTATTATGAAAGTAAGACCGCATGCAGTATTGTACATGTGTACTACTTCAGTACCGCATGTGAGACTCTTACGATAGGCTTAGCTTGGTTCGACGGTGTTAGTTCATATCCACCATCCCACGATGTCTCGAATTATAAATAAAAAAGGGAAAAACATCTTCTTTTTGCAAAAATCCAGCCATGGCCATGGTACATAGCAAACACTCGTCATTAGGTTGATGATAATGAGAATTGAAGTTAAGAGAAGGTACAGATTGCTGCCTGGAAAACGGCAACCGATGCCGTTGTCGACTGCCATAGGTGGACTTAATCAATCGCAACTCGTCGGCAAAATAAAATGTAACAAGTGCCCCGATGGAGGTTCTCCCATGCTGATTTTAATTATTAAAAGTTCTTTGCAGCATCAGGTTATATCAA
The DNA here is from genome assembly GCA_024138025.1 of Combretum micranthum. Classification (NCBI taxonomy): domain Eukaryota; kingdom Viridiplantae; phylum Streptophyta; class Magnoliopsida; order Myrtales; family Combretaceae; genus Combretum; species Combretum micranthum. Next base: position 18,558 of record JAMXBD010001486.1, on the reverse strand, counting down.
AGATGATACAGTGATTGAAACCATACACTGTACTGAGTCAATCGGTCTCATTGGGCTCTAAAAATTTATAAATTTAACTTAGTGAAAAAGAATTAAAGAAAAAAAAGGGAAAAAAAAACACCGAACCATAATATTATTCGGTTAGATTTGGTACATGAAAAAAGGATTTAGAATGGAATTTGATTCCTTAAAATAGTTTATTTGACTTAACTAATACAAGCAACTCACGATACATGTGCAAATAAACAATAACATATATAAATTAAATAGATATATTATTTTGACAGGAAAGAGGACAATCTTATCTAATTCTAGAAATTAGAAAACTAATTACAAATCATTATTACAATTGTATTTTCCACAAGTAACTTCTCCATATTGGGTAACTGCCATGTAGTTACAATATTAAAAACATTTACAATAAAAATATTTACACTAAAAGCACTGCTAGATCGATATATAAAAATACATGCTTAGGATAAAAAAGGAAAAAAACTATATCTATTCACCCCTATTTAATTCTATTCAAACCTTATTTAATTTCATTATTTCAAAATACTAAAAATATTTTACGCCCATATGATAAAAAAGGAAAAGACTATGTCTATCCAACCCTTATTTAATTTTATTCAAACCTTATTTAATTTCGTGATTTCAGAGATACCAATAGTATTTTATGCCCATATGCTAAAAACAATATATTAAAAATATTTACACTAAAAATTTACAAGTGCTTTTACTTTCATAGTATAACCATATCTATTTAACTCTTATTTAATTTTATTCAAATCCTATTTAATTTCATAATTTTAGGGATACTAAAAATATTTTATGTTCATATACTAAAAATATTATATTAAAAATATTTATACTAAAAGCAGGTCATTTTGCTTTAATAGTATAGATATAATTATATTATTAATCTTATACTAACCTTAATGATAATGTCAAATAGGATGGAAAAGACGGTAATTATTAGCTCATTGCAAACTGCTTTGCCTGTCCGTTGCTGCACAGTAGCTCTGGTTTCTTGATATAATTAACGTCTTTTCCATCGTTTGCAAGAAAAGATATCAAATGTCAAAGCCCGTCCTAAACTTGATGTGAAGTTCCATTATTGAATTCATTAAAAAAGAAATACATGCAATTTCTGCAGTCCGTTCGATGAAACCGTCTAGTTAATTATGTAATTATTAAAATAAATATTATAATTAAAATATTAATTATTTTAATGATTTAATTCGAATTAAAAAAAATATAAATCATTAGATAATCGATAAACTCATTTATATCAATATTAAATAAATCATAGAATTTTCTAAAATACATATATGTTTTATTTTATAAGAAGGTAGCTCAAATGTCAAAACATTGCGCTATGCTTCATGTGAAATTCTATTATTGAATTTTGGCAAGATGGATATATACTAGTTCATATGCACCTACATGTGCTTAATAATAATAATAGTGATGATGATGATAATGAATTAGATTAAATAAATTATTTATTTTGTATTATTATAAATTTTTATAAAATTGTTTGAATAATTTTTTTATATTTATATCCCAATATTGAAATATTTTAACGAATAATTCCATTATTTTATTGGAACATTTAAGCACGTAACTTCATTTATATTATATACACACTTTAACCGCACTTTATCATCCCTTTATAACTCTTGCAATCAAATTTTACCACGTCACTAAAACATCTGTCCTTATGCATGTGCAACTCCATTTTCAAAATATATTTAGCCTTGGTAGATTTAGTTTTTAGTTTTTTCTTAATGCAAAATAGCATGATCACTAAAGACATAGTTGACTTTAATAATATAGATATATAAAAAAAAAATATGTATGTATGTAGTTCTTCAACATTCATACACTCTTTGATTTGAGTTATTAGAACTTTTTTTTTATTTAAGTCCTTAATATTTTCCAATTTTTACAAAATAATACTTCTATTAACTTTGTTAATTTTTTTCATTTGTGCTGAAAATGTATCGATTTTTAATTAATTAAACAATGAAAATTCAATAAAAAGATCATTAATTAAACAATGAATGATTTAATAAAAAACTATCGTTATTATATTTAATTATTTTAATCAATAAAAAATAATAATTGAAATTAAAAGCCCGAAACATGATTATTATGCATAAAAACTAGAAAGAACTAATCTCCAGAACAAGATGGTGGTGGCATTTTCAAAGGGTTAATTTCATAAATGGTTGCTAAAATTTAAAAAAATATATAATTAGATACTAAAATTTTAAAATTAATCAATTTAATACTTAAAAAAAATTTTCATGTAAGCTATAATAACTTTGTCAAACTTTTTTAGATATTAAATTGATCAATTTCAAAGTTTTTTAATACTAAATTAATTAATTTTAAAATTCAAGTATTAAATTGATCGATTTCAAAGTTTAGGTATCTAATTATATTTTTTTTTCCTAATTTCAATTACCCTTCGTAGCATTTTCTATTTTCCAACTTTGCTTTGCAATTAAAACAAACTTCATCTCTAAGCACATGATATAAAATAGAGCAGAACCTAAATTTTCTTCTTCCAAGACCCGTTTTCACTTACCATGTCAAAAACACTCACAAAGGCAGTGCCGAAAATCAATTTCTCTTTGACATCTTTATTTTGCTTGAAGTTACTGACAACCAGAAACTATATTGAACATGACTGGGTAGTGGAAAAGTCAAGAAAATTTGGTGAAAAGAGTCATCCCATGTTTCTACGTAATGGCTAGAATGGTTCAGGAGAGAAGACTCGGCCAGAAAACCGGAAAATCGGCCAGACTATCTCCGTTTTTCAACCAAGTCATGCGAGTTAACACACCGAATGTTCTGGGCTCAGAAACCCTCGTGTCTATATTCTTGGGAGTGTTTTGCTCCTTGAATAACATTTTGTGAACTCCCGTCTTGTTGCTTGCTTTTAGTTGCGAATATTTTTACAACTAACCAGGGAATATATGTACATTTCATATATTTTTTGAAACCTACTCTTATAAGATAAGATATAGATATAAGATTTCTACGTACCTTCATAGTACCTACTCACCTCTCACCTCTCTCTCTCTCTCTCTTTCTTGCTCTACACTTCTTTTTCCATAAAACAAAAATTTAATGCATTCACTCATACCTATTGGCCTATACAAAACTAAGACTAAAAGATAGATAAGATTACAAAGGTATGGTTTTCAACACCTACCAATTGATTAAGTAAAAATGAAAAAAAAAAAAAAAGAAGAAGGTAAAAAATAAAAATCAGTAAACTTATACCAAGCAAAACCATACCCATAAAATGGTGCCAAAAGCCCAAACCACCAACTAAAAATGATTGAGCAAATCAATAAGATGATTTGCTAAAGTGTAGCCATGAAGTGTCAATGCCTTGTTGTTGATTTCAAGTGTTGGCTCACATAAAAAGGCCAAATTTCATCAAAGTTTCTAAAGTTCATTTCTTTGGAAATCCCAATCGAACAAATGGATAAAAATTATTCTAAAACAAGAAAAGTCGACTTGTCTCCTCCATTATCAACTTATTACCAAAACTCACCTCCTTCATTGCCTACCTTCAATGATGCAAACACCCAACATAACATATAAATTAAAACCAACATAGAGACTAAACTCAACAAATCCACCATCTCCATCATCATGTCCCTTAATCTTCATCAAAAGTCAAGCTCATTCCGCTACATCTTCCAAGTAGCTAAGACAGATCCACCACAAGACTTCATCGAGTCGACTCATTCAAATCGACCTTAAGTTGCAATGAAATCAAAACTATTGGACCCATTTGCAACTACTCTCTTGACCATCATCATCCACATAGGACCACATCAATAACACGAACTTAGTCGGATAAGAGCAATGAATCCAACACTACATGCAAGCCTATCTTGACTCACAACCCATCATAGCCAATACTATACGAACCTAAGCTCCACTCTGTATTGAACTTAAACCCACCACATGCAAAAATCTATATAGCCACATTGATAGTTGTTAGTCACACAAAGAGAGAGAGAGAGCTTCTGATGCGAAATGAGAACCCTAGGTATATGAAACATAAGACCCAATGCCCGACAATGGATTAGAACCCTAGGATCGCCTTGGAACAAGCAATAGGAACGTGACCCTAACCATACCTGTCAATTAGAACCAACATTATCACGAAGTGGAACCAGACCCCAATCAAACCTGTTGAATGGAACCTAAGTTATCAAAGGTAGATTTCCACAAGCTTCAATGCTGAAGAAACCCAATATAGATTTTTCTGAAGAACTAAGAGAAAATCCTTATAATGGAAGAAATACTCATAAAATCATGCATTTAATTCCTATTCTATCAAGCATCCATAAAGGGATACATATAGGCTTCAAAATAGCCTTAGAAAACAAAAATAAAAGGAAGAAATAAGAGAAATTCAAAAAGTCTTCACGAAACTACTTAGACTGGTTGATACGTCGGTAGTGTACTATCAAAAGCTAGCAGCGTACAAGATATAAGTTGGCGTTGTAGGCAACGGCTTTAAGAAATTTGATTCTAGTCGTTTCTAGTTGCACGTAAGTTGATTGTATGCCGGTGGTGTAGACTTCTACACCTGCAGTGTGTCAAGCAGTGCACAGATCAGAAAAGTAGGCCAACAATCCTGTAATATAAGCTAGCAGCTTTCATGTTGAAAACTTGATTCCAGCAAAGTAATAAGCTTGCCATCAATGTTGGAGTCTTGTTGGATGGCTTTCCTCTTTTGTATCTCTATGATTAATCCATGTAAAGCTTCATTCATCCGCTTTGCTCTTACTCTAGCCATCGGTCCTCCAATATCTTGTAATGGATCTTTGAATTGTGTTGTTTCCTTTGGATTTGGTGCTACTTGATCCCCATCAGTTCCTCCTTGCTTAAGAGTATTCGTCCTCAAATCTCCTGCATCATTTAAATAAAGATTAGCAGCATTAAAACTAGCACCAACATTACCATATTGACTAGGTAAATCTAATCTGTAACCGTTGTCATCGATGCGCTCCAACACTTGGAATGGCCCATCTCCTCTAGGTTGTAACTTGGATTTTCTTTGAGCTAGAAATCTTTCCTTTCTCAAATGAACCCAAACCCAATCTCTGAGTTCAAAAATAACTTTGACTCGGCCCTTTTGGCTTTCTTGGCATAATGCTCATTTTTTTTTCTCAATGTTAGCTTTAACTTTTGCATGCAAATCTCTAAAAATCTGTCTTTTTCTTTCCATCAAGATCAACAAATTCATTAGTAAGGAAAAGAAGAATATCTAAGAGAGTCAAAGGATTAAACCATAAACAATCTCAAATGGAGAATAAGATATAGTGAATTGCACAGATCTATTTTATACAAACTCAACATGTGGCAGACATTGCTCCCATTGTCTCAAATTTCTTTGAATTATAGCACACAACAATCTAGTAAGAACCCTATTAACTACTTCAGTTTGTCCATCAGTTTATGGATGTGCAATAGTAGAAAGCAACAATTTTGTTCCTAATCTACTCCATAAAGTTCGCCAAAAGTGACTTAAAAATTTAACATCCCTATCACTCTCAATTGCTCTTAGCATTCCATGCAAACGCACTACTTTGAAAAACATATCAACAATATGAGTTGCATCATTAGTTTTAGAATAGGTAATGAAATAAGCCATCTTACTAAATCTATCCACAACAACAAATATGTTATCTTTTCCACTTTGAGATTTAAGTAAAACCCTAAAATAAAATCCATGGAAATATCACCCAAGGGTTGATTAGGCACAGGTAAATGAGTATATTACCCATGTGGCATCACTTTGGATTTAGCTTGTTTATATGTAATACATTTTTCACAAAGAGCTTGCATATTATGTTTCATGTTAGGCCAATAAAAATGTTCCTGTAACATATCCAAAGTCTTTTTAACACCAAAATAACCCATCAATCCACCTTCATGTGTTTCCCTAACAAGCAATTCTCCCAAAGAACATTTAGGAACACAGAGCTTAATCTTTCTAAACAATTACCCCTCATGCCTATAAAAATCAGCAAAAGCATGCTTAGAACAAGCATTCCAAACTTGACTAAAATCAACATCATTCTCATATAAGTCCTTTACAAGCTTAAATCTAAGCAACTTAGCATGTAAATAAGTTTAAAGTGCATACCTTCTTGATAATGCATCAGCTACTACATTCTCTTTTCTTTGCTTGTACTTAATCACATAAAGAAAGGTCTCAATGAACTCCAACCAGTTTTCATGTCTTTTGTTAAGTTGGGATTTCAAATACTTCAAGCTTTCATGATCTGAATGTATGATGAACTCCTTTGGCCATAGATAGTGTTGCCATGTTTGCAATGTCCTCACTAAGGCATAAAATCCTTTATCATATGTCAGATAGTTCAATGCTACATCACCGAGCTTCTTGCTCAAGTAAGCAATTAGCTTAGAGTCCAGCATCAAGACACCATCAATACCTTTTCTTGATGCATCACACTCAATTCCAAAAACCTTATCAAAATTAAGCAAAACAAGCAAAGGAACATTGGTTAATTTATCTTTCAAAATATTAAAAGCCTTTTCATACCTTTCAGTCCATTTAAACTCCACATTCTTCTTAACAAGATCATTTAAAGGAGCTGCTATAGAACTAAAATCCCTTACAAACCTCCTATAAAAGTTTGCTAAACCATGAAAAATTTCTAACCTAATTTGCATTTCTAGGTGTTGGCTACTCCCTAATCGCCCTTACCTTCTCTTCATCAACAGAAATTCTACTTGCATTCATAACAAATCCAAGCAAAAAATAACAAATTCCATGCAAAAAGTGCACTTCTTTAAATTGGCATACAATCTATTTTCCCTTAAGACACTAAAAACCTCAAACATGTGTTGAACGTGCTCATCTAAATTTTTGCTATAGACTAATATATCATCAAAGTATACAATAACAAATTTTCTACTGAAAACACATAGAACATGATTCGTCAACCTCATAACGATGCTAAGTGAATTTGATAACCCAAATGGCATTACCATCCACTCATAAAGATCATATTTATTTTTAAAAGTAGTTTTACATCTATCTCCCTCTTCCATGTGAATTTCGTAATATCCATTTTTTAGATCAATTTTAGAAAACAAGCATGCACTATACAACTCATTGAGCATATCATCAAGTCTAAGTATAGGATGTCTATACTTTATTATAATCTTGTTGATTGCTCGACAATCCACACACACATACCATGTTCCGTCTTTCTTGGGCACAAGAACTACAGGAATCGAACATAGACTAAGACTCTCTCTTAAGAATCCTTTCTCCATCAATTCATCAACTTGCCTTTGTATCTCTTTTGTTTCCTTAGGATTTGCTCGATATTCTGGCTTATTGGGAATTGAAGCTCTAGGAAGGAAGTTTATTTGATGCTCAATGCCTCTTAAAGGGGGGCAATCCATTTAGTATCTCTTCAAGAGATGAGTCTTCAAACTCCTATAACAAAGACACAACCACACTACGATCAGATTGGTTAAGTTCGTCAGTAGAAAAGTAAACATCCTTGTACATAAGTATAAGTAGTTGCTGTTTCGAATTAATAACACTCTTAACCTTACTTGTTTTAGCATACCACTCACTCATGTTTCAAACTAAGTACTCATTAGTGTGTGTTTGTCACTCTTTTTGTCACTGTTCTCTTGATCACTCAAGTGTTTATCTGTTGCTTTAAATTCCTTTGCAATTCTCAATTGATCTTCACAAGCCTCCCATGGCTTTAAAGTGTTAGAATTACAAGGTTCTAGTTTAACATGAAAGAATAATGATTCTTAGGGCTATCATGTCTAACCTTCCTATCAAATTTTCATGGTCTTCCTAGCAAAATATGATAAGCCTGCATCGGTACCACGTGACATTCAACCTCATCATGGTATTTGCCAATTGAAAATGTAACTAGAACTTGTCTAGTCACCTCAACTTCCCCACAATCAGTTAACCACTGCAATTTATAGGGTGTTTCATGCCTTGAAGTCTTCAAATTCAACCTATCAACTAATAAGATACTTGCCACATTTGTACAACTTGCACTATCAATTATCAAACTACAGACCTTGTTGTTAACATGATATCTAGTGTGAAAGATATGCTCACGTTGTACCTCATCACCATCATTGTTAGGTTGAATATGTTGGGAATTTAACGATAAAAACAAGGATGTACAGCGAAAAAGTTTTATTTTCATTTTTATTTTGCACCTTAAATTCCCAATTTGCGGATCCATGCATTTAACAAATCTATAACATAAAAGACATATAATTCAAAAACTAACCTCCTTTTTCGAATTTCTAGAACTCCTGATGCGGATCTACAGACGCTGCAGTGTCGCAAGCGTCCTCTACGGTATCCACACACGAACGATTGTGTGCTAGCACTCAAGAACACGAATCCAATTCGTGTCGGAATTAATTTTTTCTTCTTTTCTCTATTTTAGGTTTGCAGAATTTCTCTGTCGTCTAATATGATGTCAAAGAGTTTGACCTAAAAGGCTGTCTATAGATCTATATATATAGACATATAGGAAACCCTAAAGGAAACCCTAGAATATAAATATGATAAGATATTTATTTAATATTTAACAAAATACATTATTTCATTAAATATTAATTATATGTCATAATCATTTATTATTCTTAAACTATTTAAGAATAATAAATATAATAATTCCTATAGGTTTAATTATAAACCTATAATATTTTTATTCGTTCTTTTGTGTGTAACCCTGTAGGTACACTCAGTATTGGCAATAGCCTTTAAATAACTTTTAAGGCCTACAAGACATAATTGGTCTCTAGCAAGACATTATGCCTACCCAAATTAAGTGAAGATCGGTGATCCGACTTTTCCTATTAACAGTTAGTTATTCAGTCCCTTTGTCACATGATATCTTATGATTAATCATAAGGTGTGGATCAATATACACTTATATTGGTTAATCACTTATTTCTTGAATCCAGAGTTTGACTGATTTAAACAAATGATATTGATAACTCTTAATCAATTCATTTAAGCACGGCCATGCATTTCTCAATCTTGCTCAACAAGGGGCCCAAAAGATACCTCTCTCAATTAAATGAGAGGGACAAATTCCTTCACGAACACTGACATTCCTTCACATAGCTTATTCCATATCCAAGAACAGTCTTACAATCACTAGATCAAAGATGACAAAGAACTGAATTAAAACACGGAGTTTACTATGTAGGAATCCATGGTGTCATCAGGTCAAAGGACTTAAATAACACTGCAATGAGACATACTTATCATATTGATCCACATAGTATTCTCATAATTGGTTATTCCAACACAATGTACTTTTACATGTATTTATGTGCTGAAATGATATCTTATATCCATGATCAGTAAAACATGACCATCATCCAGCCTACATACTAATCTTAATTTATTATTATTCCATATAATGAATGATTAGGGATAATTTAGAATGAAGCTATTTTTCCTCTATGGTTTTACTATTAAAGTCACATACTTCAATGACATAAGGAATAGCAAGTTCACTCATGGAATTATTTTATCAAGGTAAAAAGGCCAATAATAAACCTCGATAAAAAAAAAAGGAATGGCTCATAATATAAAGATGATAAATATTCACATGACACGAAACCATATGGCCTAGGGCACATCACTAGCAGAATATTCGGAGTTCTCCTAGTAACCAAAAATTCACCCTTCACTGGTGATGTGCCTAAAACTTAGACACAGTGATCTCAATTTGAGGGTCCGATCATATATGATAAAGATGATATTTTTGTGAGTTTTTAATATTGGATACAATGAAAATAAAGGGTATAATCGATGTTGATATTAGATATGATGCACCGAATCAACTTGAAATACTCTCACTCTAGTTTGATATTACTCACAAATAGGAGAAAGTGGTTTGTTCGCCACAATCTGTAAATAGATTGATAAGAATGGGTCGTTCACCACAATCACATGGATCGATAAGAATAGGATCTCACCACAATCAAACAATTGACTGATAAGGGAAGAATTGAGAAAACTCTTAAACACATTTTTCAAATATCCAAAAAACCATCGAGTCTCAATACAAAAGGGGGTATTTATAATTATTCCCCAAAAGACCTAATTAATAACAAAAGGACTAATTACTAAATATGATAATAAGACTAATAGATGTGACAAAAGGGACTTTCTATATTTAATTATCTTAATATGAAATGAATCTACTGACCTTAAAGAAAATACAAATTAAAAGAAAACTGGTTGCAAGCTGCCATCTTTGAAAGAAAGGCCGATGACCTTGCTGCTAGCGTAGCTTCTACACCACCAGTGTATGATGTTTTTAATGCTGAAGGCTCTTAGTTTGAGTAATTGATTTCGGATCCAAGCTAATTTGATTCCCATCATCCCCTCAGACCCTGTTGAAGATTTGCCCTCAAATCTTGATTGAAGTGAGATCCACCCGGGCCAAATACAAATCTACAAAAGTCAAACAATTTTAAATAAAAACACCCATCCATGCCATGCTCATAGGTAGCAACCAACTCTTTATATCCTCTCTGAAAAAGTAGCTCCCAAAGCCTCTCAACATCAAATCCAAAAGCTCTTGACCTGTCAACTCCACAATCCACATCACTAATCACATATCCTCTAAATAATTCAAACCACGCATCATTAACCCTATCAATTGCATTCTCAAGAATCCAATCATAAACATTCAAGTCCTGTGATTGCATATCATTATCAACTAGATCCACTGTATCAGCTACTTGAACTTGTAAGAGCTCATCATCTGCTTTCTCAAGGCCATCTAAATCACTCTCTACTCCTTTTACTTCAACAGTTTCTTCCACGACCTCATCTTTTATCAATGCAAACTCCTCATCGATAACCTCATTCCCCGCTTTAAATTTATGATTTTCAATTTCACAATCTCCATCTGTAGAAGCTATATGTATTTCACTAGTGCTTACACACTTTCCTATGATCACAGAAGTTTCCTATTCTTCCACTTTCTTCTCAGTTTCTTCATCTATGATAAATGTAGAAACTCCATTAACAAGTTTGACTAGATACTCTTTTGGGCATTGATACTCTAGGTTTCCTCGAACCAAACATCTATGGCATTCTAGTTTCTGTTCTTCATAGTCATCTATCTCAATTGAGTGAGGTACTACCTGGGGATGAATCAATGGTGGTGGTGCTTAGGAATTATTCATCGATAGTTGTCCAGTTGTTATCCATTCTAACTGTGTAGGAAGATTTTCCATCATAGTATGTAATTCCTGTAATTGATCTTCCATCACCTGCAATGCGATGGCCCTGACTTCCTCTAACATGATTATTACCATAATGCCAAACTCCTATACATATACAATTATTCAACATGATGTGTAATGTTCTTATGTACGATAAAACCTTAACCTCCAAACCACAAATATCAAAACCAAAATATAAACCACAATTTCTCAATTCAACAGAAACCAGCAAAACTCTACCCACAATTCATAATGCAGCAAAATAACTCAATATCAATGAAAAAGATCACAACTTTCTCACTTACAAATCATCTCATCGCCGCAACTGTGCTCTAATACCAAAAGATGATGTGCCTAAAACCTAGACACAATGATCTCAATTTAAGGGTCCGATTAGATATGATAAATATGATATTTTTATGGGTTTTTAATATTGGATACAATGAAAATAAAGGGTATGATCGACGTTGATATCGGATATGACGCACTGAATCAACTCGAAATTGCTCACTCTCATTTGATATTACTCACAACAAGACGAAGTGGTTTGTTTGCCACAATCTATAAATAGATTGATAAGAACGGGTCATTCGCCACAATCACATGGCTCGATAAGAACAGGATCTCGCCATAATCAAACAATGATTGATAAATAAGAATTGAGAAAACTCTCAAACACAATTGTTAAATATCCAAAAACTATCAAGTCTCAATACAAAAGGGGGTATTTATAATAGTTCTCCAAAAGACCTAATTAATGACAAAAGGCTAATTACTAAATATGATAATAAGGCTAGTAGATATGACAAAACGGACTTTCTATATATAATTATCTTAATATGAAAGGAATCTAATGACATTAGGGAACATATAAATTAAAAAAAGTTGGCTATAAGCCGGCATCTTTGAAAGAAAGGCCGTTGGTCTTGGCTGGAATGCCGCCGGCCTTGGTGCCAACATAGCTTCTATGCCACCGGTGTATGATGTTCTTAATGCTGATGGCTACCAGCCTTAGATGGATTTGTTCATCCATTCTATTTGTTGTGTTTTCCCTTTGATTCAACAAGCCTCGGTCTTATCTTAGTTCAAGTAATTGATTTCAGATCCAAGCTAATTTGATTCCATCAACTGGCCTTTCATACTCAACATCACTAAAGCTTCTAATGGTAGTATATCATTGTCACTGGAACTGAATTTCCCACATCACCATTTTCCAAAATCACCATAACCTTTGATTTAGACATTGGGAAGCAATATGTCTATATTCTTGCCAATCGAAACATCTAATATCACGTGACTTAGAAGATGATTTAGTTTCATATTTACCTTTTGAAGATTGAAACTGATTCTTTATCCTTCTTCTTATCTTCTTTAGACTTTGAAATTGGTTTGTAATCCTTATACTTTGATTTCAAGAAGATTAGAAGATGAACCATAACTTGATTTATACTTAGACTTCAACTGCTTCTCAACTTTAATAACTTTATTAATAATTCTTCCATGCCCACATAGTGTTGTAAGTCTACAATATCAACAATATCTTTGTTCAATCCACCAATGATCTAGCCATTGTTGCTTCCAGATCTTTTTCCACTTTAGCCCTAATCATTGGCTACTTTCCATTTCTTTATAATAGTCATCCACATTCATAGAACCCTGAGTCAGATTTTGCAACTTTCTGCACAAGTCTTTGTGATAATAACTGGGAATGTATCTCTTTCTCATTACAACTTTCATTTCCTCCCATGTTTCAATAGGCTGTTCACCATACTTATGCCGATTAATCACCAATTAATCCCATCAGATACTGGCATAATCTGTGAAACCCATTGCAACCAACTTGACTTTCTTCTCTGCAGAGTAATTGTGGTAATCAAATATGTGCTCTACTTTTCTTTCCTATTCCAGGTGCAATTCAAGATCATTCTTTTTCCTGGAAAGAAGGAATTGTCATATTTATGCCGCTCAGGTTGCTATCACACTTTGGTGCCGTTCCTTTCCTTCTTATGGAACCACCATCTTCAGAATTATAATCTTTTATTTCTTCTTCAACAAAGGACCTAAGTCATCCAGTCTCATTTTCATCCTCTTTAATTCATCTCGCATGGACTTCATAAAATTTCAATCCACATCAGAATTTCACCACCCACTACTCATGATTATGACCTACAAAAAGAAAAGAAAATAAACAAGAATGTTAGTCCTCACACAGTCTCTCATAGAGGTCGGCATGGTTCGGGTCGGTTCTGGACCCGAACCGGAACCGGCGTTCCCGGTTCCACATTTGGAACCGAACCGGAACCGCGAGAGCCGGGGCGGTTCACGGTTCCAAGGAACCGCCGGTTCTGGCGGGTCCGGTTCCACGTGAACCGTTTTTTTTTTTTAATTTTTGGAAAAAATAAACAAACAAAAACCATAAAATCCACAATTTCAACCACAGCGCCCCTGCCCCCTACGCCCCTGCCCCCCTGCACCCTCCTCCGCTCTACCCCCTAATCCCTACGTTCTGCAAGCCCCCCCCCCCCCCCCCAAATTTCAACCACAGCGCACGCTCCCATTTTTCCTATTCCGTTTTAATTTTTTTTTTTCTTCTTCTGGCGGGTTGGAACCGCCGGTTCCGGACCCGGTTGAACCTCCGGTTCCACCACGCCGAACCGTTTGGACCCGCCGGTTCCGGCGGGTCCTCCAACGGTTCGGAACCGTCACCCACGGGGCGGTTCCCGGGTCCGGACCGCCGGTAACGGTTCGGGGCGGTTCCCGGTTCGGAACCGCCCCGTGCTGATGTCTAGTCTCTCATGTGTGTACATTCCAAAATGTGAAATCTCTCGTATTTCACTCAAATTGGCCTTTCTCGATATTAATCTCATACACTCTTGCTTTTTACCACTCAATTTTCTCTTGTAATTCCTTGATAAGAACTTAATCAAAGATTTGAATGCATAAAATCAAAGGTAAATCAGATTTTGATAACTTAAATTCCAAAGACAATAAATAAGGCTAAGAATCATGAATCAAAGGACACGAAACAAAGGACAAAAACACAAGAATTTGAGATTTCTATTGATATGATTTTCTAGAGAGCACCAAGAATATCAATCAGATAAAAATATTAAAAATCAGAATTTTTTTATATAAATTTCTTCTCCATTTTTTTAATCCAAAATTTCCTCTCTTTTTATCATAGCTTTATTTCTTTTTCTTGTATGATTAAGTTCAAACAAAACAAAACACAAAAAAGATAGGATCTTGGGAAAAGAAGGATAGATAGAACAAAATAAAGAAAAAAAATCAAACAAAGAAATCAATAAAGATAGAATTACCCATTCAAAGAACGTGTGCTATGATACCAAATGATGCGAAATGAGAACCCTAGGTATATAAAACCTAAGACCCAATGCCAGACAATGGATTAGAACCCTAGGATCACCTTGGAACAAGCGATAGGAAGGTAATCCTAACTAAACCTATCAATTAGAACCAACGTTATCAAGAAGAGGAACTAGACCCTAATCAAACCTATTGAATGGAACCTAAGTTATCAAAGGTAGATTACCCTAAGCTTCAATGCTAAAGAAACCCGATATAGTTCTTTCTCAAGAACTAAGAGGAAATCCTCACAATGGAAGAAGTACTCATAAAATTATGCATTCAACCATTGTTCTATCAATTATCAATACAAGGATACATATAGGCTTCAAAATAGCCTTCGGAAAACAAAAAAGAAAAAAGAAAAAATGCGAGAAATTCGAAAAGTCTTCACGAAACTACTTAGGCTAGTTGATACGCCAGTGGTATAATAGCGAAAGCCGATGGCATACAAGATATATGTTGACACTATAAGCAACGGCTTTATGAAATTTGATTCTAATCGCTTTTGGTTGCACGTAAGCCGGTTGTACGCTAGTAGTGTTTCAAGCAGTGTATATATCAGAAAAGTAGGCCGACAATCCTATAATGTAAGCTGCCAGCTTTCATGTTGTAAACTTGATTCCAACAAAGTAACAAGCTTGCCATCAGTGTTGAGTCTTGTTGATGGCATCCTTCTTTTGTATCTCTATGATTAATCCATGTAAATCTTCATTCATCCGCTTTGCTCTTGCTCTAGTCATCAGTCATCTAATATCTTGCAATGGATCTTTGAATTTTGTTCTTTCCTTTTGGAGTTGGTGCTACTTGATCCTCATCAACTTCTAAAAGAACGCTTGAAGTTTGATAGCACATAACTCAATAGCTGTTAATTTAAACAAGAATTTGAGTTTAGGGTTAAGGTTTTTATGTAAGTACCTAAAAAACCGCACCAAATAGAGAGGAGAGATGATGTTGGTAGATTTTGGGGTATTTTATTTGGGTTTTTTGTTTTGATATTTTTATAGGGGAAGAAAAAGAAATGCAAAGAGAGAGAGAGAGAAGAAACAAAATTCTAATTAGGAGAGAGAAAAATATTCTTTAATATATATTTCCTTGCATGTCAACATATTGCCAAACTTTTGCCTAGATTCAAGGTAAAAAGTATCATTGATGTAAGATTTAAAAAGTTTAGATATTTCATGGGAAAAATTTTAGTTTAGTTAAAATTCCGTTATATTAAAAAAGTTTAGGTACCCCAGTGAAACTTATTTGTCAATTCTCATAATAAAATGAAAGAGGTGGAATAACTAAGAAGATAAGATCTTGTAAATAACGTAAAAAGGGAGATTAAGGATTTTCATGTTATTCATAAAAAAATATTGAAAGTGTCTGCATTACAAAAGGAGGAGTATTAGCTTGTGCATATATACATATACAACCCATTCACTTGATATGAATAACAATACATTCTCTCATTGTTTGATGTAAAACTACTATTAGGGGTTCACTTGAAAGAAAAAATTATTCATAATGAATTGCTATTACCTAAAATGATGAATAGCAATTCATATCATCACCTCATGAATTGGTTTATTTTTTAATTTTGTCATAAACATCTCAATCTTGAAAATATCATCAACATAATTATCCTCTTTCTATAATAAATATAAGGGCATTATAGATATTTTACATTTTATACTAATAGTTAATTGTTTTACTTTTTTTACCAAGTAAACATTATAATAGCCAATATAATCCTATTACATTTCCTTTAAATTAGAATTACATCCCCCCTTTATTTCATATGAAAGTGAACAAGTTAATAAGGAAAACTATATCAACCACCCCTATAAACATTTGAAAAAAAACACGGACATCCCACTTTTAAAAGCTACAATTTCCCTCCTATTTTTGTGTAGGTCCTACAATATTTAATAAAATAACATATGATGTGGAAATTTTAAGTCCACATGGAAACGAAATAAATATTTTTAATTTCCATATCATTTTAAACTTAATTAATAGGTATGAAAATAGTAAAAAAAAAAAAAAGATAATTTATTAAATATATACAATAAATTAACACATATAAGCTAAATATATATGTATATCATTTGTGACTTGAAAACAAAGATTGGTAGTGGAATCTAATTAGTTTTTATTCTTAAACATAAATCATCTAAGTTCTTTTTCTTGTTGTGTTAATTCATAATGTTAATTTTTTTCATTAGTTGTGAAAATGGAAAATCAAACAAGAGATAGAGAAAAAAAAAAGATAACAAATAATAATAATAATAATAATAATAATAATAATAATAATAATAATAATAGCATCTTTATACCTTAATATTTTTGCATCCATTAGAATAGTTTTTTTTTTTTTTTAGTAGCAAACCATTAATGTTTTTCTTTTATTTAATTAGCTTATGTAGGTCATAATTTATTGTCTTTTTACATATTATAAGTAATATTATTATACTATCTTTATATTTAAAAATAGCAATAAATTGAAAGGTATTTTTTATCATATTAACTTAATATTTCCACAGCATTTGCCATTGCATTAAATTTGATGGGGTATGCTGTCACGCCCCATAAGGTATCCTAAACATAACAGCCCACCACATACTATATAAGACTCTCGAAATTCTATCCGAGCCCTTCGGGAGTCTTGTATAGATGTAAAGCGTCCCTTTACGACAATAGAATACTCAATCAATGGAGTTAAGAAGTTTAATGTGGCATTCATTAGCCATAGATAATAAACCAAAACACATATATAATTTACAAGGTCTAAGGGGCATTCCCCCGCAAAATAATATTAAGTTCATTGCAGTCATTCAGAGTCCTTTAGTTTCCAATAGAAATCTAAACAAAATCGAAATAAACTTCTAAGAGAAACTCCTAGCTCCGGTACCTGAGCTGTAGCCTGCCTTGGCCTAAGCCAAATGAATTCATGCTGCAACAAGTAAAAACTATAGGGGCATAAGCTAACTAGCTTAGTGAATGAAAACTTCCATATCACAATTAAGACAAATCATTCAAGCAAGTGGTTACTTCAAGCAAATGATATGCATCAAGCAAATGAGTTCAACAAACATATAACCAGCCGGAAATCATATGTGGATGGACTTACACTCTCCATCCCGGGTTAGCAGATTAACGAATCCTGCGGTACGACGTCGTTTAAGCTCACGGTCAACTGACAATAATTCGTTTTATGGATCACGATTACCCAACAATTTCGTTTTATGGATCACGATTAACCAACATATTCGTTTTATGGGTCACGAAAAACCAACAAATACTAATGCTCCATCCCCGTCGTGATATGAATGAGTTCAATTATAATTGAGGTCTAATAATAGATTAATCGAATTCTTTTAGGTGACCAACACTTATTCGCAGACAATCAATTATAACTACTCGCTAAACAAGCAGTAGCTTAACACCCGCTTTCGATATTCCTTAACTTCAACTTCACATATCAACAGCAGACAAGTATATAATTCCCATATACCCCATCATGCATAATCGTTTTTATCTTTACCTCAACAACTAATGCCACTATCAATACAATCACAAGCATAATTGAGAGCGAAAGTAATACTCACTCGGCCATGTATGCCATCTCTTAATAGTAGTAGTCGAGTGGTAGGGTATCGTCGTGCTCAGGATCACCTACCAAATAAGAACAACCTAATAAGAATCTCATCACTAAACTAATTCAAGCTATGCATCTAAACTACACAAAATCATAATTTTCGCTATTTGCGAAGGTTCCAACTTAAAACGGCCATAACTTGGTCATTTTAACTCGGAATTTCGTAAATTTTATATCGATTTCTATCTACTTCGAAAGATCTATCTATTTCTAATATTATCTTCAAGTTT